>OV049924.1:274237320-274568875 GCA_920104205.1 Eupeodes latifasciatus | reverse complement strand
TTGATATGATATGATATGATATGATATGATATGATATGATATGATATGATATGATATGATATGATATGATATGATATGATATGATATGATATGATATGATATGATATGATATGATATGATATGATATGATATGATATGATATGATATGATATGATATGATATGATATGATATGATATGATATGATATGATATGATATGATATGATATGATATGATATGATATGATATGATATGATATGATATGATATGATATGATATGATATGATATGATATGATATGATATGATATGATATGATATGATATGATATGATATGATATGATATGATATGATATGATATGATATGATATGATATGATATGATATGATATGATATGATATGATATGATATGATATGATATGATATGATATGATATGATATGATATGATATGATATGATATGATATGATATGATATGATATGATATGATATGATATGATATGATATGATATGATATGATATGATATGATATGATATGATATGAAGATATGATATGATATGATATGATATGATATGATATGATATGATATGATATGATATGATATGATATGATATGATATGATATGATATGATATGATATGATATGATATGATATGATGATATGATATGATATGATATGATATGATATGATATGATATGATATGATATGATATGATATGATATGATATGATATGATATGATATGATATGATATGATATGATATGATATGATATGATATGATATGATATGATATGATATGATATGATATGATATGATATGATATGATATGATATGATATGATATGATATGATATGATATGATATGATATGATATGATATGATATGATATGATATGATATGATATGATATGATATGATATGATATGATATGATATGATATGATATGATATGATATGATATGATATGATATGATATGATATGATATGATATGATATGATATGATATGATATGATATGATATGATATGATATGATATGATATGATATGATATGATATGATATGATATGATATGATATGATATGATATGATATGATATGATATGATATGATATGATATGATATGATATGATATGATATGATATGATATGATATGATATGATATGATATGATATGATATGATATGATATGATATGATATGATATGATATGATATGATATGATATGATATGATATGATATGATATGATATGATATGATATGATATGATATGATATGATATGATATGATATGATATGATATGATATGATATGATATGATATGATATGATATGATATGATATGATATGATATGATATGATATGATATGATATGATATGATATGATATGATATGATATGATATTATATGATATGATATGATATATGATATGATATGATATGATATGATATGATATGATATGATATGATATGATATGATATGATATGATATGATATGATATGATATGATATGATATGATATGATATGATATGATATGATATGATATGATATGATATGATATGATATGATATGATATGATATGATATGATATGATATGATATGATATGATATGATATGATATGATATGATATGATATGATATGATATGATATGATATGATATGATATGATATGATATGATATATATGATATGATATGATATGATATGATATGATATGATATGATATGATATGATATGATATGATATGATATGATATGATATGATATGATATGATATGATATATGATATGATATGATATGATATGATATGATATGATTTGATATGATATGATATGATATGATATGATATGATATGATATGATATGATATGATATGATATGATATGATATGATATGATATGATATGATATGATATGATATGATATGATATGATATGATATGATATGATATGATATGATATGATATGATATGATATGATATGATATGATATGATATGATATGATATGATATGATATGATATGATATGATATGATATGATATGATATGATATGATATGATTGATATGATATGATATGATATGATATGATATGATATGATATGATATGATATGATATGATATGATATGATATGATATGATATATATGATATGATATGATATGATATGATATGATATGATATGATATGATATGATATGATATGATATGATATGATATGATATGATATGATATGATATGATATGATATGATATGATATGATATGATATGATATGATATGATATGATATGATATGATATGATATGATATGATATGATATGATATGATATGATATGATATGTGATATGATATGATATGATATGATATGATATGATATGATATGATATGATATGATATGATATGATATGATATGATATGATATGATATGATATGATATGATATGATATGATATGATATGATATGATATGATATGATATGATATGATATGATATGATATGATATGATATGATATGATATGATATGATATGATATGATATGATATGATATGATATGATATGATATGATATGATATGATATGATATGATATGATATGATATGATATGATATGATATGATATGATATGATATGATATGATATGATATGATATGATATGATATGATATGATATGATATGATATGATATGATATGATATGATATGATATGATATGATATGATATGATATGATATGATATGATATGATATGATATGATATGATATGATATGATATGATATGATATGATATGATATGATATGATATGATATGATATGATATGATATGATATGATATGATATGATATGATATGATATGATATGATATGATATGATATGATATGATATGATATGATATGATATTATATGATATGATATGATATGATATGATATGATATGATATGATATGATATGATATGATATGATATGATATGATATGATATGATATGATATGATATGATATGATATGATATGATATGATATGATATGATATGATATGATATGATATGATATGATATGATATGATATGATATGATATGATATGATATGATATGATATGATATGATATGATATGATATGATATGATATGATATGATATGATATGATATGATATGATATGATATGATATGATATGATATGATATGATATGATATGATATGATATGATATGATATGATATGATATGATATGATATGATATGATATGATATGATATGATATGATATGATATGATATGATATGATATGATATGATATGATATGATATGATATGATATGATATGATATGATATGATATGATATGATATGATATGATATGATATGATATGATATGATATGATATGATATGATATGATATGATATGATATGATATGATATGATATGATATGATATGATATGATATGATATGATATGATATGATATGATATGATATGATATGATATGATATGATATGATATGATATGATATGATATGATATGATATGATATGATATGATATGATATGATATGATATGATATGATATGATATGATATGATATGATATGATATGATATGATATGATATGATATGATATGATATGATATGATATGATATGATATGATATGATATGATATGATATGATATGATATGATATGATATGATATGATATGATATGATATGATATGATATGATATGATATGATATGATATGATATGATATGATATGATATGATATGATATGATATGATATGATATGATATGATATGATATGATATGATATGATATGATATGATATGATATGATATGATATGATATGATATGATATGATATGATATGATATGATATGATATGATATGATATGATATGATATGATATGATATGATATGATATGATATGATATGATATGATATGATATGATATGATATGATATGATATGATATGATATGATATGATATGATATGATATGATATGATATGATATGATATGATATGATATGATATGATATGATATGATATGATATGATATGATATGATATGATATGATATGATATGATATGATATGATATGATATGATATGATATGATATGATATGATATGATATGATATGATATGATATGATATGATATGATATGATATGATATGATATGATATGATATGATATGATATGATATGATATGATATGATATGATATGATATGATATGATATGATATGATATGATATGATATGATATGATATGATATGATATGATATGATATGATATGATATGATATGATATGATATGATATGATATGATATGATATGATATGATATGATATGATATGATATGATATGATATGATATGATATGATATGATATGATATGATATGATATGATATGATATGATATGATATGATATGATATGATATGATATGATATGATATGATATGATATGATATGATATGATATGATATGATATGATATGATATGATATGATATGATATGATATGATATGATATGATATGATATGATATGATATGATATGATATGATATGATATGATATGATATGATATGATATGATATGATATGATATGATATGATATGATATGATATGATATGATATGATATGATATGATATGATATGATATGATATGATATGATATGATATGATATGATATGATATGATATGATATGATATGATATGATATGATATGATATGATATGATATGATATGATATGATATGATATGATATGATATGATATGATATGATATGATATGATATGATATGATATGATATGATATGATATGATATGATATGATATGATATGATATGATATGATATGATATGATATGATATGATATGATATGATATGATATGATATGATATGATATGATATGATATGATATGATATGATATGATATGATATGATATGATATGATATGATATGATATGATATGATATGATATGATATGATATGATATGATATGATATGATATGATATGATATGATATGATATGATATGATATGATATGATATGATATGATATGATATGATATGATATGATATGATATGATATGATATGATATGATATGATATGATATGATATGATATGATATGATATGATATGATATGATATGATATGATATGATATGATATGATATGATATGATATGATATGATATGATATGATATGATATGATATGATATGATATGATATGATATGATATGATATGATATGATATGATATGATATGATATGATATGATATGATATGATATGATATGATATGATATGATATGATATGATATGATATGATATGATATGATATGATATGATATGATATGATATGATATGATATGATATGATATGATATGATATGATATGATATGATATGATATGATATGATATGATATGATATGATATGATATGATATGATATGATATGATATGATATGATATGATATGATATGATATGATATGATATGATATGATATGATATGATATGATATGATATGATATGATATGATATGATATGATATGATATGATATGATATGATATGATATGATATGATATGATATGATATGATATGATATGATATGATATGATATGATATGATATGATATGATATGATATGATATGATATGATATGATATGATATGATATGATATGATATGATATGATATGATATGATATGATATGATATGATATGATATGATATGATATGATATGATATGATATGATATGATATGATATGATATGATATGATATGATATGATATGATATGATATGATATGATATGATATGATATGATATGATATGATATGATATGATATGATATGATATGATATGATATGATATGATATGATATGATATGATATGATATGATATGATATTATATGATATGATATGATATGATATGATATGATATGATATGATATGATATGATATGATATGATATGATATGATATGATATGATATGATATGATATGATATGATATGATATGATATGATATGATATGATATGATATGATATGATATGATATGATATGATATGATATGATATGATATGATATGATATGATATGATATGATATGATATGATATGATATGATATGATATGATATGATATGATATGATATGATATGATATGATATGATATGATATGATATGATATGATATGATATGATATGATATGATATGATATGATATGATATGATATGATATGATATGATATGATATGATATGATATGATATGATATGATATGATATGATATGATATGATATGATATGATATGATATGATATGATATGATATGATATGATATGATATGATATGATATGATATGATATGATATGATATGATATGATATGATATGATATGATATGATATGATATGATATGATATGATATGATATGATATGATATGATATGATATGATATGATATGATATGATATGATATGATATGATATGATATGATATGATATGATATGATATGATATGATATGATATGATATGATATGATATGATATGATATGATATGATATGATATGATATGATATGATATGATATGATATGATATGATATGATATGATATGATATGATATGATATGATATGATATGATATGATATGATATGATATGATATGATATGATATGATATGATATGATATGATATGATATGATATGATATGATATGATATGATATGATATGATATGATATGATATGATATGATATGATATGATATGATATGATATGATATGATATGATATGATATGATATGATATGATATGATATGATATGATATGATATGATATGATATGATATGATATGATATGATATGATATGATATGATATGATATGATATGATATGATATGATATGATATGATATGATATGATATGATATGATATGATATGATATGATATGATATGATATGATATGATATGATATGATATGATATGATATGATATGATATGATATGATATGATATGATATGATATGATATGATATGATATGATATGATATGATATGATATGATATGATATGATATGATATGATATGATATGATATGATATGATATGATATGATATGATATGATATGATATGATATGATATGATATGATATGATATGATATGATATGATATGATATGATATGATATGATATGATATGATATGATATGATATGATATGATATGATATGATATGATATGATATGATATGATATGATATGATATGATATGATATGATATGATATGATATGATATGATATGATATGATATGATATGATATGATATGATATGATATGATATGATATGATATGATATGATATGATATGATATGATATGATATGATATGATATGATATGATATGATATGATATGATATGATATGATATGATATGATATGATATGATATGATATGATATGATATGATATGATATGATATGATATGATATGATATGATATGATATGATATGATATGATATGATATGATATGATATGATATGATATGATATGATATGATATGATATGATATGATATGATATGATATGATATGATATGATATGATATGATATGATATGATATGATATGATATGATATGATATGATATGATATGATATGATATGATATGATATGATATGATATGATATGATATGATATGATATGATATGATATGATATGATATGATATGATATGATATGATATGATATGATATGATATGATATGATATGATATGATATGATATGATATGATATGATATGATATGATATGATATGATATGATATGATATGATATGATATGATATGATATGATATGATATGATATGATATGATATGATATGATATGATATGATATGATATGATATGATATGATATGATATGATATGATATGATATGATATGATATGATATGATATGATATGATATGATATGATATGATATGATATGATATGATATGATATGATATGATATGATATGATATGATATGATATGATATGATATGATATGATATGATATGATATGATATGATATGATATGATATGATATGATATGATATGATATGATATGATATGATATGATATGATATGATATGATATGATATGATATGATATGATATGATATGATATGATATGATATGATATGATATGATATGATATGATATGATATGATATGATATGATATGATATGATATGATATGATATGATATGATATGATATGATATGATATGATATGATATGATATGATATGATATGATATGATATGATATGATATGATATGATATGATATGATATGATATGATATGATATGATATGATATGATATGATATGATATGATATGATATGATATGATATGATATGATATGATATGATATGATATGATATGATATGATATGATATGATATGATATGATATGATATGATATGATATGATATGATATGATATGATATGATATGATATGATATGATATGATATGATATGATATGATATGATATGATATGATATGATATGATATGATATGATATGATATGATATGATATGATATGATATGATATGATATGATATGATATGATATGATATGATATGATATGATATGATATGATATGATATGATATGATATGATATGATATGATATGATATGATATGATATGATATGATATGATATGATATGATATGATATGATATGATATGATATGATATGATATGATATGATATGATATGATATGATATGATATGATATGATATGATATGATATGATATGATATGATATGATATGATATGATATGATATGATATGATATGATATGATATGATATGATATGATATGATATGATATGATATGATATGATATGATATGATATGATATGATATGATATGATATGATATGATATGATATGATATGATATGATATGATATGATATGATATGATATGATATGATATGATATGATATGATATGATATGATATGATATGATATGATATGATATGATATGATATGATATGATATGATATGATATGATATGATATGATATGATATGATATGATATGATATGATATGATATGATATGATATGATATGATATGATATGATATGATATGATATGATATGATATGATATGATATGATATGATATGATATGATATGATATGATATGATATGATATGATATGATATGATATGATATGATATGATATGATATGATATGATATGATATGATATGATATGATATGATATGATATGATATGATATGATATGATATATGATATTATATGATATAATATATGGTATGATATAATATGTAAGCATGAACTTACCACCAATCGGAAGCAGTTTTACGAAATTATCAGGAAAAACACCAATTTTCCCATTGATTTCACCTTTCCACCACCCTTTGTCCGGTAAATCCTTGTCAACTATTGTTATAATTTGGCCAATGACCAAAACAAGTTCATCGTCATTCTCTGGGCTATAAGGAAATTCCACACGGCAGAATTCTTTAATAGGTTTTGGAGGAATTTCTGGAACTAAGTTTTCATCCTTCGATTTATTTACGGGTATATTTATTATTCTACCTTCTAGTGCATTTGCATCACAAGAAATCTGATGTCTTTTAGTTATATTTGATCCCTTTATCCTTTTTGGCTGAGAAATATTTGAATCTTCGTTTAAATTTGGTCCTTGGTTTACGTCAATAGGCATAGATGGTAATACCACAACAAAATTTGATGGAAAAACTCCAACTTTATTATTTAACCTTCCTCTCCACCAACCCTCTTCCACCTAGTCAATAAGAGATACTTAAAAGCTGATATTTAAAGACGACAACAAATTTTACCTCTTTTAAGAAGTCAATGACATCTCCAACAGCCAAAGATAACTCGTCTTCGTTAACCTGTGTATAGCTATAAATGGCTTTACATCTTCGTTGGACTGTCAATGATTTTTCCCTAGGAATGGATAAAACAACAAAAATTAAATTAACAAGATCTAGTATTAGCTACCATTAATTTATTTATTTATGACTTTATTGAGACTACATTTAAATCAAATAATAATAAGATTTATAATACATAACGAGCCCTTCCCGACAATTTATCGTAAGCGCCAAAATAAATTGTATCGTAAACGTCAAATCTTACTGGTGGTCCTTGAAACAACTTGTACCCATAGTCAGTATTGGAAATTATTAATTACGCTATTAAGACAAGACATGACAATAGCCTTAAAGGCTCTATGTGTTAGTAGCAAATTTTAATAATTAAGTTTTCTTTTGAATTGAAAATGTCGCTTACGATAAAATGGCATGGCGGGAAGGGCTCGATAAGTTCAATATAATTAACTTAAAATAATAAAGTTTATAAAAATTTTAATAAATCTCTCTAAATATCTAAATAAGAAAAATAAAAAATCAAATTCATTAAAAGCAAAACAAGAATCAGTAATTGGATTGTGTTTAGCATAATTTGTACTATGAAAAGGAACATGTACAAAATTACCATCTCTGGGTCGCGAACTACGAGAAGGTACGTAAATATTAAACATTGATAGCAAAGAAGAACAATCTATGTTGTAATTAAAAGCATCGAAAGCAAAGAGTATCGAATACAGGTTTCTTCTCACCACTATATGTAGATTTTAAACAAATTAAGTTACACCTGGTCTCATAAAATGGAATATCTGAGTTTCTAAAACCTTACGTAAAGCAAATTTGTTAAATCTTTTCTGAACTTTTTCAATCCTTAGGATACTTGATTAAGTAAAGGGAATCCATATAATGCAACAATACTCCAGCAAAGGTCTGACAAGGGATAAATAAAGGGTTTTAAGAGTATATGGAACTTCAAAACCCAACACCACGTTAGCTCTAGAAACAACATGGTCAATTTGAAGCGAAAACCAATTTTTATAGTCAAATACAACTCCAAGATCTTTTTGTCTCGTCAACCCTTGTAATGAATGATTATCAATTTTGTAATTGAAAATAAATGGATCTAGTATCTTAAAAAATGTAACAGTACTGCATCTTTAATAATATAATAATATACATATGTAACTACATATATATAATCCATATATAGTTAACTGTGCAGTCAATATCAATTTGAATTCTAATGTAATGGAGATCTTATACAGCTAAAAATCTTTGGATAATTGGCATATAAGTATCACTTTGAATGAGAAATATAATTTTCAAAATAATTAATAAAAAGGAGTGGTATAAGGTGGCTGCCTTGTGGTACACCTGTAAAGTTTTTTATTTCATTTGATAAAACATCACCAATTTTAACATAATAACTACGTCCAACCGAATAACTTTTAATTTAATCAAGGACAGCCGAGTGAAACCCAAGCAGCTCAAGTTTTTTTCAAAAGAATATTGTATTGCACACGTTTAATTGCTTTTCAAAAACGGTGTAAATAATGTCGACTTGCAACCGATTATTTAAACAACCAAGACAATAATTCGTTAATATTGATAAATTAGTTGCCGTCGATCTACAACTCATAAATCCATGCTGATGCTGGGAAATATGATTTCGAACTAAACTATACTTTAGGGATTAATTGAAATTTAGCAATAGGTCTATATTTTCCACAGATCCCTTAGATCCAGATTTGTGCAGAGGAGTAATCAGAGAATGTTTCCAAGTACCCCATATACAAAAAAAAAATATAAAAAAACAAAAAAATATAGTCCATTCCCAAACAATTAATCGAAATAATTAATTCCCTGTTGTAAAAAACAATTCCAAATAAAATTCATGTGCAGTGTTGTGCCGACAAAAAAATCATAAAAAAAAACAATACCTACCATATAAATAATAAACAAACAAAAAAAAAACCTTGTGCAGTGCGTCAATCTAAAGAAATGACAAAAATAAAGAAAAAAAAGAGAAATACAGTGCAATGGGTAACCCTTCTCTCCCTTCCCTCAACTTAACACAGTCATATTAGCTTAATTGTTGTAGACATTGCGTACGGTGTTTTCTATACCTATGTAGTTGTACATCAACGATTGAGCTCATGTGTTTTTGGATAGATTAGTATATGTGTTAGCTAGTTAACCAGGGGCGGATCAGTACACAGATTTTCACTAAGGCATAACACTAGTGGAAATCTGATATTGAAAAGTTCAAATTGGATTCTAGTTAGTACATATATTATAGGTAATTGTCCGAATTGTGTTTTGTAAATTTTGAATATTGAAATGTTTGGTGAATTCAGATTGGATTTTAGCAACATTCGTGGTCTTCGAAAGAATTTCTATGCGACATATTTCCACACTGAGACACACAGGCCAGCTGTTTTGGCATTAAGTGAAACTCAGATAGGTGAAGAATCAAATCATTTGGAATTTAATCTAAATGGGTATAGCTTAGTGCCATTATTCTTTTTCCACCATGGATTAGCCGTATATATAAGAAAAATGATGTTGCATACCAACTTCAGCCACAATATGGTTTGTGCTCTAACACAAACTTTAACTTCATGTGGTTAAAATTTACGGTAAATAAGCACATCATCCACACATGCTTTCTATATCGAAGTCCAAACCTGAACAGAAATTCAACTTTCAACGAATTTGATGCTCTGTCTGACCCCATCCAAAGAATTGTTGCCCATTATCCTCACACTGAAATCGTCATTGCGGGCGATTTCAATGTACACAATTCTTCTTGGCTTCGCTATTCTGGCCAGTCAACACCCGAAGGAATCTATGTTGAGGTCTTTGCTGAGTTAAATCAGTTAACTCAGCTTGTTGATGAGCCAACTCGAATCCCTGATGTTGCAGGTCAATCCGCCAACACCCTAGACATGTTTCTTACACCTGCCCCTAATAAATACACAATCAGTGTATTACCGCCTCTAGGCACATCAGACCATTGTATCATATCTGCAAATTTCTCATGTCAAAAAAACCCAGTTAAAGAAAAAACTTCTAAGAGAACCGTTTGGCATTATGAGAAAGCCAACTGGGACGGTCTCAATGAATTCTTCAGGAACTTTAACTGGTCACTATGCTACCTCGATAGTGACGTAGATTCCAGCGCAGATATGGTTACAAATTTAATTCTTTATGGAATGAGAAATTTTATTCCGAATAGGGTAAAATCTATCAAACCTAAGAAAAACTCATCGTTTGATTCGAGCTGTAAAGAGGTTATTAGGATCAAAGATGTAAGTTTCCGGATTTATAAAGCCAACCCTATTGAGGAAAACCGGAATAAGTTCAAACAAGCTAGAAAGACCTGTAATGGTCATATTCGACGAACCAAATTTTTGCATGATCAAAAATTAAGGCAAAAAATACTACAATGTCCCAAAGGTAGTAAAAATGTCTGGTCATTCGTAAAAACGTACGAAACACCACCTCGGTTCCAACGCTCGTCCACAATGACACTCCCTATGTGAGCTCGATCGATAAAGCCAATTTGCTTGCAGCACAGTTTGCTGTTTTTAAATTTGCTTTAAAACATTGGATTAAGATAGTGAAAAGTAGTACTTACAAGTAGCATTGAAATTTTGGTGAGTCCATTTGATTTCACTATTTAATTTACGAAAACAACCAAAAGTTCGGCGCAAGCAAAATCCATATACCTAAAAAAGTAAAATGAATCGTACACCACCATCGTCGACACAGAAATTCAGTGACTTCACGCAATCTCAAAAAAGGCCACATAAGGATATTGCATCACAGTCACCTCCGAGTAGTAGATCGAGCGGTAGTAAGTGGGGGCGATGTCAGTAACAGATCTGCAGAGGATTATAGAGGATTCTATGTCAAAAATGCTAGACGCCAACCTAAAGGACATGCCAACCAAAGAAGATTTTAATGCAATCCGTATCGAGTTTCAACATCTCCAAAAAAGCAATGATGACTTGCAGGCTCAGGTAAAACATTTTGGTTCTCGCTGCAGTGCATTGGAGCGCCAAGTCGAAATGTTGCAGTCAAAGGCTAATGAAAAAAATGTCTTTGTTCACCTTCCTATACAAGGGGGGGAAGATGCCGGTGTAAAAGCAAAAGAATGTTGCCTTAATCTGTTGCAAACCAACGAAAACATAGTTGCAACAACGAGGGTTTTGAGGTCCAGCAATAACAACACAGCAAATGTCATCGTTAAGTTGTACAAAAATGAGGATGTTGGACGGCTTCTAAAAGCTTCATCAGCACTTCGAAACACAGGAATTTATCTGCATCGAGATCTACCGGCTACAGCACGCGCAAGAAGAAAAAAATTATTTACTCTAAAAACTGAAATTCTGAGCAAAAATAGATTTATAAAAACGCAGTTGCGAGGACAAACATTGGTCGTAGGAAGTAAACACTTTTATTATGACAACCAAAATAATTTGATGTGTGACGGCGAGTGCGGAATGTCATTGTTACGTCAAATAATAGATGACAGTGGTAATGGATGCGTTCCAGGTCAAAATAATCTTGCTGATCTAAATCACAGTGTTTCCCAAACTGTTGGGGTGCCACGAAACTTATTTTAATATTAATGCCGTCTGCCAATCAAATTTTATAGAAAGTTTAGAAGTTGAAAATTTAAATGTTATAAATATTTGTAAAAAATGTAAAATTTTGTCATACAACATTTCTGGTCTTAGTAATAAGAATTTATTTATTGATTTTTTTAATTTTATTAATAAGTTTGAACTTATATTTTTATATGAAACATATCTAAGTGAAACGAACCTTACATGTTATGAAAACAAATTCCAAGACTACGAGCTAAAAATTGTTCCTGCTATAAGAAATCATGCAAGAGGGAGAGCAAGTGGGGGATGCATATTCGGTATGAAAAAGGAGTTGAAGAGTTGTAGTTACGAGTTTAAGTTATTTGATGATGCTATTTGTGTAGATCTAAGATTGGATGGTGAATTATTTCGGATCCTACCCTGCTATGTCAACTGCAACCATTGGGAAACAGACTTCAACAAAATGAAGGAATTTGTTATGTGTGGATCAATTTCAAATCTGTTGGTGGTGGGTGATCTGAATGCAAGAATAAGTGCAACAGAAGGAGTAGAAAATGAGAGAAGAGGTTTAGAAAGGCAGTCCAAGGATTCAGTAAGGAATGGAAAAGGAAACAAAATACTTGAGTTATGCAACTCCGTGGGACTCCGAATCCTTAATGGTACCAGTGATGGAGATAAACTCGGCGAATATACATTTGTTGGTAAACAGGGAAGTTCTGTTATTGATTATGGACTGGCAGGAGGAATGTGGAGTTCCGTGATCACTGATTTTGAGGTGGAGCAAGTACCGTTTTCAGATCACATGCCAATTGTCATCTATTTTAACACTGGAACATCTGAAAACGAGGAAAGTGTGAACCTACAATTGATGCCCAAACTGCAGTGGAATGACGCAAAGGCAACTGCCTACAGAAATCAATTGGATATACATATGTCTAAGAACACAAGAAAGCAGTGATCTTACAACCGTCAAAGAGTGTATAAGGAGAGCGGCTCCGGTACTTAAGAAGCACAGTCGAAGTGGTGAGTTTAAAGAGTACTGGTTTGACTCATAGTGCATGGTAGCAAGGAAGCAATCCTACGCGGCACTTAAGCGGTTCAGGCGAGCCAACGATGAGTTTGAAAAAAGGAATTACCTTCTACTGAACCGAAAATTGAAAACATTGTGCAAGGAGAAAAAATTATCTCACTATGAAAATGAAGCTAAAAGCCTAGTTAGTTGTAAGACCACGAGTGAGTTCTGGAAGAAAGTGCAAAAAATAAATGGCAAGGTTTATGTTATCAATAGAAATCTCAATTGTGAGACTCTAAAAATGCATTATTTCGGACTGCTCAATCACTTGTCTACGAGCAGTGATACGATTCATTTTGCACAACCAGCTTTTAACGAGGAACTTTTAGACGGAACAATCCAGAGGGATGAGGTAAATGCTTCCATTAAAGGGCTCAAGGATGGGAAAGCTGCTGGTTCCGATAGAATACCTTCGGAATTCTACAAGTATGGGTCGGACGAGCTGATCAACAAGATAACGGACATATTTAACAACATCATGGATCACGGAATAATACCACAGGAATTTAAGGAAGCGCTAATTTTTCCCATCCACAAAAAAGGTAGTACAATGGACCCTGCCAACTATAGAGGAATTTCTTTCTTGAATGCATCATACAAAATATTTACTTCGGTTTTGCACAGTCGACTTAAAACGTGACTCATACAAGCTATTGAAGGAATTTCAAGCTGGATTTAGACAAGGTTATTCCACCGTAGACAACATTTTTGTTATACGTAGTATCGCTGATTTCTTTTTGGACCGAAACAAGAAACTATATGTTTTTTTCGTTGATTTTAAAGCAGCTTTCGACACAATAGACCGAAATGCTTTGATGTATAAGTTGTATAGAATGGGAATGTCATATAAGTTTGGACGCGTACTGCAAAACATCTATATGGATACCAAAGCAGCTGTATGGGATGGAGAAAACGTTTCAGATTGGTTTGAAACGATGACAGGTGTGAGACAAGGGTGTATGTTAAGTCCAGCTTATTTGCACTTTTTATCGACGATATCACCGATTGTTTGCCGGGAGGAGTGGAATATGCTGGAACTATCATCAAGGCCCTTCTTTTTGCGGATGACATAGTGTTGTTTGCGTACTCACCACAATCGCTGCAACTAATGATTAATAAACTTAGTGAGTATTGCAGAACGTGGAAATTAGTTGTCAGTCTAGAGAAGTCGAAGATTATGGTTTTTCGGAAAGGTGGAGGAAGATTAGGTGGGCAAGAGCGGTAGACATTTAACAATGAGAGAATCGAAGTCGTTAACGAATATAAATATTTAGGGATCATTATCACAAAAAATAACAATATGGAAAGACATCTTACCGAAAAACTACAAAAAGCCAAAAATACAATTAATATTGCTCGGAGAAACATCTTTACCAATAAACACATAGCTCACAGCAGTAAATACAAAGTATTTGAATCGGTAGCTGAGTCAACATTGATGTATGCAGCCCAAGTGTGGAGTAGTAAGAAATATGATACCGCAGAAAAACTTCTCCGATTTTATATCAAAAGAATATTTCGACTACCACCTAATGCTCCGAACTACATGCTTATGCTGGAAACCGGTATATCGCCACTATTTATTAAAACCCTTAAAATTCAAGTTGACTACATATGTAATGTCCTTAAAATGTCTGATGAGCGTCTCCCTAAAAAAGCAGCACTTCAGGCGATAAATAGCAGATCAAGTTGGTTTAGAGATTGGATTGAGCTAGCGGAAGAATCCAATATAGATCTTGCACCTGATGATTACCTAATGTGGAAACCCTCTCTGTATCAGCTAATTTCTATTATAGATGATCGATTAAGATGTGAGTTCGCAGCTGAAGCAGAAGAATCCATCTACAGAAACACATATAGCAAGCTAAATTACAATCTAAACCACAAAAACTACTTCCGTGATGACTACACGACAGATCAAATATCAATGATATTTAGATTAAGAGGTGAACTCCTTAATCTTAACTTCATTCCGCATCGGGAAGAGTTGCCTTTGCTGTGCGAATTGTGTAATATGGGCGAAAGAGAGAACATTTTTCATTTTATGGGTAGATGTCCTGTTCTTCGAGAAACAAGAAGAAATATCTTTGGGTGTGATTATCTATCAGAAGAGGTTATGATTCATCATCTTAATGAAATTGATGTTCCTATACTTTACAAATATTGTAAAATAGCGTTAGCTTATAGAAACAGAATTATAAAAGAATGTTTTTAAAAATAAAGAATAATATGATTATATAAATTAAAAGAAAGTTGTCAATCAGGCAGACGGCAAATAGCCATGCTTTATTATTGTAAAATATGTACATACTTATGTTATATTATAATGTTAAGAAATAAAATCTAATCTAATCTAATCTAATCAGTTTGCTGTTAATTCGACGCTACCGGAAAGTGTCATGAGTCCTCCTGTTCTTGAGAGCGTAAATGATTCTATGGGACGAATCTTCTTTCGTACTCGTGCAGTTGCAAGAGTAATGAAAGACCTTGACATACACAAATCTGCTGGCCCGGATAGTATCTCCCCAATCGTTCTGAAGAGGTGTTCTTCAACGCTGGCAAAACCACTGCGTAAACTTTTCCATCTTTCCTACTCTACAGGTCTCTTTCCGAGTGGATGGAAAATAGCATTTGTCCAGCCTGTCCCTAAAAAAGACGAATCCTCCTCTCCCTCTAACTATCGTCCAATAGCACTCACGTCCCTTCTTTCCAAGGTCATGGAAACGCTGATTAATTATCAGCTCAAGAAATATCTTGAAGAACGGAAGCTTCTTAATGACCGACAGTACGGCTTTCGAAGCAATAGGTCCACTGGTGATCTCATGGTTTATCTCACCGAACAGTGGAACAAATCTTTACATCGTTTTGGAGAAAGTAAGATTATTGCACTTGATATTTCAAAAGCATTTGATAGAGTTTGGCACCAAGCTCTCTTATCGAAAATTGCGTGCTTTTGGTATTGATGAATCTCTTCTTCGTTGGATTAGAAATCACCTTTCTAACCGTTCAATACTAGTTGTATTGGATGGTTTCAAGTCTGAAATTCATAAAATAAATGCTGGTGTTCATCAGGGCTCCGTTTTGTCTCCGACTCTCTTCCTTATATTCATAAACGATCTTTTGTCTGACACTTCTAATCCATTAAACTGTTTCGCCGACGACAGTACCCTCAGCTTTTCATATTCGTTTCTAGATTCACATCCTTGTCCTTCGTATGTGGAACTTCAACGGCAGCGTATGATAAGCTCATTAAATTCTGATCTTGACAGCATTGTCCAATGGGGAAACAAAAACCGTGTAGAATTTAATGCTTCGAAAACTCAATGCTGTCTCCTGTCGTTAAAGCGTAACATACCCCCGATGCCGAGATCACCTTTTATGTAATGATCACAATCATATTTGATATTGCCAAAAATGCAGCCAGGTGCTTATGATTTCTCCGACGGTGCAAGAAATTTTTCACCCCTTCTGATCTGGCTGTAATTTACAAAGCCTTCATTCGTCCAAAACTTGAATATAACTCGCATATTTGGGCAGGTGCCCCTAAGACAAGTTTGAGCCTTTTAGATAGGATACAAAAAAGAGCTTTGAAAATGATAGGCGATAGAACTATAACCGAAACATTTACATCTCTCGAACACCGGCGCAATGTTTCTTGCCTTTCGTTGTTTTACAGATACTTTTACAAACAATGTTCTGTCGAATTAGCCAGTTGCATTCCCCCCCTCAAACAATTCAGCCGTAATACTCGCACTTCCAGGAATGCTCATCAGTTTACCCTCGAGCTCAATTTCGGACGTACTTTTAAGTATAGAGATTCTTTTTTTAACCACTGTTCGAGAATGTGGAATGCTTTACCCAACTCTGTTTTCCCCTCTTATTTCAATATTCAAAATTTTAAGACCAATGTGCACCGGTATCTCCTCTTAAATCCTTCCCTTTTTTCCTAATACTCGCACAGTGTTTAACCGTAAACGTGTTAAGGGTATTAATATCCCCTTGAGTGCCTGTACTTTAAAAAAAAAAAAAAAAAGTATCTAAAAATATACCTTGCCGCAAAGACAAGTTGAAAATAGAACACAGTAATTTCTGTGAGATAAAATAAGTTTGAAGCCAATATTTTTAATTTTTGAAAAGATATTTGGGTCGAAAATCAATTTTAAACAACTTTTAGTAAGGTTTTTTTTTAGGTTTTTATTTTTTATAAACAAAACTGTCAATTCGTTTTTTTTTTTTTCGAAATTTGATCAGATGTCAAAAACGTTATTCTCTGTTGCATACATTTTTTTGGAGATAAAATCATTTTACCGTTCTTAAAAAACTCGAGGTGACAATTATTTTTGTTCAGTTTTTTATTTATAAAAAAACCGTTAATAGTGTTTTTTTTCCAAAAATATACTTGTTTGGTATCATGTAGTACTGCCTCTTGCGAGGAATTGACAATTCCTCCAAGAGTAATTCTTGTCATGAAAAGTGCTTTCTCAAATTAGCCGTTCGGATTCGACTTTAAACTGTAGGTCCCCTCTATCCCTGACAACAGTACTCGCACACAGGAATGGTTGAGAGTTGTAAGTCACTAGGTCCTAGTTCTCAACGGATTGTTGCGCCACCTAATTTATTATTTAATAGGATTTTTTCCAAAAATATACTTGTTTGTTATCACGTTAATATATATAATATACAATTTAATTCAAGACGCTAGCGTTATTGATTCGTGATATATTTTGGGTAAACCAAAATGTTCACCTTTTTTTTAAATTGCTATGGTAAAAAAAACACCCACTCAATTTGGTTGGGAGTCCTTTCTGCATTTTTCTGCATTATAATCTGTATAACAAAATTTATTTGAAGTCGATATCTGATGAGTATGAACACCCAACATCTATATGTACCTTTAGCCGGGAGACGACAATCAAATAGGAGCTCAGTTACAAGAACTCAGTTAACTTTTGTTCTTCATCTCATCCACACTGCATGATAGTCAAATTACGTATCATGTTAAAATAGTTGTATATCATAATTGAAATATAGTTAGTTTATAAGTAATTATTAAATGAAGTGAAATGAAAACTAAATTGTTTTATTTCGGAACACAACAATTGGCGACGAGAAATTAAATACGGTCCCAGCGTTCCACGGGCTTATGTAGTTTGTTTTTGTACAAAATCTAAAAAAAAAAAAAAAAAAGAACAGAACATTCTTTGTCCACATGGTAAATTTGCATGCGTAGGTAAATGTTAATTAATTATCAAAATAAATATGAACGAAAACTTAAGTGAAGTACTTAGGTCGTTGATAACGAGCCAAAATAGTTTCTTGGAAAATTTGGTCAAACAAACAAATATTAAAAATGAGCCAAATAATGCGGAAAATAGCTTTCACATTCCGCCATTTAATGCCTTCGATAAAGACAAATGTTCATGGGTTACATATGAACAGCAACTACAACAACACTTTACAGCCTACGGTGTTTCTTGCCAAAATAAAAAACGTGCTTATTTCCTCTCATGGATTGGATCTGAGACTTTTGAACTATTAGGAAAATTGTATGGGTCTTCCAATTTAGCATTACAAAACTATGAAAATTTAATTGAGAAATTATCTAATTATTTTAAATCGAAAGTGCATGTTTGCACGTCACGTTACAATTTTTTTAAAAGCCGCATGCAAAAAGATCAATCGTACTCTGAGTGGATTGCGGAGCTACGTGGTCTTGCTAGGAATTGTCAGTTTGCATGTGTGACAGAGCAGTGTAAAAAAGAATACATTGATGAGATGATAAGAGATTCCATAATTCTCCATACTCCGCACGATGCAGTGCGTTCAGCAGCTCTGCAAAAAACTAACCCGACTTTGGAAGAGGTTAAGGCAATTGCAGAAGCCTATGAGGCTACGCAAAAATCCATTTTGTTGTTAAAAAACGAACGAAATGAGCCCGTTATTGAAACTAATCAGTTATATTCTTCATCACATTTGAATGAGCGAAAAAATGGACCACGGGGGCGAAGCCAAACCCGAAATAGTAGCAAAAATGGACAACAACAGCAGCAACATAAGAGTAGCACTCCGCAAAAGTCTTGTTCTGGCTGTTTTATTCATCATCAGAAAGCGAATTGCAAATTCTTAAATGCCATTTGTAATAAGTGTGGCAAGAAAGGCCACATAGCTCCAGTATGTCTTTCATTTGGGAGCAATCGTTCTTCTTCTTTTAATAATCAACGAAAATGGCCAACTAGGAACGATCATGTAAACAGTTTATCCGAAGATAATATATTTTCTGTCGATGATTCAATGCAGGTAATCGGCAACAAATTGTTTCTGACGTTGAACATAAATAACCGTGAGGTGAAGTTTTTGTTGGACACAGGTGCAAGCAAATCAATGATAGGTTTACCTGGTTATAATGAGATTAACTGCCCAGTTTATTCAAAATCGACACGTAGAATGAAATCATATGGTGGGGTCGATGTCCCTTTGCTAGGAGAAGTTGATGTCAATGTAAAATTTAATGGACTTGAAAAAAAATTGCCTTTACTTATCACGAACATGGAACACGGTGATAACATTTTTGGTTGGGATTGGGCAGAAGCATTCGGATTGCGTGTAAATTTTGATGGTGGTACCAACACGAGTGTTCTTGAGAGTGTGTCACCAAGTGATGTAGATGCATTATGTGATAAATATCCCGATTTATTTGCATCTTCACTAGGGCACTGTAATACTGTCAAGGCAAAGCTTTATTTAAAATCCCGCTCAAATCCAAAGTACTTTAAAGCGAGACCGATTCCTTACGCACAACTTGAAGCATTTAAGTTAGAAGCTAATCGTTTAGAGGAAGAGGGGATCTGGAAGCATATAAGGTTTAGCGAATGGGCTGCACCTATTGTAATTGTTCCGAAGCGTAATCAAAAGCTGCGCATTTGTGGGGATTTTAAGGTAACGATCAACCCACAACTTGAAATTGATCAGTATCCAATTCCCCGACCTGAAGAATTGTTCCATAAGCTATCCAAAGGCCAGTATTTTAGCAAATTGGATATGTCTGACGCATATTTACAAATTGAGTTGGAAGAAGATTCAAAAAAATATGCCGTTGTGAATACGCCGTTGGGTTTATATCAATACCAACGTCTACCTTTTGGAATTGCCAGTGCTCCCGCAATATTTCAGCGGACACTAGAAGCAGTTCTAGCGGATATTGAATGTGCTGTGTACCTAGATGATATCTTAGTAACAGGCAAAAATATGCAAGAGCACCTATATAATTTGGAAGCTGTTTTTAAGCGTTTATCTGATAATGGTTTGCGAGTTAACCTACAAAAATGCGACTTTATGAAAACTGAAGTGGAGTACTTGGGTCACATTGTCAGCGCCAAAGGTGTACGTCCAGCTGAAAGCAAGGTAGAAGCCATTAAAAAGTTGCCTCGTCCAACAAATCTTAAAGAGCTGCAGTCATTCATGGGTAAGATAAACTATTATAACAGTTTTATTAAAAATTTCTCCCAAATAGCTGCCCCACTGAATGAACTTAGAAAACAAGGTGTTTTGTTTCAATGGCGAGTTCCACAAGAAAATGCTTTTCAGAACCTGAAGCAGCAAATTGAAGACGCAACACACCTTGCTCATTTCAAACCTGAATTACCTATCATCCTAGCAACAGATGCTTCATATTATGGAATAGGTGCGGTGATTTCTCACATCAATCCAGATGGAACAGAACAACCGATAGCCCATGCATCAAAACTCTAAACGATTCACAACGCAACTATAGCCAAATCGAGAAAGAGGCTTTCTCAATTATTTTTGGCGTAACCAAATTTCGCCAGTATTTATATGGCCGCCGCTTTATTCTGTACACCGACCACAAGCCCTTAATTTCGTTGTTTCATCCCAACAAAAAGCTCCCAACGATTACAACTGGCCGTTTAACACGTTGGGCTCTAACTCTTATGAGTTTTACATATGAAATCCGCTATAAACCGTCAAACAAACATGCGAACGCAGACGCACTTTCACGATTACCCGTGGGCCCAGATCCAGAGTTTGATGCTTTAGAAGAAACTTGCCAGTAAATCTCTTCTGAAATTGATGAGAAAATAAATGATTTTCCTATAAACGCCAACGATGTAGCTGAAGAAACGCATAAAGATGCAGTTTTATACAAAATAAAGCAGTATATAAATAAAGGATGGCCAGAAACTTTGCCTGCATGTGAAAAACATTTAGCGCCTTACTTTAATCGAAGATTTTCGCTCACGACGCAAAAGGGAGTTATTTTATTGCAAACTAACTACAATCGCGTTGTGATTCCTCATAAACTTAGAGATAAAATCCTTAAAATGCTGCATGAAGGTCACTGGGGCATTGTTCGCACGAAGCAACTCGCACGCCGTTACTGTTGGTGGCCTCAAATCGATGAGAGCATAGAGTCAAATGTTAAAGGCTGCACAGTTTGCCAAACATTCGCAGTCGATCCTCCTAAAGAATTTCACAGCTGGCCGCAACCAGAAAAGCCATGGGAGCGAATCCACATCGACTTTGCCGGACCATTTTTAAATCAAATGTGGTTAATTTGTGTAGACGCACTTTCCAAGTTCCCGTTTGCTATATCAATTAAAAAGACCACGTCAACAAATACAATCAAAGCACTTTCAAGAATTTTCGCGCTGGAAGGATTACCGGAAGTAATCGTTAGTGACAATGGTACACAATTTTCATCGAAGGAGTTCGACTATTTTTGTAATTCCAACGGAATACAACATTTAAGAACTGCACCATTCCATCCATCATCAAACGGAGAGGCTGAACGTTTTGTTCGCACATTTAAAACGAACATGCGTAAAGTCCCGAGGAGGAGAAGTGTATCGATACTGCCGTTTCAAAATATTTGATGACGTTCAGGACAACACCGAATCCTGTAACAGGAAAAAGTCCTGCCGAAATTCTCCATGGCAGAGCTCATCGAATACTTTTATCACAAATTGTACCAAAGTCTAAAGTCAACAGTCAAAGTTCTTCATGTCCGAAGTTTACAATAAACCAATCAGTTTATGTTCGCAATTTTGCCAAGGTTTCCAAATGGTATGAAGGAACTGTGATTTCACAACTTGGTTCCATAACATACTTAGTTCGCACCCCCAAAGGACTTTGGAAACGCCACCAAAACCAACTAAGACCCAGACAAGATGATGTCAGCCCAGAAAGTTTTAATACAGCTAGAATTTTAGCTCAAGGCCAAAATTCAAATGGTCAAATAGGTAAATCTGCATTATTAACAAATAATTTTGAATTTTCCAGAGATAATCAAAGTCAAGAACCTAACTCATCCAGTGCACGTCAAAGTCCTGAAGCTGCCGCCTTGATGACTCGTAATCCGAACCCTGCACCTGTCACACCACGACGTTCAACTCGAATACGAAAGCCCATTGTACGTTTTCAATGCTAACACTACCCAAGTCCAACTAAGCTAGTGGGGAGGAGTGATGAGTATGAACACCCAACATCTATATGTACCTTTAGCCGGGAGACGACAATCAAATAGGAGCTCAGTTACAAGAACTCAGTTCGCTTTTGTTCTTCATCTCATCCACACTGCTTGATAGTCAAATTACGTATCATGTTAAAATAGTTGTATATCATAATTGAAATATAGTTAGTTTATAAGTAATTATTAAATGAAGTGAAATGAAAACTAAATTGTTTTATTTCGGAACACAACAATATCTCTTCTGGTTCTTGAGCTATGGACGACGAAAAAACTTCCCGAACACGCACGCAAAAAAATCTCTAAAAATCTCTAAAAATCTTTTAATTAGACTCTAGATACCTTGAAACGTCGAGAAATGTCAAAATATTCAATTCGTCAAATCGGACTGATTACAATAACTTCCTTTTGGAAGTTAAAAATATCCTGATCCAATATAGTAAAAGTAAAAGCTATCTCTTAGTTATTACAGTTAAAATTGGTTGCCTATTTACTGATTTAAAATATCTATTCATAGAAACAAAATCAGTATTTTTAAAATCATGTTTATGAACTACATTATGAAAAAATTGTGATTCAATTAAAACAGAAAAATTAAATTTAATCTAAAGATTTTTATTTATAAATATGAATAATTTTATAAGCCGATAAAATAGAAAAATCTTCACATACACACATTTGCTCAATATTAGTACCTATCAGATAAATTAATTTCTCTACTTATATATTCAAATTGAATCGCAAATAAAACACCTCCGCCTCAATTTAAGACCGTCAGTAAGGAGCAGGATTCTTTTCGGAAAACATTATAATCAGATTTGCAAAATTCGGTTAAAAGAAAACTATCATTTAATCTATCTCGGTTAGAGCTATAAAATGATAACAACAATAAGCAACAGAAATAAAAAAAATCATTGGATCATGTTCTCATGCTCAACAAAAGGAGCACCAATAGAAGTTTTGTTTACGTTTTTTAGATGACTTGTAAACTGCGTAATCTGAGATCCAACAGGCCAATTTAAAATTGAAAAAATGGAGAGATGAAATATATGCGTCTTTTTTTACTAATTAAGAGCAAACCAAACTTGTCTTAGGCAGGTTCAGTCGACGTGCAGTGTAATTTATAACACACTCTGCAGTAACTGTCATATTTAATCGAGATGTGAATAAAACACCGTCGGGGTATAGATGGGAGATCATTTAGAGCACTGGCGGGCAGCTGTTTATGTTTACGCTTTTTGTTATGAACGTGAGAAACTGGAATTTGTTTACCCAAAGCATTATAAACATCTAAAGAATCCTGAGAAGGAACAGCTGTTGGCTTTGACAATTCATAAACAATTTGAGAAGAAAAATCAGCAATATCAACATTGTTCACAAACAATTTGAGAAGAAAAATCAAAATAAACATTATTGCCAACAGCAGAATCAATAATGCCCGCATCTTTAGTTGTTTGGGTAGAAGCACCAGCAACATTATCGCTATTGCAATCAACAGCAGTAAAGTTGTCAGTAACCTCAACAAAAACAACAGCAGCAACATCCTCATTGATACTAGCAGCAGCAGAAACTTTTTTAGGAAACTCAACATTATGCGCATCAACATCAACATCATATTTTTTGGCAGCAAGAGCAGCAAAACGTTAGAAGTAGGCGATGATGCTTTCGTCTGCTTTGCAATTTCATTCGAATTTTTGGAAGAAAGACAATCACTTATAGAAACCAGAGAGAAAAAAACTAATCGAGAGAGTCAAATTCGACGGTGGCTCTCTTTTTGCCTACAAGCAGTGTTTTGCACACCAACTTGCATGCGTATTAACTCCATATAAAAAAATTGGGGACAAATACTTATGCAAGAAGATGTTCATACTCACCATCTTTGAGAAATGTCGGATGTAGTCATCTGTTCAGAGGTGTTCAAAGAAAATAGATTGTGGATGATCAACTTTTTGGTACTCTCATTGTGTTCGATTGAGAGTAATATCCAAAAATACTCCAGTTACCAAGATCGGAATCTCAGACTGACATTTCGGTTTGCCTACAAGCTACTGAGGACTAAATGTGAGAAAGTGTGCGTGAAATGATGCAAAAAACTAAACCCATTCTCACATTTAGTCCTAAGGCCCATCAAAATGCTTCATTTTAGTCCTCAGCCCCATCTAAATGCTTCATTTTGAATGTTTCATGGACTCGTTCAAAAACTAAACAATCCTATCCAACAGAATCTGAAGTGCTGACATGGTTTTAAATTGGAAGATTTGTATAGCTTTTTAATTTCAATCCAAATAAATGTTGTTAATGTATATTAAATAAAATAACATTGACCAAATACATATTTAATGATTTATTAGTGCTGTATTTTGTTTACTTAAATTATTTGCGAACGCAACATGCGCTGCAACTGGTTAAGTATAATTGGAAATGGACAAAGGTGTAACTCAATACTTTGTAAAACAACAAAACAGACAATTTTTTCAGCTGTAGTTTGCTTAGAGCATTTTTTTGGCGACGTTAGAAGTTCAGGTGGAAACAGTAGTTGGGTGCCTCCTTATTTTTTTGTAAATGCTACGAGAAGCATACTTGTGAAGTTCCATTGCCAACTTTAGCTAGTTCAGATTCCTCAATTAGATTAGTATTTTCATCATTTAAGCAGTTCGGTAATTGCAAGACCAAATTTTAGTTTTGTTTGTTGCAGAAATATTCCTGAAAATTTCTTTTCGAATGTAGATATATGTTAGAGTTAGAATGTTGTTTGTAGTTAGATTTTGGAACACTTGTTTTAAAAATAAGTTGCTTTGTGTAAAGCATCTTTAAGGAATAGAAAAGGTCAATATGGTTACAAACAATACCAACAAAATGCATACTTCTTGACTAAATAATGTTATCTTCTATGCTTACGCATAAAATTACGAATTTTGTAGCATATGATCATTTCTAGACATTTTACAATGCGAACAATTAAATATGCTATGAAATAATTGGCTGCTATTGATGCTAATTGTTTTTCTAAAAAGTTAATGAAGGTTAGCTGAAGCGGAAATTTAATGAACATACCTAAAATATTATTGGCTTTCTCAAAAATATTTTTCTACACTAACCTCTGCTTTATATTTGAAAACTATTGTTTATGTATATTTTCTTCTATGTTCTGCATTTATAAAATGTAATCTATGGAAGTATTTATTATATTAAGAAAAACAAAAATATGTACGTAAAACTCTTTAATTTTTTTCATTATTAGCAGCACTTTAAACATAACCTTCAAGAAATAATAAGTGAACTTGAACTTTGGTAACTAAACATTTTTAAGGAATGAATGAAAATTATATTTTGCGTTTAACTATGGGAATTCACAAAAAAAAAAACTTCTGTACGTCAACAATAAACATTAATGTCGATTACATGATCTATTGAATGAGTTGTGCATGAATTCAGAACCATTTTAAGAGGTTTTCATTTTGTGATATATGTCAAAATTTTCATTTTATTTGCTCTGCATTTATTCAACAGGTTCGTTATAATCGTTCTGATTATTTTTTTAAAACATTGGTGTTCCTTTGATGCATAGTTTTTTTTTGACAGCAAATACATGTATGTTTCCATCAATCAAGAATGTTATGGATAAGGTATTTTTCGATTATAACTTGATATTTATTAATCGAAATGGAATTGAAAAATAGTTCCAAGCTTAAATCATTAAAAACAAACTATAAATATACTTGGATTAATTAAATTGATACAGATTTTAACTACTTGCAAAACAAATATTTGGGTTGTTCATTAACGAAAATTTATTAGAATTTAATAAATTGCGCTCGCACCCTTAACTTAATGGTTCTTCGAACGCATCTTTGATACAAAAATCCGAGGTTAATTTTGAAATTTGAAGAATTTCGTAGTGATTTTTGTAAATTAGTGAATTAATTATAATAAAACTCAGTTTTTAAGTGAAAACGAACCAAACTCTGCGACAATGACACAGAACACACTTCCAGTGAGTGATAATATCACACTAAATATGATTTATGCCGAAATAATCGAGGTTAAGGAAATTCAAAGGCAACAAATACAAGAACTTCAATCAAACGAACAAGAGCAAAAAATAAAACAATTAGAAAATAAAATCAATCATCTCGAACAACAGATCTATGCTAATGCAGTTGAGATTTTCAACGTGCCAATTGATAATGCTGACACTTCTAGCATTGATTTGGCGCTTAAAATCTTTCACGAAGGTTTAAAAGTTGATGTAACGAAAGAAGACATCAGTGTTACCGCTGGGATTTTTGAAAAGGTCGCAAAAAAAAGGGTCAAATGAAAAAAAAGTCGCATTCAGATTTTTTTTTAAATTGCAAAAAAAAATGAGTTGTTTTTTAGTTTTTTATTAGGTATACCTTCTAAAGAAAAATAAATTTTTATACTAGTATTCAATACATTCGATTTATATCACACACGTTCCGTTTTAGGTGTCCGAAAGACAAATCTTCAAAATATGACATTTGAATATATACATACATATATGTAGGTACATTTATATAATACCTTAGATATAAAGAAAAAAATAGTTATTTCAGCTTCCGTCATCTACAACTACATCATGGAATAAGAATTTTCTGGACTCAAACTTAAGACTGTTCCATTTGAGTGCGGAATATTCTTATTCCATGGCGTAGTTTTCCTAAACACACACAATTATTTCCAGGGCTGAAATAACTATTTTTTCTTTATAAATACGAGTGACAAATTTTTTAGATATCTTCTTAATATATAAAAATCCAGTGTCATATGTATGTTCCCAGTGAACTCTTCACCAAGTTAACCGATTTCGTTGAAAGTTGGCATTTTATGTGTAATTTGGTCTAACTTGAGATATAGGATAGTTTATATTTCGGTTAATAGTAATCGACCGATGGAAAGGCTTTCCGACCTGTGTTTTATTATAGTATAGTCGACATTGCACAAATTCTGAACAGAAGTTTCACAGCCTTGAATTGGAGGTGCTGGCAATAGTTGAGACACTTGAGCGATTTCGGATTTACCTGCTTGGGAAACCATTTAAAGTGGTTACGGATTGTGCTTCTGTTACGACCACAAAACAAAATAAGAAGTTGGTAACGCGCATTGCTCGTATTTCATAAAAACTTACCTATCCATTTTATAAAAAAGACAAACAATATCGAGAATGAGCTCCCAACAAATAAACGCCGACCGAAACACAAAAACACAAAAGACAACAAAATAGTACGTAAATCTTGACAGGGATAATTTTTTTTCGAATTCATGAATTTATTCAAATTTCACCACAGTCGAACAAACACATAGAAATAATTGGGAAACTTTGTTAAAGAGGAACGGAGTGGTGAAATAACCAAAATTACTCATACAAACTTAAAATTGTTAACTATTAACTACATTTATATGCAGAGTCGAAAGGTTGAAATGAATTTTTATGCATAGCAAGATATGAATAGCAAGATTTCGATTCTGAGCGAACGTGATCGAGTCGACCTAAGCAATTTCAACTTGATTCCATTTTATAGATTGAAATTATGTGTGACAGTGTTAGTTATGTTTTTATTTCAATGGAAGTTTGGAAATTTTGTATGAATTAAGAAAATAACTTATCTTTTCAATGTATTTTTCTAGAGATGGGGTCAAAAAGTCGCATAATTTTTTAAAAAGGGTCAAAATAGACAATTTTTTAAAAAGTCGTATCATGGTCGCATGAGGCACAAAAAAGGGTCAAAATGCGACTAGTCGCATAGCGGTAACACTGGAAGACATTGACCATTGCTACACCAAAATAATAACCAACCGGAAAAATGAGCCATCAAACAGCAAAAGCAGTAAACAAGAAAAAACTAAAATTCTACACGTCAAATTCGTTTCTCGTGGGAGCAAAGAGAAAATCATGAGGGCCAAGAAGGAGAACAAAACGTTATTAACAACATCTTTATTCAATACAAGTGGGAAGACAGAGACGATGTACCTGAACGACTACCTTACTCAGCAAACACGCCAGCTTCTCAAGACTGCAGTTGTACTTAAAGGGGATTGCTCATTTTATAAGGGACATCCGGCCCGGAGTGTACACCAAAGAATTTGGTATCAAATTAATCCAGATATGTCTGCAAAAATATTTTGTCGATAACTCATGGGAGATCCGAGATATTTGAGATTGAACTTCGAAATGTCCAACCATTAAAAATCAGCACTTTTTCGACATAAATGCTAATATCTTTGGATACAGAAAAGCTAGGAAAATCAAAAAGGTATTAAAATAAAGGTGTCAAAAATATCTTTCAAATTAAACTAAAATTACATTTCTATGATTTATATATTTTGAGTTATTTTTAATCAAACATTTGAATAACAGCATTTTTTAGGCAAACTTTTGTACAACAATATCTTTTAAAATTCAATGATGACATATATGGCTGAATCACAAACACGCTTCAGCTTCGGCTTTGCTTGACGTTTACGAGTGTAATTAATTATTTTCATGCATTTTCTTAAAGGTGCATAATTCAGATCGAATTTGCCATAGATGTTGGGTGCGCGCTGACTGAATTTCAGGTCATGCTCCAATGATTGTAAATGCAACGCAACCCGAATTAAGTTATTTATTGATTTTAATTATTATGTTCCCAAAAATTGCAGAATATGCAGATTTCATTTACAAAATGATTTATGGCATGAGATTTAGTCAAATAATTCTATTATCAACCATACTTTCACGTCTGACCATATTGAGGATTTTGCTACTTTTGTTAAAGAAAAACACAGCTTGTTTAACTTTAACGATATTGAAGCAATGTCGGATGACTTTGTTCATTTTTGGTTTGGGCTGTCTAAAAACCAATTTTTCATTCTTGAATCATGTTTGCCAAGGTTGTCGGAAATGAAAAGAGGAACACTAGCTCTTTGTGCTTATTTAATTAAATTTCGAACTGGGGACAGCGATGATAGGATTTCAACATTGGTAAATATTCCACGGCAAACATTAAATAATCTTATAAATAAAGCTCGTGATATTATGTGTGAGGACTTTGTTCCTCATAACCTGGGGATCAATCACATTTCTAGAACTGAAATACGAATAGCTAGCAGGAACTTGATTATACCCAATGGTTTGTTTGGTGGAAATGAGAGAAAACCAATCATAATAGCTGATGGTACATATGTATGTATATGTACAAAAAAGTTCCAATTATTTCCATCAAAAGAGTACTTACTCCTTGCACAAATATAGAAATCTGGTGAAGCCCTTCCTTATGGTGTGTACTGATGGATACATAATAGATGTATTAGGCAGTATTTTCAAGCTGGCGATGTTTTCATTTTAGATAGAGGTTTCAGGGATTGTCGGACATTATTAGAACGATCAAATTATTCTGTTCATATGCCAGCGTTTTTGGAAGACAATGAATCTCAACTGTTAACTTTTGCAGCTAATAAATCCAGATCAGTTACTCTTTGCAGATGGGTGGTTGAAGTAGTAAATGGAATTTTCAAGAAATCTTTCAAAATATTTCGTAATGCATTCTTTAATTTAGCGTCCAGACATGTCATGATTGACTTTAAAGTAGCTACCGCCTTGATTAATAAATTCCACGTAAGGGTAACAGATAGAGAAGATGCAATTCAAATTCTGAATATAGTAAATGAAAGAATGTATATGAATAATATTCTAGACTTTGTATCAGAAAACAATTTAAACAGAAGACGAATTCATTTTACTAATATATATATATAAACACAAATAATGTTTCTTTCCCACGCTTAAGTTATAATGACCTTATTTTGTTTAGTTGTGGAACCTATCAATTGAAATAAGCGCGATCTTATTACGGGGAGCATATCCGAAATGATGGCTCATATCCATATCTTATAGAAATAAACATGGACTCAACCAGCAGTCTCCCAGAAGGATAACCCTCAACAAGATATGCTAAATTATTACGTGGTAGGATTCAGAGCAGGCATATAAGCCGGAGAGTATATTTTGTTTACATTTTATATAATAATAATCAACAGGGCAGAGAAGCGATTGAACACTATTATTGCAATTGCCTAGTAGGTCGAAGAACGGTTGGATGCTGCGCTCATGTTATGACCATAATATGGTTTTTAAGTTGGGCAAGATATGAGAGTAATTTAAGACCCCCTTCTCAATTCTTAAATAACCTTTTAGTGACCTATGACTCAGATTAGAATTATGTTTTGCCAAACCCATTGCCATTAAAATTATTTATTTTTCTTTGAATTATTATTTAGTTTATAATTATTTATTATTTTTCTTTGAATTAATTTAATTTTGTTTTGTCGATATTGTGATAACAACTACTTTTTTTTATTCTAATATTTCCACCACTTTAATAAGAATTATTTATTTTTTGTTTTAATTTTTCCACTATTACTATAAGAATTATTTTTATTTTAGTGTTAGGTATAAATTTTTTTTTGTATTTTGGGAGTATATTTTTGAATTATTATTGTCAAAATGAATAAATTGTTGAAGAAACCCTAAAAAATTACATATGAAAATAAAGGTTGTGAACTAAGCTTCTTATTGGTGCCAAAAAAAATAAATGTCATCATTGAATTTTAAAAGATATTATTGTACAAAAGTTTGCCTAAAAAATGCTGTTATTCAAAGGTTTCATTAAAAATAACTCAAAATATATAAATCATAGAAATGTAATTTTAGTTTAATTTGAAAGATATTTTTGACACCTTTATTTTAATACCTTTTTGATTTTCCTAGCTTTTCTGTATCCAAAGATATTAGCATTTATGTCGAAAAAGTGCTGATTTTTAATGGTTGGACATTTCGAAGTTCAATCTCAAATATCTCGGATCTCCCATGAGTTATCGACAAAATATTTTTGCAGACATATCCGGCTTAGAACAACCTTTAATTTGATACCAAATTCTTTGGTGTACACTCCGGGCCGGATGTCCCTTATAAAATGAGCAATCCCCTTTGTGTGGACTAGAAATGGAACAGTTTTTTCGCGGAAGAAGGAGGGTGACAATCCTATTAAAATAACTAGTGCTTCTGATTTTGATAAATTATGAATTCTCTTAATTCTGTTTCTTTTTCAGTTTCCAATGATTGTAAATACCCAGTCTCCTCTCAATTTTGATAATGTTTTTTGTCTCCATCAAAACATCCGCAGCATGACAAAAAACTTCTCAATATTATTGTCACAAATTGAGTCTTTTAATAATTTACTGATAGTAATTGTTTTGAGTGAAATATGGATTTTTGAAAAAGAACTTGATTTATATAATATAGAAGGGTACACACTTTTCAGTAATTGCAATGAAACATATGCAGCAGGTGGTGTGGCTGTATATGTAAGAAATGGTTATGCATGCAGTAGTTCTAAGCTTGATTTAGACAGTGCCGATGTTCTTAAAGTATCGTTTGAATTTATGGATGTCATGTATTCGTTTTTGTGTGTTTAAAGACTGCATGAATTTGTGAAAGGTGTCTTTATAAATGAACTTACTGATATTTTAAATGCATGTAAAGATAAAAATCTTATAATAATCGGTGATATTAATATAGATATTTTGGATAAGCATGACAATGATACCGAAAAATATTTGCTTCTTATGGCATCGAATGGTTTGAAGAGCTACATAAACGAACCTACTCGAATAACTTGCTCATCGAAGTCCTGTATCGATCAAATATTTATTCGACTTCATAAGTGTAACAGTTTTGTTTGCCGTGGTGTTTTATAAGATTTCAAAATAACCGATCATCATATGATTGGTCTTTGCCTATATAATGATTCAACGTCTGTAAAACAAAATAACCCTAATGAGAAAGAAAGATACAGAATTGATTTTGAATTATTGAATGAAAAATTAATGTACGAATTTTGGGTTTCCATTTATCTCGCAACGAATTATTCGGTTGCATTCGATCTATTCCTTGAAATTTTAAATAAACATATACTTAATTCAACTTTTCTAGTAGCACGTACTTCTACATCAAAACAATTTTTAAAACCATGGATGACACAAAATCTTCTGAAACAAATTAAATATAAAAACAAATTTTCATTGAAATGCAAAAAACATCCTGGAAATCAAAGACTGAATGATTATTACAGTTTACTGTGCAAAAATGTTCATAGAAAAGTTGAAGAAAATAGAAATAAATTCTACTCTGATTCATATTATCATCTAATCATATTAAAAAAGAATAATATCCTAGGTAAAAATACAAAGCTTTCACATATCGAAAACTTGGAGATTGATGGCATTAAAATTGATGACCCTTTGACGCTGGCAAATAACTTCAATAATTTTTTTTACCGAGATTTCGGATAAACTTAAACCATCAATTGATCATTGTATGAATAGTAATTGCTCTGGATCATTAGCTATGTCTTCAGAAAATAATCAGCCGAATACCTTCGTTTTTCTATCATTTACTTCTCATGAAATCTATAAGGTCATATTAAGCATGGAAAATAAAAATTCAAGTACAAGTGATGGCATATCTAGCATTTTATTGAAAAAAATTGTTTTTAACCTAGTTGATGTTTTATGCCATATATTCAATAATTGTGTCTTCAATGGCTGTTTTCCCAAACATCTTAAATGTTCGAAAGTTGTGCCTCTTTTTAAAAAGGGAAACAAGACATGTTTATCAAATTATAGACCAATTTCATTATTGCCTACCTTCTCCAAAATATTTGAAAAACTAATGAAATCGCGTGTAGTCGACTTTTTAGACAAAAATAAATTCTTTAGCTGTAATCAGTTTGGCTTTAGAAAGGGATTGTCAACAGAGGATGCCATTCTTAAAGTATGTTCTCAGTTGTATGGTGGAATCAACATAAATAAATCATTAATGGCACTCTTTGTTGACATGACCAAAGCATTCGATATGGTTGACCACGACTTATTACTTCGAAAACTGTATTGTGCTGGTTTCAGGGGCTTTACTTTTGATTGGTTTCGTTCTTATTTAAATTTTAGAGAACAAAAGGTGTGCGTCAAGGGATCTTTTAGTGAGTCTAGAATTTTGAAAAATGGGGTTCCACAGGGATCAGTCCTCGGTCCCTTGCTATTTTTAGTTTATATTAATTCAATTTTTGAAGTGCAACTAAACGGATCACCCACTGCTTTTGCAGATGATATTGCCCTGACATATCAGTGCAACTCAAATCTTGATTGCATTTCAAAAATCTCTGAAGACTTACAAACGTTAAGAATCTGGTTCACTGAACACAAATTAGTAGTAAGTGAAAAAACCAAGTTAATTTCTTTTAAAGTTTCATCAAATGAGATACATGATTATAATCTATTTTTTCACTCATATGATTGCAAACAGTTTTGCTTACCGATTCATAATTGTGGAAAACTAAATGTTGCTTTAAACTCTTCTTGCTCTTCTTCCTGCTTCAAGATTGAATCAGTGCAGAATTATAAATATCTTGGTGTGCTCATTGATTTCAAGTTAAATTGGAAAGATCATATAAATTCAATAAAATCTTATATGTTGCTTGTTATACGTAAAATGTATCTCCTTAAAGATTTGTGTTCGAAAAAGTTACTTACCACATTTTACTACGGGTTAGCACATTCCAAATTGCAGTATGGAATTACAAGCTGGGGAGGTTTGTATTATAGCACTCTTGAACATTTGATTACAGTTCAGAAGCATTTGGTTGGGATCATTTGTAATAGAAATCGTTTTACTCATAGCTGGCATCTCTTTAAAAAACTAAATATCTTACCATTAAGACACCTTTACATATTCAAGGTTTTAAGAGAATTTTTTGACCAAAGTGGCAATATTCCTATTAGATATTCTTAAGCTTACATATAGTCTTCGTGTGAACAATATGCACTTTGTATGCATACCCACTGCTTACAAAACATATTTCACTAAATTTTACACCTTTGTAGCCCCTTCGGTATTCAACAAGCTTCCATATTTTATTCGAACAATTTTGCAAAATAAAGTATTCATTAAAAAAATAAAAGACTGGTTATTTACAATGGACATTAACTTAATTGAAATTTTACTGAAAAGTTTATCTTAATTGCAATTTATTTAATGTATTTCTTGTTTTAATTTTGTATAATTTATTAACTTTATAAAAATGTATTATCTTGTTTAATCTTATTGTCAACTCAAATATTGCCTTGGAAATCTATAAATAAATAAATACAAAATAAATAAGTAAAATGTAATATAAATAAATGTAAAATAATATATTCTGATTGTCACCCCACATCAGATAGGTTTATTATTTTGTAATTTGTATTGAAATGTCATTTCACACTAACTTTCTTAAGTTAAAAAATGAACATTATTATTTGATTCTCTATGTACTTGCATATATCTATTGTTTATCTGTATTTATTTTAGATGAAAGAATTAAATACAAAAATAATCAATTAATCAATCAATCAAACTGATGTTGAACATGCTTTTTTCAAGACAAAAATGTACATTGGTTCGCTATCAACAAAATGACTGCAAAATTAAAGCTTTAAACTGACTTTTTCATCGAAAAAAGTAAAAAGAAAAACCTGAAAAAAAACTTATTAACCTCCCCATTTTGTTTTTGCTTTGCAAAGTTCCGCTAGCCCACCGCATCGTTTTTTTTTTTTTGGTTTCACATCTATTCATGGACTAATTGTCAAAATTACAAATACAACAATGTAAACAAACGGGTTTTGGAGAGTGAAACGTACGAAAGATTCCGATCTTGGTAAATGGAGTATTTTTGGTAATATCATTCGAATATAAAGTGAAATTAATTACTCTTGATAGGTGCGAGAACAATGCAGATTTAGAAACAATTATTCTAAATTACGCATTTAGAGAAATAATTAGTAAATTATTTGAAGTCAGTTTTAATCATTAAGTGAGTAAAATAAATTAGGTGGCGCAACAGTCCAATTAGAACTAGGACCTAGAAACATACATACAACTCTGAAAGCACTTTTCATGTCTTGATCATCCACAATCTATTTTCTTTGAACACCTCTAAACAGCTGACTACATCCGACATTTTTCAAAGGTGGTGAGTATGAACATCTTCTTGAATAAGTATTTGTCCCCAATTTTTTTATATGGAGTTAATACGTATGGAAGTTGGTGTGCAAATCACAGCTTGTAGGCAAAAAGAGAGCCACCGTCGAATTTGACTCTCTCGATTAGTTTTTTTCTCTCTGGTTTCTATTACAGCTCCAGCAGAATCAGAGAGAAAAAACTAAATGAGAGAACCAAATTTCCTCGTCTCCGTCACTTCGATACCTCTTACTCTCATTTTTTATAGCGTGTTGAATTCGTATCGGTGTATACATGTTTTCACCTCGGAAAAGAGTACACAAAAAAACATCACTTCCGGGAAATGCGACATTTCTCATTTTTGTTTATTGATAGCCAAGAAGGCTATGTTTTTTAAAGTCTCATTATAATATTTTTGTAATTCTCATGAATGTCTTTCTTTAATTTTACTAACATCTTGTCGTTTTTATATCTACAAAAATACTCCTATAATTCAAATTAATTCTAGGAAAACATTTTTGTTTGTCAATAAATACCGGAAGAAGTTATACCGGTAGTTCGTGGTGAATTTGTTTTTCTCTTCTCTTTCTCTGAGCTACAGATAGATGGCATTAACAACCTTCTCTGAGTTACAGATAGATGGCATTAACAACCAAAACAAGAAAGGATGTGTGCAGAAAGAGTATAACAAGGTTAAGGTTTTTTAGACTAGACTTTATTTGTATATTTGAACGAGTACATGTTTTTTATAAATGAACATATGTTATGTTTATTTCAATAGTAATGCCTTAACTACTAACTTAACTACTGTATTATCTAAAATATACTGCATTGAATTATTTTACATTGAATTATAAAAGACGGAAATAATAAAGTTCTACAGTTTACCAGGAATATTTATATAAAATATCCACATCTTCTGCAATTTCGGTATCAATCGATATTTTCTGGAACTTAGTAACATTTATTTGTCATGAATTACTCTTTCAGCTTTTTTATACACCAAAAAAATCAATTATGAAATTTGGCTGCGATAATATAACTACTTGAACACAGCATTTTCATTGTTTATAGTTATTCAGGTTTAGCCCTTAACTTTGATTTGCATTTATTTATGAATAGCCTAAAACGTTTAGCAAACATCTATGAATAAGCCACAATGCACTTTCAGAAAAACTGTAGTTAGAACTTTCCCTCATTGATTTTTCCTTGTCGCTATATATAACTGAAAGATAAGCTATAAATAGGTAGAACTGGAAAACTTATAAAAAATTTGGTTGAAGAACAAATTTGTATATTCTTTTCACAAAACCACTGAACTAGCGAGAATACAAATATTTTTACTTTTGTACAAAAGTACTTTTCGGCTTATGTACATAAGCCTTTAAAAGCAACACACTAGCTTAGTGGAAAGCAGTAAGAATAACTTATCACAAATCTTATGCAATGAAAATTGGCAACAGAAGTAACAAGTTGACGGTCTTTTTATTTAGTCTCTACTTAAATCACTTATTTTCAGCATATTGGAAATGTAGTGAGTAATGTAAAGAAAATAAACAACGAGTACACGCAAATCAAATAGGAATGGAAAAAAGAGATGAGTATATAAAAATGTTTTCAATGTTTCATGTTTACATTCTGTAACTCTCGTTTTCAATGTTCCTGCAACTCTCGCATCGACAAAATTAAGTCGATAAACTCTGAAAATTGAAACAAATATGAGTTTTTTTGCATCTTTCAACGGTCTGAGCGAAAATTAAACGCATAAACGCAGCTAATAATACAACTAATTGTTGTAGTGCTTTCAGAGTTTTATGTTTCTAGGTCCTAATTCTCATTGGACTGTTGCACCACCTAATTTATTTTACTTACTTAATGATTAAAACTGGCTTAAATTAACTAACTAATATTTATTTAAATGCGTAATTTAGAATTGTTTCTAATTCTTCATTGTTCTGGCATTTAACAAGAGTAATTAATTTCACTTCATATTCGAATGATATTACTCTCAAACGAACACAATGAGAGTACCATAAAGTTGTTCATACACAATTTTGAATTTTCTTTGAACACCTCTGAACAGCTGACTACATCCGCCATTTTTCAAAGGTGGTCGCCATTTTTAAAAGGTGGTGAGCAGAAAGAAAAGAGAGAAAAGTTTTTTCTCTTTCGTGGTGAGTATGTGCACAAACTTGCATAAGTATTTGTTCCCCACATTTTTTTTATATGGAGTTACTACATATGCAAGTTGGTGGCCAAATCATAGCTTGTAGGCAAAAAGAGAAAAACCGTCGAAGTTGGTTCTCTCTATTAGTTCTTTCTCGATGGCAGAATGGAGTCGCTGTAGCGGCCGCTTGTCGCGTTGTCAAAGTTGAAACATACGAAAATAGTACACAGCGCCACAATGGGAAGCTGTTGCTGCAGCGATCGCTGTCGCCATTGTTGAATAATTTTCTACTTTCCGCTATTAGTCACGCTACATTTTGACATATCTGTGGGTCTGTTTACAGCACTATATGAAAACAAGCCATTGGGTTCATTGGTTCGTTGGTCCATTTTTTAATTTAAAAATTGAAAATTAAATTGCCCAAAAATATGAATAGTCTTACAAAACTAAACACAAATGTATAAATGTCAAAAAAAAAAAATGACAGCTGACGTTCTTCCTGAGCTATACCATTGTGGGCGACCTTTGCTACATAGTGAGCGATTTTAGTGACAGCTTGTGCTACAGCGATTTTTACCGCTAGCGAATTCCCATTGTGTTCAATGATTGTCTTTCTTCCAAAAATTCGAATGACATTGCAAAACAGACAAAAGCATCATCGCCTACTTCTAACGTTTTGCTGCTCTTGCTGCCAAAAATATGATGTTGATGTTGATGCGCATAATGTTGAGTTTCAAGACATAAAAAGTGCTTTCAGAGTCGTATGTATGTTTCTAGGTCCTAGTTCTAATTGGACTGTTGCGCCACCTAATTTATTTTACTTACTTAATGATTAAAACTGACTTCAAATAATTTACTAATATTTCTCTAAATGCTTAATTTAGAATAATTGTTTCTAAATCTTCATTGTTCCCGCACCTATCAAGAGTAATTAATATCACTTTATATTCGAATGATATTACTCTCAATCGAACAATCTATTTTCTTTGAACACCTCTAAACAGCTGACTGCATCCGACATTTTTCAAAGGTGGTGAGTATGAACATTTTCTTGCATAAGTATTTGTCCCCAATTTTTTTATATGGAGTTAATACGCATGCAAGTTGGTGTGCAAATCACAGCCACGATTGCCACTTGAAAAAAAAATTGCATGACCAAAGCTGAAAATAAAAATGACCAATCGTACCAAAAAAGGACCAAAATAATTTGTGTCCGCAATGGCTTTTAACTTCCCATAGAAAGTTGTTGTAATCGGTCCGATTTCTAGAAATGAAAATTTTGACATTTTTCGACGTTTCAAGGTTCCTAGAGTCTAAATAAAAGATTTTTAGAGAGATGTCTGTGCGTGCGTGTGTACATCGTTCGGAAAGAATAACGTTTTTGACATCTGGTAAAATTTTGAGAAAATCGAATTGACATTTTTTTACAAAATATAAAAACCTTAAAAAAACAATAGTAAAACTTGGTAAACATTTACTTTCGACTCAAGTATCTCTTCAAATATTAAAAAAATACTGGCTTTAAGCTAATTTTATCTCACAGAAAATACTGTTTCCGACATTCCGTAGATTGTGCATAAAAATCAAACAGTCAGTTTTTTTCATAAAAAATTAAAACCTACAAAAAATAGTACGCAAATGCTACGAAAATTTGGTAAAAATTGGTTTTCGACTAAAAATCTTGTTAACAAGAACAGATATTGAAATCAAACTATTTCATCATACTCAAAGTATTGTTGGTAATTTTTAATTTTTTTTAGAATAATTCAACTAACAACTAGCAAATCACGAAAGCCTACAAACCTTTTAAGCAACACAAATCGGCAAACGGGATGTGAAGTTATCAGTGTGGAACGCACCCCAGCCTCATTTTTTTTAAGATCACAATATGTTAACATTATGTCAGGAGATCGAATAAGTCAAGAGATCGAATACTATCGCTAAATAAAATTAAAAAAAATGGTTTTGCAGACCAAACGCTATGGTTATTTTTGTCATCTTGACGCTCTTTGGCCAGCATTACATTATTAATGGTACCCAAACTAAGTCAGTCTTTCGTTTTTATCAAAGTTAATTCAAAAAAATTCCTATGAGCAGCAGCTGAGCTGTGAGGAAGTAACATCAAGTTATAAACGAACTAACTTAAATTTTGAAAACAATATTCATTTTAAGCGTTTTTATGATAATTGAATTTTTCCCAAAATTCTTTAGGTATGTATTTTATTTTTGAGATTATAAAAGGAATAGAGTCGAGTTATTTTTTTCAATTTTTTAAAAAAGGGACCAAATGGAATAAAAAATGACCATGCGACCAAGTGAGAAAATAATGACCAAATTTGGTCGTAAAAGACCAAACTGGCAATCGTGATCACAGCTAGCAGGCAAAAAGAGAGCCACCGTCGAATTTGACTCTCTCGATTATTTTTTTTCTCTCTGGTTTCTATTATCGCCCCAGCGGAATGGAGTCGCTGTAGCGGCCGCTTGTCGCGCTGTCAAAGTTGAAACATACGAAAATAGTACACAGCGCCACAATGGGAAGCTGTTGCTGCAGCGATCGCTGTCGCCATTGTTGAATAATTTTCTACTTTCCGCTATTAGTCACGCTACATTTTGACATATCTGTGGGTCTGTTAACAGCACTATATGAAAATAAGCCATTGGGTTCATTGGTTCGTTGGTCCATTTTTTAATTTAAAAATTGAAAATTGAGTTGCCCAAAAATATGAATAGTCTTACAAAACTAAACACAAATGTAAAATGTCAAAAAAATGACAGCTGACGTTCTTCCTGCGCTATACCATTGTGGGCGACCTTTGCTACATAGTGAGCGATTTTAGTGACAGCTTGTGCTACAGCGATTTTTACCGCGACTAGCGAATTCCCATTGTGCTCAAGGGGTAAGTGATTGTCTTTCTTCCAAAAATTCGAATGACATTGCAAAACAGACAAAAGCATCATCGCCTACTTCTAACGTTTTGCTGCTCTTGCTGCCAAAAAATATGATGTTGATGTTGATGCGCATAATGTTGAGTTTCCTAAAAAAGTTTCTGCTGCTGCTAATATCAATGAGGATGTTGCTGCTGTTGTTTTTGTTGAGGTTACTGACAACTTTACTGCTGTTGATTGCAATAGCGATAATGTTGCTGGTGCTTCTACCCAAACCACTAAAGATGCGGGCATTATTGATTCTGCTGTTGGCAACAATATTGATTTTGATTTTTCTTCTCAAATTGTTTATGAACAATGTTGATTTTGCTTATTTTTCTTCTCAAATTGTTTATGAACAATGTTGATATTGCTGATTTTTCTTCTCAAATTGTTTATGAATTGTCAAAGCCAACAGCTGTTCCTTCTCAGGATTCTTTGGATGTTTATAATGCTTTGGGTAAACAAATTCCAGTTTCTCACGTTCATAACAAAAAGCGTAAACATAAACAGCTGCTTGCCAGTGCTCTAAATGATCTCCCATCTATACCCCGACGGTGTTTTATTCACATCTCGATTAAATATGACAGTTACTGCAGAGTGTGTTATAAATTACACTGCACGTCGACTGAACCTGCCTAAGACAAGTTTGGTTTGCTCTTAATTAGTAAAAAAAGACGCATATATTTCATCTCTCCATTTTTTCAATTTTAAATTGGTCTGTTGGGTCTCAGATTACACAGTTTACAAGTCATCTAAAAAACGAATTGCACCCAAATCAACTAAATGCTCAAACGTAAACAAAACTTCTATTGGTGCTCCTTTTGTTGAGCATGAGAACATGATCCAATGATTTTTTTTATTTCTGTTGCTGATTGTTGTTATCATATTATAGCTCTAACCGAGATAGATTAAATGATAGTTTTCTTTTAACCGAATTTTGCAAATCTGATTATAATGTTTTCCGAAAAGAATCCTGCTCCTTACTGACGGTCTTAAATTGAGGCGGAGGTGTTTTATTTGCGATTCGATTTGAATATATAAGTAGAGAAATTAATTTATCTGATAGGTACTAATATTGAGCAAATGTGTGTATGTGAAGATTTTTCTATTTTATCGGCTTATAAAATTATTCATATTTATAAATAAAAATCTTTAGATTAAATTTAATTTTTCTGTTTTAATTGAATCACAATTTTTTATAATGTAGTTCATAAACATGATTTTAAAAATACTGATTTTGTTTCTATGAATAGATATTTTAAATCAGTAAATAGGCAACCAATTTTAACTGTACTAACTAAGAGATAGCTTTTACTATGTTTTGGAATATATTGGATCAGGATATTTTTAATTTCCCAAAGGAAGTTATTGTAATCAGTCCGATTTGACGAATTGAACATTTTGACATTTCTCAAGAACCAGAAGAGATATCGACTTCAAATATAATTTTGTTATACAGATTATAATGCTACCTACAGTTTAAAGTCGAATCCGAACGGCTAATTTGAGAAAGCACTTTTCATGACAAGAATTACTCTTGGAGGAATTGTCAATTCCTCGCAAGAGGCAGTACTACATGATACCAAACAAGTATATTTTTGGAAAAAAAACCCTATTAACGGTTTTTTTATAAATCAAAAAACTGAACAAAAATAATAATTACTGGGAGAGCTTTTTAATAACATTGAAAGTTCTCTAACTTTTTTAATACAATTTTGCAATTGAATATGCGTACATATTACACATACTAAAAAATAAATTCTTATAGTTTATAACTGTAAAGGCTCTTTTTCGCTGATTTTAAAACATTCTAAATGTGAATCTACTCCACATATTTCACACGATATAAATGTAAGTTCAGTAATTACTTTTCCAGTACAGCATTTTACAAAACAGCAGTATCGTAAGAAATTATGTTGCATTAAGAAAATGTATAACAAAGTCTAGGAAATTTTCTTATGTACTCGTTTATATGGGTGATTATACAAAAGTTGGGTAACTCGATGTCATCAACCAATATATGGCTCAAAATCACCAAGGTTGCAAATTTCAAAATTTTTTAATGACAAAAAAAATTGCAAGCTATAATGATGAATTTTAGTTTATACTGTTGCAAAAATTGTATTTAAATAAACTTTGACAGGGCAGCGCGCATAATTGTATACTTCTTTAGTAATATTTTTTAGTACTAAATATCATACAGAAAACCATCAATTCGGTAACGTTTTTCTAAGTTTGATAAAATCAACAAAAACAAAACAAAGTACATAATTTAAGCTTTGTTTAATAACATGGGTATATTATGTATGTGTATTAAATAAGCAATAATGAAAACAATACATACAAAATCTTCTATAAGCAAAATACGTAAAAATCATGTCCGGGAACGTTCCCGAAATGACCGTTCCCGAAATGACGATTTCAAATAAGCGCACGCTTTAATTATACGGCGGTCATCTTAAATGCGATCTGACTTTGTCAATAAGAAAATATTTGAGGTAACTTTGAAATTTCGTGTCGTAGAAAAGAATTTCATCAATAATTAAATGTAATAAATGCGTTCACGGAATGACGGACTATTGATGTACGCTCTACGAATGATGAATAGAAAGTTACTTACCATTTAGATATAATTTATTTTACGATAAATACTCTAACAGCCGGCTTTGCTATTGTTCTCTACCTCGACTGACGTTTCACACCGAATGGTTGCGTTCACTTAAAATTATTTTTGATCGATTATCGATATGTTCACTGAAATGACTTGTGCGGTATCGGACAAACTATTTTTGCATTTTTTATAGTTAAAAATAAATAATCTCTTAGTATCCTTTCTAAAACTAGATTTTGTATAAAAAATACGGTGTATTAAGTGATGACCGGGGTTGAATACCTTAAATTTTTCAATTATATTTTGGACTTGTTGTTCAACAACAAGTCTCATGAACCAATGACGCTAGAGACTTGAATTAAATTTTATAATATATATTGTAGCGTGATACAAAACAAGTATATATTTGGAAAAAGATCCAAATAACGTTTTTTTTTTTATAAATCAAAAAAACTGAAAAAAAATTTGTCACCTCGAAAATTTTACGATTAAAATATGATTTCATCTCCAAAACAATTTTGTGCAACGAAGAATAATGTTTTTGAAATCTGATAAAATTTTGAGAAAAATCTAATCGACAGTTTTTTTATAAAAAATAAAAACCTAAAAAACATTACTCAAAGTTGGTAAAAATTGAATTTTGACTCAAATATCTTTTCAAAAACTTGAGATTAAGGCTTCAAGCTTATTTTATCTTATAAGAAATATTGTTTTCGACATTAAGAAAAATCGAATTGACAGTTTTTTTACAACAAATAAAAACCTAAAAAAAATATTTGTAAAAGTTGGTAAAAATTGATTTTCGCCTCAAAAATCTTTTCAAAACTTTGAGATATTAGCTTTAAACTACTTTTAAAAAATATTGTTGTCAACATTCAGTAAAATTTTGAAAAAAATCGAATTGATAGTTTGTGTACAAAAAATTTAAAACCTAAAAAAAATTTAACAAAAGTTGGTAAAAATTGTTTTTCGACGTAAATATCTTTTCAAAAATTTGAGATTATGGCTTTCAACTAATTTTATCTTAAAGGAAATGTTGTTTTCAAAAAATAGTACGCAAATTAATTTCATTCATCCAATTTGTATTTGTTTATATTAGAAATAAAAACGTTTAATAAATGCTACTAAAATTGGTAAGAATTGATTAAGGACTAAAAATGTCGTTAACAAAAATAGATTTTGAAATCAAACTATTTAATCATATGCCAAATATTGTTGGTTATTTTTAATTTTTTTAGAATAATTTAACTGATAACTTTTTTAACAAAACACGAAAACGTACCTTGCTTAAAAGACAAATCGACAGGACATCAAACAACACAAAATAACCAACAAAAAAAAAGGAAATACAACGGCTCACCCAATCATCCAGAAGTATATTGTATTTTAAAGCAGTCTCAACTCAACAATTGGGGTTCTGGTGAGGATTCTTATCCTACAATTTCGCAAACGATTATGCTCGGGAGGAAGGGATCAGGTCATCCATTTCAGCTAAAGTTGACAACCGACCCACAACACTAAAAGGAAAATGTTTAACAATTTTGCTTTGCCCTGATTTTAACGAACGTGTCGCAAGAATTCAATCCCAGCCTTCTAACAAAAAATACTCCACATTCTTAGTTGACACTAGAGGGGAAAGTAAGTCTATATAAACACAGAACGGGGACAAACTATTAATAAGATTGTATTGATTGTATTTGTTTAAATGTACCGATAGTCTCGAAAGCTTTGACAATTTTCATACATCCCTTTCACTTCGTAGCCAGCAAATGATCGTAATTCCATTTAATTCAACACGATAAAACCCTTTAGGACATTGTTATAAAAAGAATCAAGTCATTCCGGGAGTATATTTAGGCGAAACAATCGTTCGACCTAAAGATAATAAAATCAAAATTCTAGCTATGAATACATTGGAAACCGAAGAAACAATAAGTATCAACGAAATTAATTTAGAATTTGATGAATAGATCAGATTGATGGAGCAAATCATTTTAAGAACAACATCAAAAAAAGATTAGAACGATTAAAATCCATTATTAACATGTATTAAATATGTTAATGAACTTATAATTTTAAAAACTTTGGCAAACTATTTATCAATTTCTTTAAAATGATTTCTTTATAAAATCTTATCACCTTCTTTGAATTCACTGAATATTATTTTATTTTAATTTAAATATTTCTCGAGTTTTTCCCCGAAATTTGTTTTTTATTTTCATTAACAATTTTGTTACATTTTACGTTAGAAGTTTGTTTATTTTCTTCATCAAAACAAAAAGATACTTTTTTCTTCAAAAAATGTAATTTAGTTTGGGGAATATAAGAAAAAATCAAAGATGCAGGTGTTCTCTTAGTAGTTGTATGATTGCATCGAGTTTGGCTTGTGCATCCAAATGTTTAAGTTTAACATCGCAAACATGTTTTTAAACTTTTCTTTATGGTTTGAACACCTCTCTCCGCTAGACCATTACTTTGTGGATGATAGACAGGTGCTTCAGTCAGTTTAATTCCATTTTTAGTACAAAGTTCATTATTTAATGTTTTGGAATTAAACGGAGGACCATTGTCACTAATGTTTTCACTAGGAAATCCAAATGTTTTGAAAAATAGTCTTAAACCTAGACATAAACAATATTTAATAATACTTGGTCCTTCACAGACTGAAAAATTGATGGCGCATAAGATATACCAAAAGGCAATCTGGTATACCGAAACAATCCCTTGTGGGTATTAATTGTGCCGTAGTTTAAGTTATTGGTAAACACCAGGCAAATCGATTATACAAAAAATTTAAAATTGGATAAACTTGCGCAAATATTTTCGGTTTTTGGAAGTGGATAATGTTCTGTTTTGGTGTAAGGATTTTTAGTGACTTTTGCATCCATGCAAATACGCCCTTATTTGGCTTTGACACAATGACAATAGGCGATGCGAATTTACTAAACCTTACTGGTTCTAAAATCTTCATATCACACAATCGTTTTATCTCATCTTCCACTTTATCACGACACTTATAAGGCACCGAATAAGCACTATGGAATATTGGCTGACAATCAGACTTAAGCACAATTTCTGCTTAAAATCTTGTTATTGTAGTTTTTATGGAATGGTCTATCCAAGGAAATATGCATGGGAATTATTTCTTCAGTTTTTTCATTTTTTATACTTTTTAAAGAATTTTCTTGGAATTCAACATTAAAAAAAATACGCCAATTTGGTTACACAACTTCAAGTCAATCTCGACCAAGCAAGGGCTTTTCCTTCTTTTCACTGTGGATGACTATTAATTCCAAGTTATTAACCCTTGAGACGTTTGGAAAACACATTACGACTTTAATCTTTCCTGCACATTTCATGATTTTACCTGTGACTGACAACAATATTTGATTAGTTTTATAAATTCAATGTTACAAAATTTGGACCAATATTCATCTTCATAAATTACAGAGGAACAAGCTCCAGAACGAACTTTCATTTATTATTTTTGTATAAATGGTGTTTACATAATGGGTAGCTTCTGACGTGGACTCCCATTATGTTGGCTGTAGCTTTGACACTTATATGACACGTGACCATGCTTGTTACACTTAAAACATTTCCACTGACGTGCTGGACAATTTTGTGGATTATGCTTTCTGTCGCATAGAAGAAACTCTTGTTAATACTTTTGAGATGCTAATGATAGCTGATCGTGACTACTGCTGCTAGGAAGAGAACTACGACGATTATGACTGTGACTTCAACCTTGATTTAGATTTTTTTTTAACTTCCCATAGGAAGTTATTGTAATGGGTCCGATTTGTCGAATTGAAAATTTTGACATTTCTCGACGTTTCAAGGTCGCTAGAGTCGAAATAAAAGATTTTTAGAAAGATGTCTGTGCGTGCGTGTGTACGTACGTGTACGTCCGTAGCTCAAGAACCAGAAGAGATATCGACTTCAAATGTAGTGCCCATACACTACAGATACATAGAATCAAAACAATACGTCGTTCCATCCGGTCATTGGCTTTAGCATAATAAAACATAAAGCAATTATAGATACTCCGTTTACATCCGCGGTCAATAAACAGAACTGCATTCCGTCTTTATATCCAAATAAACTCAATGTCACTTAAAGCCTCAGATTACTTTCGGTTTAAAGTAAATACTCTGTTTTGGTTCAATGTCCCTCTATGATATGCACTGCCTGTGCCTGCACTTCACCCAATATATTTGTGTGTCATCAAATAGGCATGGATATTCAACATGAATTTGATGACACGACAAAAATATAGCTTACCGTATGATATGTATACTTTTATATTAGATATTGAAAATTATGTTTATATGTATGTTATAAACTTATAAGTGAATATTTTACTTGTTAGTGTGTAAGTGTAAGGAATTATTTTGTATAAATAGGCTAAGAATTGAATCAATAAAATCACTCTTTAATCAGAACTCAAATCGGCACATTGGCCTGTTCTCTTTATTTATCATTTTTTTTATTCCAGCTAAGATCGGCAGTTTAGCCATTGAACATTAGGCTTGGGGAAGCTAAATAATATCCCCCATAGATCATTAGGAGAGGCAGGCACCCCTTATAATTACATGGCGATCCTGCCAAAATAGATCCTGTAATGTATAATAAAGAAGAGCTTGATGTGCTGTGGTCGAAAACCTAAACAGCCCGTACCATCCTGGACAGCCAGACAGCGAAGCGCCAGCATACGAACCAACACCCAAAACCGCTGGCCCAAAACCATTGTCGATTGAGGAATACAAAAAAAAGGCAAAGAACTAAGATTCAACCACCAGAACCAAAAACACCGAAGAGAGAAAGGGGTGGCAGAAAAGTGAGAATACGCCAGGAAACAGGCAATCTGTTTAGGCTCGCCACACTAGCCAACAAGGAAGAAAAACAGAAATTTCTTCAACAGGCGAAAAATTTGCAAATGATACAATTCAGGGAAAGGAAGTATAAATCAAAAAGTAACTAAGTATCATGGGAGGTAAAAATTCTAAAGAAGAAGTCATAGTCACGAATAACAATAATAACAATAATAATATTATGAACTCAAACTTAATTTTAGTTGACATGGTAATAATTATATTAATTATATTAATTATATACCTATTTTTTAAAATAATGAAACACTTTTGTAAAGAAAAAATTAAAAATATTGTATCAGAGGAGGTAAAAAATATAACCGTTTAAAAAAAAAAAAAAAAAAAAAAAATCAGTTCGTAAAAATGTATTTGAAAAATAAAATATGTTGAATATAATTAAAAATTTAAAATGTATTATTGAAAATTTTAATAAAACTCCAAACAGAGTTTATACAGCTAAATACATTGCTGAAAAGAAATCAGAAATACAAAGGTTAGAGGAAGATTTTAATGAAAAATATGAGAAATCGCCTAAAGATACCAGTCAACAATCATTAAAAAAAATTATAAATAATTTGCTATTAAGATTAAAAGAAATTTTGGAAAAGAAGGAGAAATTATTAGAGCAGGCAGAAATTGAACGAGATTTAGAAGGTATTGATAAAGAATTAGGAAAACTAGAATTCAAAATGGCAAAATTCGACATTATTTCGAGCATTAAAATTATTTCAGAATTTACTGGGGAGGTAGAGAAATTAACTAACTTCTTGAATTTGGTAGAGTTCGTTGACTCAGATCTCAGCGAGGTAACAGAGAAAGAAAAACTGATAAAATTTGTTATATCAACGAAAATAAATGATAAAGTCAGAAACAAGTTAATAACAGTGCAACAGCCAAAAACGTTTAAAGAATTAAAAGAAACCTTTCATCAACTTTTTAAACATAAGAAAAATACACTCCAAGTTATCTCCGAATTATCAGTGATACAGCAAAACTCAAGTTCTACAACAGATTTTGCTAACCAAGTTGAAACATTGGTGGCAGAACTAAATTGTTTACAATTAATAAAGCAAGAAACAGAGAACAGAGAAGTAATCTGCAAACTAAATGACCAGCTAGGTTTAAACGCATTCAAAAATGGCCTTATACAAACGAACAAATCGACCATTTTCGCAGCTAGACCAAAAACACTTAATGAGGCAATACAACTAGCCACTGAGGTAGATAATGCAAACCAAGCTGTTCAAATTAACCATTTTAGGATAAATACACCGAGGCAAAACTACATAAACTATAATAGAAATTTCAATAGGTTTAATAGATCAGGAAATAACAATTACAATAGATCAGGAAATAACAATTACAATACTAGATACAACAATAACAGCAACAATATGAGATTCAATAATAACAATAGAAACAATTATAATACAAACAATAGATATAGCAATAATAACAACAACAGGTATAGTAACACAAACTTTAATGCAAATAACCAAAGAAGAATAAACTACATAGAAGGTTCGGAAAACAATCAGGGAGTCTCCGAAGTCCAGAGAGACTCAGATTGGAGTTTAGAAAACAATCAATAAAGGTAATTCTTAATCTTAATCCCCATTTAACAAATTATATAATAGTCCAATCCAACATAACATTAGGAAATCAGAAGCTTTTAATTGATACAGGTGCAGATATCTCTATCTTAAAAAAAGGTAGCTTAAATTCAGAAAGAAATATAAATATGATAGATAAAATTGCAATTAAGGGTATAAACGACTCTGAAACAAATTCAATAGGTTCCATAAAAGCAAAAGTAAAAATTGAAAATGATTATGTAGAACAAAAATTCCAGATAGTAGATGATAATTGCCCAATTAAGACCAATGGTATATTCGGAAGAGATTTTTTAATAAGGACAAACAGTAAAATAGATTATGAAAACTTTACTATATCAATATACATAAATAATAATGAATACGTTCTACCAATGATAACACAATTACCCGAATCACAAAACTTTATTCTACCAGCAAGATCCCAATCTTTGCACCCAATAAATTTCGAAATACAAGAAGACAGCATCGTGCTAAATCAAGAAATACAACATGGTGTTTTTATTGCAAATTCAATCGTTCCAGCAAAAGGTATCGCTCAAGTTGCATTCCTAAATACCTTAGATCACGATGTGAAGATAACACCATGCAAACCAAGCGTAGTTACACTCACTGATTTTCATGTAATTGATCTAAAAAAAAACTTTGAGAAAAACAAAAAAAAAGATCAATATGAAAGGCTATTAAAAGAACTGAACATTGACATATCAGATGAAAAAGCAAAACAAACCATTTTAGAAATATGTAAAGAATTTGCGGACTGCTTTCATCTAGATGGAGATACATTGACAGTGAATAACTTCTACAAACAAAGAATTTCCATGACAGATAATAATCCCGTTTATATTAAGAATTACAGGCTGCCCCATGGAGAGTTACAAGAAATCAATCAACAAGTAGATAAACTCCTAAAAGACAACATAGTTGAAGCTTCGGTTAGTCCATTCAACTCACCCTTACTGGTGGTACCAAAGAAGGATTCCCAAGGAGAGAAGAAGTGGCGTTTAGTCGTAGATTTCCGTCAGTTAAATAAGAAAATAATAGATGATAAATTCCCATTAACAAGGCTAGATGATGTCTTAGATACGCTTGGCAGAGCTAAATACTTTTCGACTTTAGATTTAACTAGCTCTTTCCATCAAATAGAGCTAGAAGAAGATTCAAGGCCTAAAACATCATGTTCAACTCCCCGTGGCCACTTTCACTTCAAAAGGTTGCCATTTGGATTAAAAATATCAACTAATAGTTTCCAAAGAATGTTATCTGTGGCCTTAGCAGGACTTGAAACGGAAGCCTTCCTTTATGTCGACGATATAATCATATTTGGTTGTAGTCTCAATCATCACAATTGTAACCTAGTTAAAATTCTTCAAAGACTTAGAAAATACAATCTGAAATTGAATCCTAAAAAATGCAATTGGCTTAAAACACAGGTCACATATCTTGGACATTCTATATCGAACGAAGGAATAAAACCAGAAATATGAAGCAATTACTGCATATCCAACACCAAAAGATGCGGAGGGAGTTAAAAGATTTGTTGCATTCTGCAATTATTATAGAAGATTCATTAAAAACTTTGCAGAGATAGCCAAACCACTAAAAATGTTGTCAAAAAAGGGAATGGAATTTATCTGGACTGAAGAATGTGAAAATGCTTTCATTTCATTGAAAAACAAACTTATAAACCCACCAATTCTGAAATACCCAGACCATGAAGAACCATTCATAATAACAACAGATGCTTCCAATACAGCTCTGGAAGCAGTTTTATCACAAGGTGAAATAGGGAAAGATCTACCAGTTTCCTATGCCAGTAGAAGTCTAACTAAACATGAGGTGAATAAACCAATAATTGAAAAAGAATTACTTGGCATACACTGGGCCATAAACTATTTTAGACCATATGTCTATGGACGAAAATTCACCGTGATAACAGATCACAGACCATTAGTGAGTCTCTTCACACACAAGAATCCATCATCTAAACTGACAAGGATTAGACTAGATCTGGCGGACTATACATTTAATATCATTTATAAACAAGGATCAATGAACACGAACGCTGATGCACTATCACGCATCAAGCTTGATTCAGAAATACTAAAAGGCATGATCCCAACTTCAGATGTTAACATAATAACCAGATCAAAAACAGCAAGAATGGCAATGGAGAATAAGAATGCAAACAACATAGAAATAGAAGGAAATAAATTTAAAGAAAATAATCCAAATATATATACGTGGGAATGCGACTCTCTAGGAAAAGTAATGAAAATTATAAAATTGAAATTTAAAAAAGTGCCAAATACAAATCATGTACAACAGCGAGAATCCTCAACAAAACTAAGGTGTAATCGAGGAGAAGCTTGTACCAAGATTAAAGTAAGCAATAAAGATGTAGTTATAGAATATAGTGATAATCCAAAACTTGACTTAGGTCAGATCTTGGAGAAGCTAGTATTCAAAATGAAGAAAGAAGATATAAAAAAGCTAGCAATTGCAAATAATGATGAGATTTACAAGCACATAACCATAAATGAATTTAAGGAACTATATAACAATCTACAGAAGAAACTTACGATAAATGAAAGGCTAACGATCATAATATATAACCCTCCACAAAGAATTATTAATGAAGAAGAAAAAGAAGCGATAATAAAAAATTTCCACGATACACCACATGCTGGTGGACACTCAGGTGTAAAAAGAACAATAAATAAAATAAAACAGAGATATTGTTGGAAAAATTTAAGCAAAATGGTCAAAAAACATGTAAATAAATGTATAATATGTGCACAAAGCAAACAGATAAGAAATACGAAAGGTTACTAATAATAGATACACCAACAACGAGTTTCGAGGTAGTAACAGCAGACACAGTTGGTCCACTTAGACCATCGGACGATTTTAGATATATACTAACTCTTCAATGTGAGTTGACCAAGTACATTGAAGCAATACCTATCAAAAGCAAAGATGCAAACACAGTAGCTAAAGCCTTGGTGAATAACTTCATTCTTAGACATGGAAGCTTCAAAACTTTGAAAACAGATATGGGTACAGAATTTATTAATGAGGTAATGAAAAATGTATATCATGCATTCAATATAAATCATGTAACATCAACACCTTATCATCACGAAACATTAGGATCTATAGAACGGAATCATAGAGTGTTGAATGAATACCTAATTGCCTTTGCAAAAGAAGATAACTGGCATGAATGGATTCCTTATTTTGTTTTCAGCTACAATACAACACCGCATTCTAGTATTGGTATATCACCTTTCGAGTTAGTTTATGGAAAATTAGCTAAACTACCAGAACACTCAACTACTAAGATAGTAAATCCTATATACAATATTGATAATTACAGTTTAGAATTAAAATTTAGATTAGGACAAATGGCAATAATAGCTAAGAATCTTTTAGACAAAAGTAAATTAGAAAGACAAAAATTAGTAGATAAGATTTCTAATCCATTAGAACTAAATATAGGAGACGCAGTCTTTCTGAAAGTAGGAAATAGGAAGAAATTAGAAAATCCCTATTCAGGACCATATAAGGTCGTAGAATTAAATGGCGTAAATACAAAAATTAGGATAAACAATGAGATAAAAGAAGTGCACAATAATAGACTCAAAAAACTAAATATATGTTAATAAACACAAAAAAAAATTTTTTGTTTACATAATAAAGTAAAAAATTTTTTTTTTTCTAAAAGAGTGAGGATGTAGTGCCCATACACTACAGATACATAGAATCAAAACAATACGTCGTTCCATCCGGTCATTGGCTTTAGCATAATAAAACATAAAGCAATTATAGATACTCCGTTTACATCCGCGGTCAATAAACAGAACTGCATTCCGTCTTTATATCCAAATAAACTCAATGTCACTTAAAGCCTCAGATTACTTTCGGTTTATAGTAAATACTCATCTAACATCTACGATCAATAAACGCGAGTGCATTTCGTCTTCATATTCAAATATACCCAATGCCACTTGACGCTTTGAATTACTATTGTTTTGGTTCAATGTCCCTCTATGATATGCACTGCCTGTGCCTGCACTTCACCCAATATATTTGTGTGTCATCAAATAGGCATGGATATTCAACATGAATTTGATGACACGACAAAAATATAGCTTACCGTATGATATGTATACTTTTATATTAGATATTGAAAATTATGTTTCTATGTATGTTATAAACTTATAAGTGAATATTTTACTTGTTAGTGTGTAAGTGTAAGGAATTATTTTGTATAAATAGGCTAAGAATTGAATCAATAAAATCACTCTTTAATCAGAACTCAAATCGGCACATTGGCCTGTTCTCTTTATTTATCATTTTTTTATTCCAGCTAAGATCGGCAGTTTAGCCATTGAACATTAGGCTTGGGGAAGCTAAATAATATCCCCCATAGATCATTAGGAGAGGCAGGCACCCCTTATCATTACACAAATAAATGTTGTTATACAGACAATAAGGCAGAAAGATGCAGAAAGGGCTCTCAAGAAAATTACGTGGGTGGTTTTTTTACCATAGCAGTTTAAAAAAAGGTGAAAATTTTGGTTAACCCTAAATATCTCATGAACCAATGACGCTAGAGACTTGAATTAAATTTTATATTATATATTGTAACGTGATACAAAACAAGTATATATTTGAAAAAAGATCCAAATAACGTTTTTTTTATAAATCAAAAAAACTGAAAAAAAAATTTGTCACCTCGAAAATTTTACGATTAAAATATGATTTCATCTCCAAAACAATTTTGTGCAACGAAGAATAATGTTTTTGAAATCTGATAAAATTTTGAGAAAAATCTAATTGACAGTTTTTTTTATAAAAAATAAAAACCTAAAAACACATTACTCAAAGTTGGTAAAAATTGAATTTTGACTCAAATATCTTTTCAAAAACTTGAGATTAAGGCTTCAAGCTTATTTTATCTTATAAGAAATATTGTTTTCGACATTAAGAAAAATCGAATTGACAGTTTTTTTACAACAAATAAAAACCTAAAAAAATATTTGTAAAAGTTGGTAAAAATTGATTTTCGCCTCAAAATTGTTTTCAAAACTTTGAGATATTAGCTTTAAACTACTTTTAAAAAATATTGTTGTCAACATTCAGTAAAATTTTGAAAAAAAATCGAATTGATAGTTTGTGTACAAAAAATTTAAAACCTAAAAAAAATTTAACAAAAGTTGGTTAAAATTGTTTTTCGACGTAAATATCTTTTCAAAAATTTGAGATTATGGCTTTCAACTAATTTTATCTTATAAGAAATATTGTTTTCAAAAAATAGTACGCAAAATTGGTAAAAATTGATGTTCGGTTCTCGATATCTCGTGAATAATAGAAAACATTGACTTCAAATTAATTTCATTCATCCAATTTGTATTTGTTTATATTAGAAATAAAAACGTTTAATAAATGCTACTAAAATTGGTAAGAATTGATTAACGACTAAAAATGTCGTTAACAAAAATAGATTTTGAAATCAAACTATTTAATCATATGCCAAATATTGTTGGTTATTTTTAATTTTTTTAGAATAATTTAACTGATAACTTTTTTAACAAAACACGAAAACAACACAAAATAGCCAACAAAAAAAAAGGAAATACAACGGCTCACCTGTGGATACTGTAAAAAACCCAATCATCCAGAAGTATATTGTATTTTAAAGCAGTCTCAACTCAACAATTGGGGTTCTGGTGAGGATTCTTATCCTACAATTTCGCAAACGATTATGCTCGGGAGGAAGGGATCAGGTCATCCATTTCAGCTAAAGTTGACAACCGACCCACAACACTAAAAGGAAAATGTTTAACAATTTTGCTTTGCCCTGATTTTAACGAACGTGTCGCAAGAATTCAATCCCAGCCTTCTAACAAAAAATACTCCACATTCTTAGTTGACACTGGAGGGGAAAGTAAGTCTATATAAACACAGAACGGGGACAAACTAATAATAAGATTGTATTGATTGTATTTGTTTAAATGTACCGATAGTCTCGAAAGCTTTGACAATTTTCATACATCCCTTTCACTTCGTAGCCAGCAAATGATCGTAATTCCATTTAATTCAACACGATAAAACCCTTTAGGACATTGTTATAAAAAGAATCAAGTCATTCCGGGAGTATATTTAGGCGAAACAATCGTCCGACCTAAAGATAATAAAATCAAAATTCTAGCTATGAATACATTGGAAACCGAAGAAACAATAAGTATCAACGAAATTAATTTAGAATTTGATGAATAGATCAGTATGATCTGATTGATGGAGCAAATCATTTTAAGAACAACATCAAAAAAAGATTAGAACGATTAAAATCCATTATTAACATGTATTAAATATGTTAATGAACTTATAATTTTAAAAACTTTGGCAAACTATTTATCAATTTCTTTAAAATGATTTCTTTATAAAATCTTATCACCTTCTTTTCACTGAATATTATTTTATTTTAATTTAAATATTTCTCGAGTTTTTCCCCGAAATTTGTTTTTTATTTTCATTAACAATTTTGTTACATTTTACGTTAGAAGTTTGTTTATTTTCTTCATCAAAACAAAAAGATACTTTTTTCTTCAAAAAATGTAATTTAGTTTGGGGAATATAAGAAAAAATCAAAGATGCAGGTGTTCTCTTAGTAGTTGTATGATTGCATCGAGTTTGGCTTGTGCATCCAAATGTTTAAGTTTAACATCTCAAACATGTTTTTTTAAACTTTTCTTTATGGTTTGAACACCTCTCTCCGCTAGACCATTACTTTGTGGATGATAGACAGGTGCTTTAGTAAGTTAATTCCATTTTTAGTACAAAGTTCATTATTTAATGTTTTGGAATTAAACGGAGGACCATTGTCACTAACGTTTTCACTAGGAAATCCAAATGTTTTGAAAAATAGTCTTAAACCTAGACATAACTGAATTGCATCAGTTTGTACGTAGATTTGTACATCTATATATTTAGTATAGGAATCTATTAAAATTAAAAAAGTTTTTGCATCGAAATGAAAAAAATCCAAATTAATTCTTTGGAAAGGGAAAATACTTGGTGACCATTTATTACTAAGAACTTCTTTTGAAAAATGTGAAGTCATTTGATAACTTGGACAACTTTGTACATATTCCTAAATACGTTTTTCAAAATTTGACCACCATACAAAACTTCGAGCTCCCATTTTAATCCTGTCAATTCCATTATGGTTAAAATAGATTGTTCCTAAAATTTCATTTTGTAATGATACAGGAATAACTATTCTATATCGATAGTAGAGACATCCACCATTATAGTAAGATTTCGTTTAATTCTATGAAATGGTTTGACATTTGCTGTAATTTCTTTCGGTCAAGCATTACTTCTTATATACTTAAAAACACTTTGTATGACTTCATAATTTTTACTATATAGACTTAGGCCCTCATTTTGAGTAGTGAAGCGAGCTTAAAAACTTGCGAATTCGATAAATGAAATTCATTTCAAATGTCAAAACATTATCGAACTTGGTTATCGATAAATTATCATTAGGGAATGTTAGCTAATTTAACGGCTGAAATCGTCAAATTCTTTCGAATCAAAATATTCAGTGATAACCCCAGCGAATTCAGAGTTTTGTGTTTGTTTGTTAAAATTAGAGATAAAAGAAAAAGGTATTTGCTAATAATTTGTATACTAAAGAAAAAAAAAGAAAAGAAAAAATTATATTTTCAAGGACAAGTGCAAATCAATTTGCTATGCTGGTGCAATTGATGGAAACACATCCCGATATGAAACAACAAATTGCTCAAAATAAAAAAAAAATACCACAGCTACTGATGGAGCACCATACTGCCAGGTGTCTTTGTCTCCTTTGGAGCAAGCTGTAGACAGACTTCTTAATCTGCGCCAAGCAGTTAATCCACTAGGCAATTATCTAGACCTTCTGTAAAAGTAGATTCTTGCATCTTGTTTTTCCGTTTCAGTCATTTCAGTTTTTATCCACGCCGCCGGGCAAAGTTTGGCTTCTAATACCCGAAGAACTTCGTTCAAAATCATTGAAACAGTTAGTTGGGAAAGTCCCAAATCTAAATCATTTCCAACACTGAAACCTTAATGTACAAGCCAACTTTATGATAGGAATTGTACAGGTACTGGCTAATTTTATTGTTTTCATTTACTTCATTGTGGACATACATAAAAGAATCTTTGTTGAGACGAAAATACAAAATAAACCTGAGAAAAAAGATATTAATTTTTTTTGTGAGAATTTAGAAATATTGAGCACCAACAAATATTCTGGGAGTTCCAAGGGATAAGAACTATCCCGAATACTCCTTCTTAATCTGCCCATCTTTCTTCTTTCTTCCTTCTTTCAGTCATGATCGTTATCTTCAAAAAACAAATCAATGTTGCTTAACATTATTATTGTTTTTTAATTAAATAAATAAGAAGATAGAAACACAATCTGAGAAATATAATACTAATTGAAACTCATTGTTTGACGTTTCATTTTTTTTTTTTCTATAAAATAATGTTGGCACCATTGATATTTGAAGCGAATGGCTAAGCTTGCTAACGATAATACTATCAAAAAAGAAATTCGCTTTGACATTCGAATTCAAGCGAACGTTCGCTTCGCTACTCATAATGAAGGCATAACTACTTCTATATCGACTGGACTATCAGTACCTATCAATACTCAACACCTGTATTATCCGGTAATGGTAAACGCAACATTGTATCTGTGGGACAGTTCTGTTTTGAGGGACGATATTGAAGATCAAAGTCATGTATTGATAATTCTACAGCCCAACGCTGCAACTTAGACACTGAAATGTTTGATGTTTCTTTTAGGGCTTGACTATCTGTGCATAGTTTAAATTTGTGGCCATAAATATACTTGTGATGCTTTTCTAACTCCAACAAAAAAAGGTAGTGCTTCGCTATGTACTTGTTAGTAATTTTGTTCGATTACAGAAAGAGTGCTTGAGGCAAATAAAAGCATTTACTATATGTAACCATATGGGCTTATATCACATGTAAGTACTATACGCTTACTTTCGTACAACTCTAAAACACTACATGAGTTATATATAATAAAGGCCCCAAATCACAACAAATTTAAGATAAAGATGCAGACGACAAAAACCTCACATTGCAACAAACCCTAGATAAAAGTGCAGACGGAAAAAGCCTTGAATTGCAACAAATCCCAGATAAGGATGCAGATGAAGAGTTAAACACACAAACAAAAGAAGATATTATATTCAATCATCCATAGACCACCCAGATAGCAGACACACCATATCGTGGGAATAAGATAAGAACAGACCACCCAGATGGCAGACACGCCATCGAAAAGAATAAGATAAGAAACCCTATATAAGTTAAGCGATCATATTGTATTAGTTTAGTTTTAAAATATAACTCAGACGAATAAGTCGTCTTAAAATAAAATAAAGATTTTTTAAAAACTTAAAAATCAAATTCAATAATTAAATTGGCGCAGTCGGTAGGATACAAATATATTTTTTGTATCCTTTAAGAATCATTATCCCGTTTTACAAAGTGAAATTATCTTCGAAATTGACTCTGCGAAAAAGAGAAAAAAAAATATTTCGAAATAACGACTTAAAAACAACGGTAACGCGATATATAAAAAAAAAGGTGAATACGATACAAAACTCGATCTAACAAAAAAAAAAATAAATTAGGTGGCACAACAGTCCATGAAGAACCAGGGCCAAGTGACTTACAATTCTCAACCATTCCTGTGTGCGAGTATTTGCAGGGATGGAGGGGACCTACAGTTTATATGCCGATTCCGAACGGCTAATTCGAGAAAGCACTTTTCATGACAAGAATTACTCTTGGAGAATTTGTCAATTCCTCGCAAGAGGCAGTACCCGTGAAAAAAACTTTAGGTGGCACAGGCAGGGATCGAACCCAAGACCTCTCGCATGACAGTCCAACGCACTAACCATCATGCCACGGTACAAAAATCGATCTGAAAACACTTAAAACTATTGCAACTGCAACTCAGTGAAACAGTGAAGAAGTCCTTAGTGAAAATAAAGACTTCCAAAACTAATTCAGTGAAAAACAAAAAAAAAATTAAATCAGTTAGTAGCTCATGTTAATGAACATAACCATGCTACAAAGCTCCATAGAGGAGAACTGAATATAGAAAAAAAAAATATAATAAATAAATATTATATAATAATAAAAATAAAATAAAAAATCAATGCTACCAGAAAATATAAATGTGCCGAAAGGAGCAGAAGCCCCACAATTAGAAAATAATTACACAGAGAGCAAAACAGGGAACAAAACTGGGTAGACGACGAGGCAACAGCCGATTTCTAGGAACACTTTAGATCCATTCAACAAAAATTGAGGAGAAACCAACTAAACAAAAAACCATCATCCAGAGAAAACCAACAACTGTAGAACATAAGAAACCAAGAATTACGTAAGAATATTTTAAGAATATTTTAAGAATAATATAAAAATAAGAATTTTATAAGAATATTTAAAGAAAAAAAAAATCTTGAGAGTAATAATATTTTTTAATAAATTAAATTTCAAAAGTTAAGTTGTAAACCCATTTCTAAAAACATGAATCTAAATAGTAATCAACTTGGGCAAGTAGACGAAACACCCAAGAAAAATTTAACGTTAGACCCGTTAAAGTACATCGAAAAGATTCCTACAATTGATGGTCGCTCCGAAGATCTCTACACATTCTTAACGAACGTAGACGATATAATCCCCACATTATTAGAATATAATACACAATCTCAAAGAATGTGTATTAACATTCTTAAGTCAAAATTTATTGGCAAAGCTAAACGCTGTATTGAAATTCATGCTCATTTACAAAAATGGCAAGACATTAAGCAAATGCGTATTAATAATTTAGGAGGATTTAAAAACTCCTTTCAAATATATGAAGATCTACGTCAAACCAGCTTTAAAGGTGACGTATTAATATTTTATAATAACATTCAACAAACCTTGTGCGACTTAAATCAGAAAAGCGTACAAGAAAACAAATCACACGAGGTAGAAAATAATAACCTTACTGCCTTAAATATTTTTAAAGAAAAATTACCGACAAACATGAGGACAATCCTTTACGCCCTAAAACCAACAAGTTTACAACAAGCTCTCTATGAACTCACACATGCAGGATTTGTAAATTCAAGTCCTTTTGAAGAAAAACCTCATAAATCTCAAAATAATCAACACACCCAACATAAAAATTTCGAACCAAAAATATATTACCCCCAACAACAACAAACACCTAGACCAAATTACCAAAATCACGGACAATTTAGGAACAACTTTGGTAATAACAATTTCAGACAGCAACAAACTTTTAAACCCCCATTCAACCACTTTAATAATAATAATCAAAATAACAATAATTTCAGACCCCAAAATAATTTTAATAATAGTAGAAACTATAATAACAATAGTAATAATAGTAATCAAAGACCACAACCTATGGATGTAGATCCAGGAAGTAGTCAACTTCGGCGAATAGCGCCTAGACAGATGAATTATTAAAGAAGAAATAATAGTACCGAATACTATAGCAACGAAAGGAAAGATCCTGCGGGATTAGAAAAAATAAATAGCAACCAAGAACCTGACACAAATTTTCGGGTACAGGCCTCGGAAACAGATCAGGACTTCCCTATCTCAAGTTAGAAAAAAATGGGAAATGTATAAGAATGCTCATAGATACTGGAGCAACAAATAGTATTATAAATAAAAAAGATTCACCCCCAAAATATATTATCAAAAGAATTACCCCTTTACAAATTAATACAGTAGGAAATCCTGTCATCGTGACAGAAGAAGCAACATTTCCTAAAGACAAATTCGCACTACCAGTTAAAGAAGATTGCACATTTCAAATCATGAGCTTTAGCGAACATTATAACGGAATAATAGGAAATAATATTTTAATGACAAATGATTCTAAAATTGATTATAAAACAAAAACTCTCGAATTAAACAACACAAAAATTCCTATATTTTTCGATGAAACCGATGAAAAAGAATATGCTATGGAAATTCATCACCTAAACAACTTAAAATCATATGACTCAATATTTGATGAATTTGAGGAAAAAAATACGAACCACATGAATACGGAAGAAAAAGATAATTTATTTAGAACCCTTAAAGACTATTCAGATGTTTTCTTTCATAAAGGAGATGATCTATCTTTCACTTCACACGTGAAACATAAACTTCCACTCAACGACACTTCTCCTTCTCCAATATTTACAAGGATATATAGATATCCTGAAGTACACAAAAACGAGGTTAATAGACAAATTCAAGAACTTTTAGACCAAGGAATAATAAAACATTCTACTTCACCTTATAATGCCCCTATTTGGGTCGTTCCCAAAAAAGCGGACAAAATGGGAAACAAGGAATGGCGTATTGTAATTGATTATCGTAAATTAAATCAAGTTACCAAAGAAGATAAATTCCCAATTCCTCTGATCGAAGATATATTGGACAAAATGGGTAGAGCTAATTATTTCTCTACATTAGATTTAACGAAAGGATTCTATCAAATAGAAATTAATCCGAAAGATCGAGAAAAAACAGCATTTTCTACATTATCAGGTCATTATGAATGGATACGTATGCCATTTGCGTTAAAAAATGCACCCGCTACGTTCCAACGCATGATGAATGAAGTATTAAGAGACTTCATAGGTAAAATTTGTTATGTATATCTCGATGATATCATAATCTTCAGTACTTCACTTCAAGAACACATTCTCCACTTAAAAATGATATTCGAAAGACTTCGTAAAGTTAATTTAAAAGTTTCATTAAACAAATGCGATTTTCTAAAAAAAGAATCAGAATTTTTAGGACATATCATCACGCCAGAAGGCATAAAACCAAACCCATCAAAAATACAAACTATCAAAGATTTTCCCATACCCAAAACCGTAAAAGAGATACAGTCATTTCTCGGACTGACAGGGTATTACCGTAAATTCATTCAAGACTATGCAAAAATTATTAAACCAATGACCCTTTATTTGAAAAAAGATACTAAAATTGATCTAAATAACAAAAAATATATCGAAGCATTCGACAAACTAAAAGAAATAATGACAGATACCTTGATAAATAAACATCCAGATTTTAATAAAGAATTTCTATTAACAACAGACGCTAGCAATTTTGCTATTGGCGCTGTATTAAGCCAGTCTCATTGACCACTTTCTTTTGCTTCACGCACACTTAATAAACATGAATGGAACTACTCTGCAATAGAGAAAGAGTTACTCGCAATTGTCTGGGCAACCAAACACTTTCGTCATTACCTTTACGGTAGAAAATTCATTTGGCATACATTCACAGGCTTCACTTTCAACCGATGTGACGACCAATTCTAAAGAATCTGGGATCAACATAACGAATATTCATGTTATGGTCACACAAGCCTGTACACAAATACATACATATGTATGTTTGTTATTCAAAATGGTTTACGAATAAAAAATCTTACTATCATTGCGTGCAAGCTGTAAAAACGCTTACGATTTAAGTACTGGTGTTACAACTGTTCAGGAGCATTAATATCAATATGGATTCCGTCCACACATCCCACTATCCCCGGTTATCTAGACCTTCTGTAAAAGTAGATTCTTGCATCTTGTTTTTCCGTTTCAGTCATTTCAGTTTTTATCCACGCCGCCGGGCAAAGTTTGGCTTCTAATACCCGAAGAACTTCGTTCAAAATCATTGAAACAGTTAGTTGGGAAAGTCCCAAATCTAAATCATTTCCAACACTGAAACCTTAATGTACAAGCCAACTTTATGATAGGAATTGTACAGGTACTGGCTAATTTTATTGTTTTCATTTACTTCATTGTGGACATACATAAAAGAATCTTTGTTGAGACGAAAATACAAAATAAACCTGAGAAAAAAGATATTAATTTTTTTTGTGAGAATTTAGAAATATTGAGCACCAACAAATATTCTGGGAGTTCCAAGGGATAAGAACTATCCCGAATACTCCTTCTTAATCTGCCCATCTTTCTTCTTTCTTCCTTCTTTTAGTCATGATCGTTATCTTCAAAAAACAAATCAATGTTGCTTTACAATATTATTGTTTTTTAATTAAATAAATAAGAAGATAGAAACACAATCTGAGAAATATAATACTAATTGAAAGTCATTGTTTGACGTTTCATTTTTTTTTTTTTTCAATAAAATAATGTTGGCACCATTGATATTTGAAGCGAATGGCTAAGCTCGCTAACGATAATACTATCAAAAAAGAAATTCGCGTTGACATTCGAATTCAAGCGAACGTTCGCTTCGCTACTCATAATGAAGGCATAACTACTTCTATATCGACTGGACTATCAATACCTATCAATACTCAACACCTGTATTATCCGGTAATGGTAAACGCAACATTGTATCTGTGGGACAGTTCTGTTTTGAGGGACGATATTGAAGATCAAAGTCATGTATTGATAATTCTACAGCCCAACGCTGCAACTTAGACACTGAAATGTTTGATGTTTCTTTTAGGGCTTGACTATCTGTGCATAGTTTAAATTTGTGGCCATAAATATACTTGTGATGCTTTTCTAACTCCAACAAAAAAAGGTAGTGCTTCGCTATGTACTTGTTAGTAATTTTGTTCGATTACAGAAAGAGTGCTTGAGGCAAATAAAAGCATTTACTATATGTAACCATATGGGCTTATATCACATGTAAGTACTATACGCTTACTTTCGTACAACTCTAAAACACTACATGAGTTATATATAATAAAGGCCCCAAATCACAACAAATCCAAAATAAAGATGCAGACGACAAAAACCTCACATTGCAACAAACCCTAGATAAAAGTGCAGACGGAAAAAGCCTTGAATTGCAACAAATCCCAGATAAGGATGCAGATGAAGAGTTAAACACACAAACAAAAGAAGATATTATATTCAATCATCCATAGACCACCCAGATAGCAGACACACCATATCGTGGGAATAAGATAAGAACAGACCACCCAGATGGCAGACACGCCATCGAAAAGAATAAGATAAGAAACCCTACATAAGTTAAGCGATCATATTGTATTAGTTTAGTTTTAAGATACAACTCAGACGAATAAGTCGTCTTAAAATAAAATAAAGATTTTTTAAAAACTTAAAAATCAAATTCAATAATTAAATTGACGCAGTCGGTAGGATACAAATATATTTTTTGTATCCTTTAAGAATCATTATCCCGTTTTACAAAGTGAAATTATCTTCGAAATTGACTCTGCGAAAAAGAGAAAAAAAAATATTTCGAAATAACGACTTAAAAACAACGGTAACGCGATAGTTAAAAAAAAAAGGTGAATACGATACAAAAATCGATCTGAAAACACTTAAAACTATTGCAACTGCAACTCAGTGAAACAGTGAAGAAGTCCTTAGTGAAAATAAAGACTTCCAAAACTAATTCAGTGAAAAACAAAAAAAAAATTAAATCAGTTAGTAGCTCATGTTAATGAACATAACCATGCTACAAAGCTCCATAGAGGAGAACTGAATATAGAAAAAAAAATATAATAAATAAATATTATATAATAATAAAAATAAAATAAAAAATCAATGCTACCAGAAAATATAAATGTGCCGAAAGGAGCAGAAGCCCCACAATTAGAAAATAATTACACAGAGAGCAAAACAGGGAACAAAACTGGGTAGACGACGAGGCAACAGCCGATTTCCAGGAACACTTCAGATCCATTCAACAAAAATTGAGGAGAAACCAACTAAACAAAAAACCATCATCCAGAGAAAACCAACAACTATAGAACATAAGGAACCAAGAATTACGTAAGAATATTTTAAGAATAATATAAAAATAAGAATTTTATAAGAATATTTAAAGAAAAAAAAATCTTGAGAGTAATAATATTTTTTTATAAATTAAATTTCAATAGTTAAGTTGTAAACCCATTTCTAAAAACATGAATCTAAATAGTAATCAACTTGGGCAAGTAGACGAAACACCCAAGAAAAATTTAACGTTAGACCCGTTAAAGTACATCGAAAAGATTCCTACATTCGATGGTCGCTCCGAAGATCTCTACACATTCTTAACGAACGTAGACGATATAATCCCCACATTATTAGAATATAATACACAATCTCAAAGAATGTGTATTAACATTCTTAAGTCAAAATTTATTGGCAAAGCTAAACGCTGTATGGCTCCATAATTTAAAAGAACCAAATTCAAACTCCAACGATGGAAAATAAAATTGGAAGAATTCGATTTCAATATTGAATATATCCAAGGAAAAGAAAACAAAGTGGCAGATGCCTTATCAAGAATTAAAATAAGTGAAATAAATGCATTAAAAGAAGATTTAGTATCCACCCAACATTCAGTAGAATCTGATAGCACAGATTTAATTGCAATAACTGATAAACCCTTAAATATGTTCAAGAGACAAATCATAACAAAAAAGACAGACATTAATTTAGAAAAAATTACTTTCCCATACAAAGGAAAAAGACTTATTATTATCACGCGAAAAGAATTTACAGACAAAGACTTTGAATTCATAATTTCAGAATGTGACGCAAACATTACAAATTCTATATTCTTTGATAACGATGATATAGCTTTAAAAAGATACGAGACAGAAGACGAACTCTTCTTAAAATTCCAGAACTATTGGAAAAAGCATCATAACGGACAAAAACTATTAAGAACAATGACAAGTTTAATAAATTTATATCCCCCAAGAACGGAAGACGAAATAATTAAAATACACAAATCACATAACCACATAGGTATAGAATAAACCTATCTAGAAATAATAAGAAAATACTATATGCCAAATCTGAGAGAATTAATTAATAAAATAATAAACGAACTAAAATCCCAATACAAATCAATCCCTAATAAAACTTACAAACAACTTAGTGATCTTACAAAATTAGAAAATAAAATAAATAGATTAATCCCTCACAAGATCGTGAAAAGAGGAGTAATTAACTTTATAGGTTCAGGAATGAAGTTCCTCTACGGAACAATGGACAACGATGACCGCGAAGAAATCAAAAACAAATTAAAAGAATACGAAATAAATAATAAACAATTAATAAATAACAACAATGATCAAGTAAAAATTAATGAACGATTTGACGGACATTTTAAGAAATTGACAGAAATAGTTAATAAAGGTACGACCACAATAAATGCACTTAAAAACCGAAAAAATGATATAAACGACCTAAGAATAGAACTAGAATTTTAAGATCAAGTAAGAGAAGTAAGACATAATTTCGAACTCATTGAAGACGTAGTGCTTAACGCACGCACGGGTGTTTTAACTCACGATATTCTCACGTTAGACGAAATTCAGGAATACAATTTAACGTTTGAAACTTTGGAACATTTAAAAATGCATTTGGCTATATACGAAGAAAATATATTGATAATAATCTCCATACCCCAATTTTCAAAAGAATCTTATAATAAATATTACTTACAAGATTTTCCAATAAAAAACAAAACAATTAACTTGTTAACTAATGAAATTTATAGACTAAGCAATAATCTATACTATCCAAGTGTAGAAACAAAAAATTTAACTAAAATAAATGACGAATGTATTAATGATATTATTATAAAAAATGACCCGAATTCATGTAAAATAAAATTTTTAAATGAAACAATTGTAAAAGAATTAGGAGAATATTTAATCCTAAAAAATGTAAAACACATAAATTTAACCCAAAATTGTAATAAAAATAATTACAGCCTAGAAGGTAATTATCTTATAAAATTCAAAGAATGTAAAATATATTTAAACAATAAGTCTTTTAATAGGAGAGAATACAAAGGAGACTTAAAAGTCCCTACACTAAACTTTAACTATGAAAATGATAAAGATATTGAAATCATAGATTATAAACCAATTGAAAATATTAAAATTTTAAAATATATAGAAGTATCTCCTCAACAATTAACATTTAGTATTACGACTTTAATAATTGTAACTACAATAGTAATAGTATTATATATGTATTTAAAAAATAAGAACAAGAGATCAAATAATTCAATAGCGGTGAATCTACCATATCGGTCGAATTCCACCAGATGGACGATTCAAGGAGGGGAGGAGTTATATATAATAAAGGCCCCAAATCACAACAAATCCAAGATAAAGATGCAGACGACAAAAACCTCACATTGCAACAAACCCTAGATAAAAGTGCAGACGGAAAAAGCCTTGAATTGCAACAAATCCCAGATAAGGATGCAGATGAAGAGTTAAACACACAAACAAAAGAAGATATTATATTCAATCATCCATAGACCACCCAGATAGCAGACACACCATATCGTGGGAATAAGATAAGAGCAGACCACCCAGATGGCAGACACGCCATCCATCGAAAAGAATACGATAAGAAACCCTATATAAGTTAAGCGATCATATTGTATTAGTTCAGTTTTAAAATATAACGCAGACGAATAAGTCGTCTTAAAATAAAATAAAGATTTTTTAAACACTTAAAAATCAAATTCAATAATTAAATTCATGCAGTATTGAGTAATTACCATAGTAATTTAACATTCCCAAGTAAGACTGTAGTTCTTGTACGTTTTTTGAAACTGGGTCTTCATTTATGGCTTTAAATTTATTTCCCATTTCACTTATGCAATGACCCCAATAAATAATGTTTTTTTTTTCAAAAAATCTGCATTTATCTAAATTAATTTTAATATTAAACTTGTTAAGAATTAATTTTAATATTAAATTTGTTAAGTTTTGTTAAAACTTTTAAAAATGTTTTCTTACATTCAAGATAACAAGACACATTTTGAATATTTAATAATACTTGGTCCTTCACAGACTGAAAAATTGATGGCGCACAAGATATACCAAAAGGCAATCTGGTATACCGAAACAATCCCTTGTGGGTATTAATTGTGCCGTAGTTTAAGTTATTGGTAAACACCAGGCAAATCGATTATACAAAAAATTTAAAATTGGCTAAACTTGCGAAAATATTTTCGGTTTTTGGAAGTGGATAATTTTCTGTTTTGGTGTAAGGATTTTTAGTGACTTTTGCATCCATGCAAATACGCCCTTATTTGGCTTTGACACAATGACAATAGGCGATGCGAATTTACTAAACCTTACTGGTTCCAAAATCTTCATATCACACAAACGTTTTATCTCATCTTCCACTTTATCACGACACTTATAAGGCACCGAATAAGCACTATGGAATATTGGCTGACAATCAGACTTAAGCACAATTTCTGCTTAAAATCTTGTTATTGTAGTTTTTATGGAATGGTCTAGCCAAGGAAATATGCATGGGAATTATTTCTTCAGTTTTTTCATTTTTTATACTTTTTAAAGAATTTTCTTGGAATTCACCATTAAAAAAAATACGCCAATTTGGTTACACAACTTCAAGCCAATCTCGACCAAGCAAGGGCTTTTCCTTCTTTTCACTGTGGATGACTATTAATTCCAAGTTATTAACTCTTGAGACGTTTGGAAAACACATTACGACTTTAATCTTTCCTGCACATTTCATGATTTTACCTGTGACTGACAACAATATTTGAATAGTTTTATAAATTCAATGTTACAAAATTTGGACCAATATTCATCTTCATAAATTAGAGAGGAACAAGCTCCAGAACCAACTTCCATTTATTATTTTTGTATAAATGGTGTTTACATAATGGTTAGCTTCTGACGTGGACTCCCATTATGTTGGCTGTAGCTTTGACACTTATATGACACGTGACCATGCTTGTTACACTTAAAACATTTCCACTGACGTGCTGGACAATTTTGTGGATTATGCTTTCTGTCGCATAGATGAAACTCTTGTTAATACTTTTGAGATGCTAATGATAGCTGATCGTGACTACTGCTGCTAGGAAGAGAACTACGACGATTCTGACTGTGACTTCAACCTTGATTTAGTTTTTTTTTTAACTTCCCATAGGAAGTTATTGTAATGGGTCCGATTTGTCGAATTGAAAATTTTGACATTTCTCGACGTTTCAAGGTCGCTAGAGTCGAAATAAAAGATTTTTAGAAAGATGTCTGTGCGTGCGTGTGTGCGTACGTGTACGTCCGTACGTTCGCGACGTTTTTTTCGTCGTCAATAGCTCAAGAACCAGAAGAGATATCGACTTCAAATAAATTTTGTTATACAGATAATAAGGCAGAAAGATGCAGAAAGGGCTCTCAAGAAAATTACGTGGGTGGTTTTTTTACCATAGCAGTTTAAAAAAAAGGTGAAAATTTTGGTTAACCCTAAATATCTCATGAACCAATGACGCTAGAGACTTGAATTAAATTTTATAATATATATTGTAGCGTGATACAAAACAAGTATATATTTGGAAAAAGATCCAAATAACTGTTTTATTTTATAAATCAAAAAAACTGGAAAAAAAATTTGTCACCTCGAAAATTTTACGACTAAAATATGATTTCATCTCCAAAACAATTTTGTGCAACGAAGAATAATGTTTTTGAAATCTGATACAATTTTGAGAAAAATCTAATTGACAGTTTTTTTATAAAAAATAAAAACCTAAAAAACATTACTCAAAGTTGGTAAAAATTGAATTTTGACTCAAATATCTTTTCAAAAACTTGAGATTAAGGCTTCAAGCTTATTTTATCTTATAAGAAATATTGTTTTCGACATTAAGAAAAATCGAATTGACAGTTTTTTTACAACAAATAAAAACCTAAAAAAGAATTGACTAACGACTAAAAATGTCGTTAACAAAAATAGATTTTGAAATCAAACTATTTAATCATATGCCAAATATTGTTAATTATTTTTGATTTTTTTAGAATAATTTAACTGATAACTTTTTTAACAAAACACGAAAACGTACCTTGCTTAAAAGACAAATCGACAGACAGGATGGGAAGTTATCAGTGTGGGTCGCATCCCAGCCTCTTTTTTAAACCGGTGTTATTAGAATTTGTCTGATTTACTCTCGTTGCATGTCTACCTGGGTGGATTGCAAAGGTGTTTAAGACTTACCTTTTTGATTCAATCATGTTATTTTGACTTTTTGCCATCTCCCAATTCAACGTAAGTTTTAACTCTTTGAGAAATTTTGAGTGAATACTATTATCACGCACTCCACAAACAAATTTATCACGTAAGGCTCTCTGAAGATTATCACCAAAATTACACTTTTGTGCCAATGCTTTTAATTTGAATATATATACAACGATGGGCATATTGTCTTGATTAACTTTGTAGAATTTGTAAGACTGATATTTTTCTCTCAATATAGAAAATGCATCAGAGCCGATATAATATGTTAAGAAAAGTAGTAATTTCTTTGCTTCGTAAATCATTTGCGATAAAAAATCGTTTTAATCGCATTTCATATTCGACGAAATCAATACCCATGACATATGGGTATATGTGTCCAATTATAGAAGTCATCTGTTTTGCTAAATTTTTAATTGGGCATGTTCAGACGTCATTAAGGGACTTGAAAGCAAGGCAAGTTTCTAGTATCTGATTGGTCAGTCGCCAAAAAATTACCTTTCAATTAAGGCAACTTTAATGGAAAGTTGACTGGCAAGTTAGTCAAAAATAATCTCCCTAACTATGAAGCCAAGTCTACTTATGTCAAAATGACAATTGATCGTGCTTTTTAATTCAAATGAAAGCTGAACTTTCTTACTCTAAATTATTATTTTCTGCACAATTCCATTGAATGTTTTGTAAAACAGGGTTCCTTCTCAAATTGGAAGAGAAATAAGTAAAATTACTTTGCTTTACAAAATACAAATCGTGCTGGACTTTTAGATTGCCTTAAGACGGTTTTGTAAACATTGATAGTTTTTGTACAATGAACTGAAGGTAGAGTTTAGTGAAGTAAGGTTCTGAGTTTGAAATGTATGACACTTTAAAAATTAACTAGTTACCTTGGTCAAAATGTGCGTTCAAAAAATGCAGTTGACTGCAAATGAAGTCCTTTATGTTGTCTGAACCTGACCATTAGTTCCTTCTTTGTATTTTCCTCGTGACAGATTTAGACATTTGTTCATACGAAGGCGTAACTTAACCTTTTATTCTTTGCACTTTTTTTTAGTTTTTGTAAAAAAATATTTTATTGACTGATTTTAAATTAGATTTTTTTTTTAAACACAGTTATCCTCGTCACCAAATTTATTATGTTTTAATAGATGTTTGTGGATTATATTAAAATACTTCTGATTACTTTGCAATTCAAACAGGAAGTGCTTTATTTAGGAAAGGTACAGCAAGAACTTAAGATTGATATTTAATGATCTTTTGTTATACTTAAAACTAGCTTACATCGATTATAATAATAATGTTCTAGATTTTTAATATATACATAACAAACTGTAAATGTTCAGAATTGATATACTAATTCATCTAATCTAACTTATTCTTCACCAAAAAGCTATGGAAGATGTAATTGTATTTTTGTATTTAAAACCAAATTGTAAAATAATGGTGTTCAACAAATTATAAAATTATTCCTTACTTATATGGTTCTTCAATCAAACACGATGCTATCATATTTTTTAAAAAGATTTTTTTATTTGAATAAAAGCTCTTAGTGAGCTATTGGGTATGTGAATGTGTTTGGGAAATTTTTTGATTTTGAAATTCTTATATCTTATTTAATATCATGTATCAATATTCCTTTTTTGCGCTTATATACATATATCTAAAGTGCTCTAACTTCTGTTTCATCTTAAAATTAACCATTTATTTTTTATCAAATTTGTTATTAATTTTTACTTGTTCGTTATTATTATTTATTTATTATTATGTAGTTCGATAGTTTAAAATGTTTGCTCTAGTTCATGTCTATCATTATCGTCCATAACTCCCTTGATCCATTTAAACCTATAAAGTTCAATCGTGCTCTTTTCTTGATTATTTGATGAGGAATTAAGTGTTCCACTTTATTTTTTTATAATATATATACTTTTTTCGTAGAATGTTTTGTTTCCCACGGAAATATGTGATCTGTTTGCTTAAATCTTTAATAATTTGTTCATACTTCGTTAAATTGATCAGATCTAGAACTATAATATTCTTTAATTAAAGTTACTTGTTGTGTTTTAATTGTACATATATGCTTTACTAATTTATTGTATTTGTAGTTCTTGTGATTCCACGCGTACCATTATAGTCATTAGTCATTACAATAAAATTTATTAATAAATAAACAAAAAAATGAAGAAGTAAGAACAATTATTTATGTTTAATTTAAAACAAAAAGTTATCATCATATTCACTAACTGTGTATTTCTTGAAATAATAAATACTTGAGGACACGTTTCAAATTTTTGGTACAAACCTGGCCAGTGAGACCGGGGTCACCATTACATTTTTTACGAGAACACTCTTTGTTTTAACTTTCCGAATTTTTTTATCTCAAGAGACAAACAGAAATTATTTCTATGACTTTTTGTTTTTTTTTATTTATAATTAAATTTGTAAAATCCTTGTAATTTTTAATGATTTACGTCAAAATAATTTTAAAATATTAAGATTAAAATAAACGGGCTAAGGTTGATATAATATCTTTTGCAATTATCTAAAGAACATTTATTAAAAATGAAAGTTAATTCTTAATTAAATAAATGCAAAAATCTTCCGGTGAAAAAAAAAGGTCTGTGAGACCGGTACAGTGTTACCGCTATGCGACTTTAGTCGCATTTTGACCCTTTTTTATGCCTTATGCGACCATGATACGACTTTTTTAAAAATTGTCTATTATGACCCTTTTTAAAAAATTATGCGACTTTTTTGACCCTATCTCTAGAAAAATAAATTGAAAAGATAAGTTATTTTCTTATTTCATACAAAATTTCCAAACTTCCATTAAAATAAGAATATAATTTCAATCCACAAAATGGAATCAAGTTGAAATTGTTTGGGTCGACTCGATCACGTTCGCTCAGAATCGAAATATTGATATTCTAGCATAAAAATTCATTTCAACCTTTCGACTCTGCATATAAATGTAGGTAATAGTTAACAATTTTTTCAATATTTTAGAAAAGCAAACTCTTAATGAATGGAAACCTTCAGAGGAGCTTATAAAAAGCTACCGTAAATTAATCACAAAAAAATAATGACTCCTATTTTAAAAGTAATGTAAATATAAAAGTCAAATATTTATAAATAATATAAATTCTTAAAATGTACCTTAATTTTTGTATTTCAAAAGAACTGAATAGAATATGAATTTATTTATTTTTTAGTTTAACTTTAAAACTTGAGTTAATATAACTTAAATCGACTGAATTGACTGTTTTTGTTATTTAAAGTTATATACATATATGTACACTTTAACGTTTTTATTAAAAAAAGGAACGTGTGTGATATAAATCGAATGTATTGAATACAAGTATAAGAATTTATTTTTCTTTAGAAGGTATACCTAATAAAAAACTAAAAAACAACTCATTTTTTTTTTTGCAATTTATACAGATTTCGTTTGATTTAGGTATGTATTAAAAAAAATCTAAATGCGACTTTTTTTTCATTTGACCCTTTTTTGCGACCTTTTCAAAAATCCCAGCGGTAATACTGGACCGGTAGCCTCATCAACGATGTACATAAGTGTTGTTTTGGTTTTTTCGTATGATTGAATAATAATTTCTCTGAAATTCTAAATACGTCTTTTCAGTTTCTAAATAATTGAAATCCTAATGTATTCTGTATAATGTCTCTTCATTATGATGAAACTTCCAATATGACTGAAATTTTAAAAATAGCTTTTATATAACTTCTATATATAAATTGCGTTTTTCATTTTTATGTCGCTTTTTGATATTTTTTTTTTAAATTATTTGGATACTCCCAATAATCAAATTTAGAGTGGAATTTAAAATTTGGGAAAATTACTATTAATTGTAAGGATCTCAAATAATACACCATTATGTTAATTCCAATTTTATTTTTGATTTCAAACCATAAATGGTTTATTGTTAAGAACCGACTTAAATATATATGTAGTTCATAGCACGTATCGTTTATTTATAAGAGTTCATAGCATATACAGGGTGTCCCGTAAGTAATGGATAACCCTGAAATGCCGCATAGTAGACTTTATGACCGTCCTGAAAACTGATAAATAAAAGTTCTATCCCAACCACAAGAAAAGTTATATGCATTTTTTTGTTCAGTGCATTATTTTTTTTCTTACTTTACATTTTTGAATACCACGACTACAAGTGAATGAGTTCCATCATTTTTTTTTGCAGGAATATTTTACATTACTTGTGCCAACACATAAGTAGAAGAAAATTATTATAACTGTTGGACTTCTTAGAGAAAAAAATTATTTAACATTGAATTTCAATGCAAAATGTGAAAACAAATAATTTTTTAAAAAGTTAAATCTGGTATAAAAAAAATGCATGAATACCTGAGTGGCCAACTATTTTAAAAATATGCGCGTTAAATGCAGATTTCAAAATGGTATTACTTATTATTATATCTAGAGTCAATAGCAAGTTATTGGTAAAAATCTGCAATACTAGAGTAAATTTAGCAAAAACAAAAGTTTTCAAAATTAGCACAGTAAACGTGAAAATAATACCAAGCGTTGAACATAGCAGATTTTTGATTTATTGGCTGTTTCTACGATGTTGTCCAAATGATAAATCCAAGCTTTCAACTTCTAGGGCCGAATGCATTATTGATAAAAATGTCAAAAAAGTGCAAAAAACGGTTACATTTTCGAGCTTGTTTTGAATTCTACCTGTTCTATTGGGCTTTAACAAACCCATCATATATTTTGTTGGTTGCTATTAGTTTATTTGTTATTTTATCTAAACAAAAAGTTTTTGAGCCAGCTTTTAATCACATGATCACTTAGTTAGGAAACAAAAACAAAAATAGATAATTTTTTAATTTTTTTTTATTTAAAGCAAATGCTCAAACTGTTTTCCACCCACTCTTATACAGGTTCTGCACCTCCGAATAAATGAACGTCTTAGTGAACGTGCAAGATTTTGCTCAGAAATTTGTAATGCATCTGCCTCCACACGATTTCTTAGCTCCTCTAAAGACCTGATCGGCTTGCTGTATACGATTTCCTTAATGCATCCCCAATAAAAAAAATCAAGTGGATTTAGGTCTGGTGAACGGGGTGGCCATAAAATTGGTCCCAGACGTCCTATCCATCTGCCTGGATATCTGGCATTTAAATATGCCCGCACAGGCACAGCATAGTGTGCTGGACAACCATCATTTTGAAGCCAATGGGATTCCTTTAGTTCTTGAGGCACTTCTTCCAGCAAGGTTGGGAGATCATTTTGGAGGAACTCCAAATAACATTGGCCAGTTAAAATCCCCGGCAACTCAAAGGGTCCAATTATTTTCCCATTGAGAATCCCAGTCCAATAGTTTATTTTGAATTGGTACTGGGACCTGTCTTCCCTCATGATGTTTGGGTTTTGTAGTGCCCAGAAGTGGAGATTATGGAGATTAGTGTAGCCATCTCTTTTAAATGTCGACTCATCGCTCCAAAGAATTTTGTCAAAAAACTGCGGATCTTCTTCAATTTTCATTATCATTTGTCGACAAAAACTCATTCTCGTTTCAAAATCTTGCGGCTGGAGAGTTTGCACCCTTGTTAGGTGAAAGGGATGATATTTATATTTACTTAGTACACTATGCGCAGTCGTCTTTCCGATCCCAGTGCGTCGTGCTATTGCTCGGATTGATACTGTAGGATCTCGGTCAAGTTCCGCAAGCACTAAGTCTTCGGTATCTCCTCGAGGGGGTCGTCCCACGCCAGCACCACCAACACCACTACCAGGCAGCCTTCCTTCCGAGAAACAGCTATGGACTCTAATAAACACTCGATAATCCGGGTGACGTGCGTTAGGGTACCTTTCCCTATACAGAGTCGCAGCTTCGTTTGCGTTGCCTTTGCACTCTCCATAAATGAAAAGCATGTTTGCATATTCTTGTGCAGAATAAATAATACGTGGCATCGAAAAAGTTCAATCAAACGTCTTAATTATCAAAAAGCAGGTTCAGGAAAACAGCTATTTAGACCGTTCATTTTTCTGAAGAATGAACAATAAAAACTATATAAATAAGTGTTCGTCGTGGTCTTAATCTTATGAATTAAGATCAAATTACAAAAACTTTAATTCAAAATTTAAAAAACTTACGATTTTATGCGTTCTCACTTTCTCAGGATCTTACAATTTACTATTCAAAAAACCCAATTAAAATTGAATCAGAAGACTTTTTGTTTGGAGAAAATAACAAATAAACTAATAGCAACCAACAAAATATTTGATGGGTTTGTTAAAGCCCAATAGAACAGGTAAAATTCAAAACAAGCTCGAAAATGTAACCGTTTTTTGACATTTTTATCAATAATGCATTCGGCCCTAGAAGTTGAAAGCTTGGATTTATCATAAGGAGAACATCGTAGAAACAGCCAATAAATCAAAAATCTGCTATGTTCAACGCTTGGTATTATTTTCACGTTTACTGTGCTAATTTTGAAAACTTTTGTTTTTGCTAAATTTACTCTAGTATTGCAGATTTTTACCAATAACTTGGTATTGACTCTAGATATAATAATTAGTAATACCATTTTGAAATCTGCATTTAACGCGCATATTTTTAAAATAGTTGGCCACTCAGGTATTCATGCATTTTGTTTATACCAGCTATGATTTAACTTTTTCAAAAATTATTTGTTTTCACATTTTGCATTGAAATTCAATGTTAAATAATTTTTTTCTCTAAGAAGTCCAACAGTTATAATAATTTTCTTCTACTTATGTGTTGGCACAAGTAATGTAAAATATTCCTGCAAAAAAAAATGATGGAACTCATTCACTTGTAGTCGTGGTATTCAAAAATGTAAAGAAAGTTGGGATATAACTTTTTTTTATCAGTTTTCAGGACGGTCATAAAGTCTACTATGCGGCATTTCAGGGTTATCCATTACTTACGGGACACCCTGTATAGGTCAATTTCACACACACAATTAAATTTGATTATTAGTAAGGCCCTTTATGTTTAAATTGGTTTCTAGTAATTATAATTCTACATTTATTTGTAAATGGATACATTGTTTCATCGTTAGACTGGAAGTGTTTTCTCTGTTATATCAAAATAGTGTTATTAGATTCTGTACTTTGTAGATAGATAGATAGATTGCGATATTTAATTGATGCTTTTAAGAAGTAACATAAGTTTGAGTAGCATTAGCCATTAAGAACGTTGAGAATGATAAAGCATGCCGCTGCCAAGAAATTTTCTTCTGTACGTTTTGAATACTGTTCAGGTTCCAATGAAGTGCATGGTATTTTCCGATTCATCCATATTACACAATGTACATATTCCATCTGTATCTCTTGAGAAGGCTCTTCCATTCGTATTAAGGAGCCCGCAGCGAGCTTTACAAATGATGGAAACCATATCACGTAAATTGGAGTCATCAAAGTAGTTCGGTATGCCAGAGTACATCAAGTTGCAATATTCATCATGTAATTGAGACTGCGTCGCACTAACTGCAAAATGTTGGGTAATCTATTATTAGAAAGATATAGATTTAGTCTTATGAAAGATAAATGTAGCTGGAGGGATGTTAGAAAACCCTTTTGTAAACCTGTTTTAAAGCGCAGAGCATAGTTAGGCGTATTATCGGGAAGTAAAAACCATCTATTTATGAAGGAACGCTGCAATTTTTCGACTTGGTTGTATTCGCGGTATCCCCAAACTTGAGCACAGTACAACATAATAGCTTTTGAGATGGTATTGTATATTTTAAATTTTGTTGAGTGTTGGACGGTATTGTCTCGCAGCAGTCTCGACCACTTTGCATTGATGGAATTTTTAGATGCTCCCAATCTGTTTGTTAGATGCTCATTCCAAGACCTATTGTTATCAAACACTACGCCAAGATATTTGTATTGATTAGACACATTTATTTCAGAATTATTGTGCAACCATTTTTCGCACGCTGCTCTTCTTTAACCATTGCGAAATATTACTATTTCTGACTTACCAAGATTTATTTCAAGATTCCATTGAATGCAGTAAGTCTAAAAACCCTCAATTAGCTGTTGGGCAAGAGTACGATAACTTAGGCGACAAGATATTATAACGGAATTTTTGAGAACAGTTAAAAATAAGCATTTTTTACCATGGGAGGGGGGGTCTATCTCCCCCCGTTTAGGCAGGAGGGGCAATTTAAAAAAATTATTACTTAAAATGGAAAAAAATTCTTAAAAAATAACGGTGATACTTACAATTAAGTTGTATACATTTTTTTAAAGCCAACATTCTGTTCTATCAGCCAGTTTTTAAATCAAGTCAAAACTATGCGTAGTTTTTGAAAAAATTAATTTTAAACTCAAAATTTGAGTAAAAAAAGTTAAAAAAAGGTTTAAAGTGTAACTTTTTCAATACTTCAAGATTATCTTCCATTGTTTTTATTTCAGAATTTATTACTCTTATTTGTTTTTGATCAAAAACTGAAAACTAGATGATTTTATGTCTTTTAGTTTTTGAGAAAATTGAAAATAAAAATTTAATTTTAAACTCAAAATTTGAGTAAAAAAAGTTAAAAAAAGGTTTAAAGTGTAACTTTTTCAATACTTCAAGATTATCTTCAATTGTTTTTATTTCAGAATTTATTACTCTTATTTGTTTTTGATCAAAAACTGAAAACTAGATGATTTTATGTCTTTTGGTTTTTGAGAAAATTGAAAATAACCACAACTACTATTTTAATTTAATTCTTCTTTTTTGCTTGAGTGGTCTTATTTTGATAGTAATAATGGTATTTGCGTATGCGTAATGCGTGTTTGGGTGTATGCAACAGTAAGGTGTGCGCGAATTTGGGTGTATGCAACAGTGGCATCTGTAAGGCCCCTGCTTGGGCACACTATAGGATTTGGGGTGGGTGCAAGTTGGAGTGTGTGCAAGGTGGGGAGGGTGCAAGATGGGGTGCATGCAAAGTTTCTTTTGCATTTAAATAAGCTGGATTTAAGAAAAATTAATTTACCCTAGGTGTATCTTAATCCATATTCGAATATTACTATCAAAATAAGACTACGTTAATACTTAAGCAAGGAAAAAGTAATTTAATTAAAATATTTATTTTGGTAATTTTCAATTTTCTGAAGAACTAGAAGACATAAAGTCATCTAGTTTTCAGTTTTTGATAAAAAACAAATAAGATCAATGAATTCTAAAAAAAAAACAGTAAATAATTTGAAAGTTTTGAAAAATTACACTTTAAACCTTTTTTTTAACTTTTTTTTGCACAAATTTTGACTTTAAAACAATTTTTTTTCAAAAACTATGCATAGTTTTGACTTGATTTAAAAGCAAGCTAATAGACAAAAGTGTTGGCTTTGAAAAAAGGTATAACACTTAATTGAGGGTATTACCGTTATTTTTTAATTATTTTTTTTCCATTTAATGTACATATTTTTTTTAACTGCCCCTACCGCCTAAACGGGGGGAGATAGACCCCCCCTTCCAATAGTAAAAAATGCTTGTTTTTAACTGTTCCATACAAATCCGTTATTAAACTTTGTCGCCTAAGTTATCGTACTCTCCCCAGCTGTTGCAAATTGGGAGGATTCTCTGGCAACAGTACAATATCGTACGCATATAAGAGGGCGTTAATTTGAAGATCATCCAAAGCAATACCGATTGGAAGTTCCGCATGAAGATCATTTAAAACAGAACAAAAAGAAGAGATCTTAGCACACATCCTTGACGAACACCTTTCTTAGTTTGTAAGAAGTCTGACAAACACGAACCATCCCAAACAGCTGCAGCAGTATCCTTATAAAGAGACTTTATAGTAGCCAGTATCTTCGAAGATATTCCTGAGTCGATAGCTTATAAATAAGAGCATTCGTCTATCAGCATTCTGCTATCAAAAGCAGCCTTAAGATGTATGAAAAAAGTGTAGAATTTCTTCTTTTGGCAGAGTTGAAGTTGAATTATGCATTAAAGATTATAAACTTGGTCCACAGTAGAATAGTTGGTTCTATATGCAGCTTGAAATTCATTAAGGATGTTTTTTTTTTTAACCAAGCTGACAGTTCAAGAGAACTGTAGTAAACAGCTTATAGAGCGTATCAAGAAATGAAAAACCTCTATAGTTTGACACAACATTGGTATCTCCTTTCAGTGGGTATATAATGGATTTTCTGAAAGATGATGGTAGCGTTGCAGTTTCAAGAATTTCAGTGAATAACTTTTGTATTTCTACAATAAAAGATGGACATGCATTTTTATAAAATTCATACGGTATTCCGTCAAAGCCAGGAGTTTTCAGATCTTTTGATGAAGATATAGCAGAATATATCTCATGCAGCTCAATGGGGTAATCTAGCTCTGGAAAATGTTGCTGAGAAAGAGCGTATGAGATAGTAGCTGAATCATTTGATTGCGAGAATAAGCTTACAAAATGCATTTTAAATTCAATTACTTTTACTGACGTTGTGGTTTTAAGGGGCGAAGGGCAGCTGTAATCGACTGTCGGCGTATTTACTTAGCAATCTTCTGGCTGAAGAAACAGATTTAAGACTACTAGTAAGGATAACAAAATAAGCTTGTTTTTTAGTTTTACATAAAATATTATATTTTTTGTTGGCATCATAGGGTAAATTCACAAACGTCAAATTTTTTGGTAGTGATAAGGCATCACTGCTTTTTTGCGATGTTGATCGTTGCTCAGCTGATTACGATGCGATGCTGATTGACAAAAAGTTATACGTTTAAAAACAACATTTGCTTTATGATGGATGTGATACTAATAAAAACTCTCATTGTAATTAAAATCTGCAGCAACACATTTTATCTCCTATCATTATGTAAATGAAGTGATAATACCATCCTTGTTGAATTTATATTGACGTCCCTCAACTGATAGTGTCCAATGCTTAATCTCTAGTTTAAGCCGGGTATCCAATTTCAGCAACACTTTCTTCAACTGACGCAGATGGAAACTTTCAGATCGTTTATTCAATGTAAGGTCTTTATTAACTGATATTTTTGTGTGTTTTAAACGGCTCGAAGAAGATAAAACGGTTTTTGCATCGTTTCCATTCGAAAGCTCAAAAACGTATGACGAAGGCAGTTGGTTAGAAGGTCCGATTTTGTTTAGCATTTATTGATAGTAATAACGACTTCAAGTGTGGTGTTACATACTTACTGAAATTGCTTTTTTGCTTCTTCTATAGTCTTAGCATTTAACCCTCTGACAATTATATTCTGCCTTTTGGTGTACTTCTCGGCCTCTTCCATTCTTCTTTCAAACCTGGATTGTGTACTATGTTTTGTACTTACTTAATCTCCTTGTTCTTTGATAAAACACTTTATTTTATTTCCCTGCTGTATTTTCTTTTCCTGATATACGTTCTATATCAAAATTATAATCACTTAAAAATTAAATTAAATTAGGTAGCCCAACAGTCCGTTGAGAACTAAAGCCTAGTGACTAACAACTCTTAGCCATTCCTGTGTGAGAGTATTATTATCAGAAATGGAGGGGACCTACAGTTTTGAACCGATTCCAAACACCTTATTTGAGAAAGCACTTTCCATGACAAGGATTACTCTTGGAGGATTTGTCAATTCCTCGCAAGAGGCAGTACCCGTGAAAAAAAAACTTTAGATGGCACAGGTAGGGCTTTTATTCATTTATTCTTAAAACTATCTTAAAGGAAAACAAAAATTCATAAAACTAGCCTAATTAATCATAACTTATAAGTATAACTAACCTACTGGCCCTGTACGGACACTCTACGTTAAACTATAATACTTAATACTAATGCATTTCTGCCCTAAGATCTATTTCACTTCACTTCACTTCAATTTTATTTATTTTTTTATTTTATTAGAAAATAAAAAATAAATAATAATTTCAATATCTTTTTTGTTTAATTTACTTAAATACTACTCAAAATAAGGTCCTTAAAATAAAATTTAAAAGTACCTATAAACTACGCCTATCCACGGTTCTTCGTCTGACGAGGTAGATTATAAAATTGTGGATTAATCTCCATATTGTGGTGTTTAATAATTATTGAATAAAAATAAAAAAAAAACGAACAAAATATTATTTTATATTTTTGTATTTTTATTTATTTACTTTTGTTTACTTTTATTATCACAATATTAGTTTTAATTTTAGTTTAATATAAATATATACGCGACGCGTTTCGGACTATATGTCCATCATCGGGAGTAGAATGAGAACTGACTCACTTAGCGGAACTGCTAATCTATCCTGTATTAGACCGAACCTATCTTAGAAAAGGAATGCTTCTGGTGGAATGAAGCCGCTCAAGCGTACACTTTCAAATAACTCGTCGTTCGGATAGAACGCCCCGAAAATTATATTGTTGGTCGAAGACATAGCTCTTGCAATGTGACCTCGAACGAGTTTTATCACGAAATTGTCAATTCTGTTGATCCGAGCCCCGTTGTATATGACCTCGTTGGAATAATGATATATGTAAGAAGATTCGACTGTTCGATGTAAGCCGGTACAGCGTCGTAAACACTGCCGCTCGAACACTCGAAACTTCTCCATTTGGGAAGGGACAACGTTGAATCACACAGGACAACCATAAACGATTATCGGCCGTTTGAGGGCCATGTAGAAAAATACACTCACTCTGGGGTCAAGCCGACTTCTGTAAAACAGCAGTTTATCAGACCGAATGCTCATTTTGCCCTGTTCAGAGCAGCATTTATATGGCTGTCGAGATATAAATACTGATCTACCCAGATACCGAGGTACTTCACTACACTTTCAATCGTTAATCACTGCCGGTGAGGATCAATGATGGTCTTCTTGCGCCAATTCTTGCACGTATCACTCATGGCTCAGTCGTCGCAATATTCTAATAACCACAACCATTCTAATAACCACAACCTTTCGGGCCGTTCTTTACGCAAATTATTTAAAAGTCGTCGTCAAAGATGGCTGGTCTTAATATGTGTTTGTGCCATTTATTTGGCCACATAAAAAAAACAACGCTCACCAAAATATGCCGCAGCAGCAGCAACAACAGCACACCATGAGGTGCCCTTTTCCACGACTGGCGAAGGCGCAGATAGCACAACCAGCAACAAGAACAACTACAACAGCGAATACGGAATGTCTTGTTCCAATTGGCGACGACGCAGTGAACTCCGTGTTGGGATTTCTCAATTGACTTGTCAAAAAAGTCAGCAACACAACAGAGCACTAGGCTACCCTTATCACAGGCAACTCAAAATGAAGGGATTTGCCCTTTCCCTTTGTTCTTTCCTTTTCTTTAATTTGTTTTTTTTTTTTTTTTGATTTCTTTATGACAATATATATGATTTTTCTTTTTATTTTAACTTTATTTAGGTTCAAAGTTTACAAAAAAGGTTTATTTTATGTTTTTAGACAAAAAAATAGTGATTGCCAAAAGGGCCAAGTTTTAAGATGTCTATCGGTCAGAGGATTGAGAAATTTCTGAACATTTTGCATGAGGCCGGAAGGGCAGACATTTTTCTTTGCTAATAATTTTATTCCGAAAAAAAGAAGGGGTTTGTTCGTAGAGTGAGGCAAAACTGTAGTGAGCTACAATTGTGCCTGGCTCATAGATGGCGTTAACATTACCGCCCCCCTTGACACATTGCGCCAACAAAAAAAAGAACTATAATTACTTAAGATAACTTATATCTACAGGAACCATAAATGCAGTGCTTTAAAGAAAATTCAATGTATTTAGTTAGAAGTTAAGATAGATATTATCAAATATATCATATACTCAAGCAACGAGTTTATATATACAAAATTTTGTACAACTAGGTTTTGTTTTTAAATTAAAAGCGGTAGTTAATAAAGGAAGCAGTTTATTCTGGTGGTACGATACAAAAAAATATGGCTTTAAATTGGTTAAGTATTTGGCAAGACGCACAGTTTCACTACAGGTCGAATGATTTCACCCTGCTGAGTTTTCACTGTCGCAACTCTTACCATTCCGTCTGTCCCCGGGCACACCTTAATAACTCGACCGATTCGCCATTAATTACAAGGCAAATTATCTTGTTTCACGACAACAAGATCATTAACTTTTACGTTTTCTTCAGGAAATTGCCATTTGAAACGTTTATGTAATTCTTTCAAATATTCCTCTTTCCAACGCTGACAAAGGTTCTGTTGAATGCATTTAAGCCTTTCCCATCGATTCACAAGAGAAAGCGGATTTTCATTACAGTAAGGTTCGGGAAACGTCAATAAAGGGCTGCCGCGGAGAAAATGTCCAGGAGTCAAAGTTAAAGGATCTAACGGGTCATGAGACATGGGCGAAATTGGGCGCGAATTAAGACATGCTTCAATACGAGCGAGGACAGTCGAAAATTCTTCGAAGGTAAATTTACTGGTATCGCCAAGTTTTCGAAGATGAGTTTTTAGGCTCTTTACCCCAGCCTCCCAAAGGCCACCCATATGAGGAGCCCCCGGTGGGATAAAATTCCACTCTAAGCCCTGAACCCCATATTTTAGACGAGTCTCATTCGATGATGAGGATAAAAATTTCTTAAATTCACGTTGGAGCATTACATTTGCTCCCGTAAAATTTGTACCATGATCTGAAAACATCTCCTTAGGGAGCCCCCGTCGAGCAACAAATCTGGCAAATGCCGCTAGGAACACTTGAGAGGATAGGTCGGAAGCTGCCTCAAGATGAATGGCTTTAGTCGCAAGGCATACAAATAGGCATGCATACCCCTTTGTTATACGACAACTTCGACCTAGGTAACTTTTTATTAGGAATGGTCCTGCAAAATCAACACCCGTATAAGTGAAGGGTGGTGAAAACGTACACCTTTCAGTGGGAAGGGCTGCCATAATCTGAGTTCTAAGTTGCTTTTTGTGAATGACACAGGTTTTACATTGTCGAATGATAGACTTTATTAAGTTATTAAGTTTTGGAATCCAAAACATTCGTCTTGTGACAGAAATCATGAGTGAGTTTCCGCCGTGTAGAGTCAAATTATGGATGAAATCGATAAGAAGTTTTGCAAAATGAGAGGAATAAGGAATAATAATAGGATGTTTTTCCCCATACGTGAGATCGGAATTTATTAGTCTACCGTTGACGCGAAGAATTTTATCGGAATCCATACAAGGATTGAGGGACAAAATACTGCTCTTAGGAGACAAGGGTTTACAATTCAATAAGGATTCATATTCTCGAGGATAATGGGATTTTTGGCTCAACAAAATTATGCGAGTTCTAACGAAATTCATTTCTTGCTGTGTGATATTTGTAGTTTTTTGGCGAAAAATAGGGATTCTTTTTTTGCGGAAACGGAACAGGTAAGTTAAAACACGCAATGCGCGTGGAAGAGAAGAAAAACGTTCTAGGATGTCACTGGAATGGATTTGTGCTACAGAACAAGAAACAGTTTTATGTTCTAACTGATCATGAAGCAGTGGCCCTGGAGGAGTACTTGGCCAAAGTTGCTGCGGTTCTCGTAACCAATAAGGTCCGTTCCACCAGAGGCTGTTAAACCGCAATTCCTTCGGATTAAGTCCTCGGGTAGCAAGATCAGCGGGGTTTTCCCCTGACCTCACGTGCTTCCAGTTAGTATTCTCAATGTTATCAATTATTTCGCTTGTCCTATTGGCAACAAATGTCTTCCATGTGTTCGGATGCTTGCTAAGCCACGCGAGCACTATAGAGGAATCAGTCCAAAAGTATGTTTGGTACGAAGACACCGGACAGTTAGGAAGATGAGCTTTTACAAGTTTTGAGAGAAGGACTGCACCGCAGAGTTCCAGACGCGGCAGTGACACCGGCTTTATAGGGGCTACCTTAGATTTGGCACAAATCAAGTGCGAGCTAATCACTCCGTCAGGTTTTTCAATTCGTACATACAACGCTGCTGCATAGGCTTTCTCTGAAGAGTCACAGAAACCATGAATTTGTAACAGAGACGTTGGAGAATATTCTAACCAGCGTGGAATCTGAATTTCCCGGATATCGGAGAGAGTTTTAACAAAGGATTCCCAGATGGTGTAAGTGTCACTTTGGATAACGTTATCCCATTGTGTAGCTTCTACCTAAATTCGTTGCATAAGCATTTTGGCTTTTACTATGATAGGTGCCAACCAACCCGCGGGATCGAACAGTTGAGCGATCTGAGAAAAAACTTCTCTTTTGCTTGGAGTGGTCGAAAGTTTAAATGAAGGAGTTGTAAAATAGAAATAGTCTTCCTTGGCATTCCAGCGTATGCCGAGTGTCTTTGTTGTACTGTCTTTATCCAATTAAATGAAATTTTCGCTTAACACATGGGTTGGAGGCAAATGATCCAAAAGAGATGTCGTATTGGATGTCCATTTGCGTAGAGGGAACCCACCAGAATCGAGAAGTTCGATCAGTTCTCGTTGAGCTTGTTGAGCTGTTCGGAGGTCATGGGCACCTGAAAGAATATCATCGACATAACATTCCGACGAGATAATTTGTGCTGCGAGAGGGTAATCCTTGCATCTATCTTTGGCTAGCTGCAACAAGGTTCTGATAGCTAGGTATGGTGCACAATTCACACCGAATGTCACTGTTAATAATTCATAATCAGTCACTGTAGACGAGGAAGGAAATCTAAAAAGCATTCGTTGAAAGGCAGTATCATCTGGATGTATGGCAATTTGCCGATACATTTTTTCAATGTCGGCATTGAATACAAATTTGAAAAATCTCCAACGGATGATTAAAGAGGAAAGATCTCGTTGAAGTACTGGACCTGTATATAGAAGGTCATTTAAACTGATACCGCTAGTGGATGCACTAGATGCATTAAACACCACACGAACCTTGGTGGAAGCACTTTCTGGCTTCAAAACGGCATGGTGTGGTAGATAGAAGGAGGAAATAGTTCCATCCTTTACCTTTTCAATACTGTTTACCTTTCGCATGTGTCCAAGGTTTAGATATTCAGAGATTACATTGGAATATTGAAGTTGCAAATCGGGTTTACGTGTGAGATTTAATTCAGTACGTAGAAATTGTTTCAGAGCAATTCCCCTAGATGCACCAAGCGGTGTAGATGACAAGGTTGGCTTGAATGGTAAGCGCACAACATATTGTCCATTTGGCCTTTGAAATGTTGTTTTTGCATAGAAGTTTTCACAATATTGATCTTCAGCCGATAAAATTCGTTGACCATCATGTACGTCCTCCAATTCCCAGAAACGTCTTATCTGATCATCTAATGAGTCAGTTCCTTTATCAGTCACAAAAGTACTAAACGTATTTATAGTTTGTGGAAGGGGGCCCGAAAGAATCCACCCGAAAACAGTGTTCTGAGCGACGAGAGTTTCACAAACACGTTGCAGTCCATTGCGGACAATGGCCGGATATAAATCCGCACCAATTAGCAAGTCGATTTGGGCAGATGAATTGAAGGCGGGATCAGCAAGATTAAGACCTTTCATTTCGGAAGGATCAATATTCGAAAAAGACGTACTTGGCAATGCATTGGTTAGCTGCTTCAACACTATAGCTTGTGCTGCAATAGGAACAGCGGGAGTCTCTCCGTTATAAATCGAAAAGGTGCAAAGTTTCTTAGAAGAAGCCGCATGTGTTGCATTAACACTTGAAATGGAGATATTAATAGGGAATGTCGGTAAATTAAATCGTCGTTGTACTGATTCTAATATAAAGGATACCTCAGACCCAGGATCTATTAGGGCACGAACTAAATGACATGATTCTTGTCCAATGATATTAACCAACGCTGTTGCAAGCAAAATGTTTTTGTGTGATGAAGCGAAATGAGTTTGACCGGTAATCGGTGGTACAAATGGTTGTGCAGTGGACTGTAATATGGAAGGCGGTTGACTTGACGATGAATTGTTTTGCACGTCATCCGATACCGGTGATCCTGCTTTGGTTGGGAAATGTAGCAACGAATTATGTCGCTTGTTACATGTGGAACACGAATAATGACTTTGACAAGCATTGGAACTATGCTTTGCTGATAAACAATTAACACACATGTGGTTTTTCCTTATGATTTCATATCTAGATGAAGGAGTCATAGTTAAAAACTGAGAACATTTGTTAATTAGATGATTCCCTGAACAAAGCCTGCAAGAAGAAGTTTGGGATTTAGAGTGAAAAGTTTTCACTCGTTGCCTTGGTTGCGAAGTATTTTTTTGAGTCTTAGCAAATTTCTCAGAGGTCGAAGCGGCAGGAGGGGTGACATCGGCGATGGTTTCAAGGACTTGAAAACGAGCATTGAGGAACTTATCCATTTGGTTCCACGAAGGTATGGTTGTAGGATCAGCTAAAGATTGCTCCCACAGAGAAAGAGTGTACGGGGCAAACGGTTGGAACAAGTGTAAACAAGAATCGGGTCCCAACCAAAAATGTTGATGCCATGGGCCTTGAGCGCCGCTAAACAATCATTTATATGACGTTGAAGATTTTTAATAGTTTTCCCTGATTCTGTAGGACATGAGGGTAAATTAAGTAACGTTTTGATTTGATTATTGACAATGATTCGCTTGTTCTCATAAGTGGAACGCAAAGATTCCCAAGCTTGCACAAAGCTGGTATTAATCAAAGGAAATTTTTCAACAATACTGAAGGCATCTCCAGTAGTCTTAGATCGGAGATGGAAAAGCTTTTCTACTTCCCCCAATCTAGGATGCTTTATATAAATTGCTTCGAACATATCTCGAAAAACTGGCCATTTAAGGTAGTCACCGCTGAATGTTTCAGTATCGCAAACTGGTAGTTTGACACCATATGATTTCGAATTAGTTGTATTTTCAGAAACGGTAGAAGTAGAATTCGAAGCAGTTACTTTAGAAAGCTTTTCTTCCCATTCTAACATCAACGCAAAACAGCTAATAAAAGTTTCGTTGGAGGAGGTATATTTCTCCTCTATGGTCGCAGCGTCAAAATCATCAGTCCCTACTCCCTCACGAATGCATATCATATAATGGGACTTCACTTCAGCCCATAACTCTTTAAATTCCATTTTTCGTGCCCTCAAGGCGAGCAAAGAATGCTTTGCTTCAGGCAGTTGACTAAAAGTTGAATTATATTTCACCAGCTGATCAGCAGAATGAATAAAATCAGTTAGGAAACTCATGACTCTACAGAAGAGTATGACTCACAGACGGACGCGCAATATATAACTGCAAAATATATTTGAGAAAATCCAAAATAAATCAAAGATATTCAGATGCAAGAAAATATTTGAGAAAATCCCACAAAAAAAAATATTTTTTTTTTTTTTTTTTTTTTAAAACCAAATTTTCAGATGGTAACCCAACGCACTATAAGAATGAGAAAAGGCTACAAGAAAACATTTAAGAAAATTCCATAAATATCTTCAAAAACTTATAAAACCTTTTAAGCAAATGTTCAGATTGTAACCCAACGCACTATAAGAATGAGAAAAGGCTACAAGGAAATATTTAAGAAAATTCTATAGAAAAATATTTTCAAAAAACTTATAAAAACTTTTAAGCAAAAGATCAGATGGCAACCTGCAACGCACTATAAAGAATGAGAAAAGGCTATAAGAAAATATTTAAGAAAATTCTATAAATATCTTCAAAAAACTTATAAAAACTTTTAAGCAAATGTTCAGATTGTAACCCAACGCACTATAAGAATGAGAAAAGGCTACGAGGAAATATTTAAGAAAATTCTATAGAAAAATTTAACTTATAAAAAAAAAGTTGTAAAAACCAAGAGTTCAGATGGTAACCCAACGCACTATAAGAATGAGAAAAGGCTACAAGAAAATATTCAAGAATATTCTATAAAATATTTTCAGAAAACTTTTAATTAGATCAAAGAAATGTAGGACGGCAACTCTTTTTGCGTTTAACCAAATTCAACTTCAAAAAGATACAATAAACACTATTTAAGAAAATGATTTCAAAATGTATATATTATATTTACTTCAAGAAACTCAAAAAAAAAAAAAAACTAAGAAGTATATTTGTTTAATCACCTTTAAGATCACAAATGGCACCTCACTGACTAATCACACAAATACAAAATCAGATTTTTTCGCGTTTTGTTATTACGAGTGCATAAAATTCACCCAAGGACCCGAGAAATGGTATCACCAATATGAATAAAAGTAATTTTAAAAAAAAGTACCACCCACCAGAACAGTTAGCGACCAGACCGCAAAAATTAAAATATTTTTAATAATATGCTTGATTATATGAATTATTTTTCAATAAGAATTTTTATTTTGTTTATACATATGTTAAGAAAATATTTTTGATATGCACTGAACTTATGATTACCTGGTTCTACTCCTACGACTGCTACTGTTGATTTTCGAGCTGGTGTGATGATGATTTGTCTGATGGTGTGATTGAAGGTGTGATGGTTCAACTGATGACGTAGCGGAATTATCGCTCTTCTTTTAGATGATGATGACGATTAAAGTTGTGGTTGAAAGTTGAACTATGACGTAGGCATGACTATGCATGAGTAAATTTAAGGTGATGTCGATGGCTTGATGAAGAAGACGACGATATCGTATGTACTTATGTACTTTTGGTGACGTAGATGTTGCGAATTGCGTAAATGGCGTGTTGGCAAGAAAATGGTGGATGTAGCGACGATGACGGCGTATATATATGTATGTGTGAGAGCAGCGTGGTGGCGTGTATAGATATGTAACCACGTTGCTAGATGCGACGCACGTGGCTAGTACATATATATGTACATTCAATGACGACAATGCCGACGTAGACGAGAATCAGAATGCACAAAATATGTGCATTGGTACACATATGTATTTGCATGTACAATGCACGTATGTCCAAGAAAATGGTGGACGTCGCGACGATGATGGCGTATGTATGTAGGTATACGTGAGAGCAGCGTGGTGGCGTTAATATATATAGAACCACGTTGCTAGATACGACGCACGTGGCTAGTACATATAAGTATGTACATCGAACGACGATGACGTAGACGGGCATCAAATTGAATGCACAAATGTGCGCATGTACAATGTGCATAGGTATGTCCTTGTTGGTTAAGTTGTTGGTACTACTTGGAGCGTGGAGCGTTTGATGGAGTGGTTTTGGTATCCGGCTCGTATGGACCAATGTTTGGGCCATTTATTTGGCCACATAAAAAAAAACAACGCTCACCAAAATATGCCGCAGCAGCAGCAACAACAGCACACCATGAGGTGCCCTTTTCCACGACTGGCGAAGGCGCAGATAGCACAACCAGCAACAAGAACAACTACAACAGCGAATACGGAATGTCTTGTTCCAATTGGCGACGAACGCAGTGAACTCCGTGTTGGGATTTCTCAATTGACTTGTCAAAAAAGTCTGCAACACAACAAAGCACTAGGCTACCCTTATCACATGCAACTCAAAATGAAGGGATTTGCCCTTTCCCTTTGTTCTTTCCTTTTCTTTAATTTGTTTTTTTTTTTTTTTTTGATTTCTTTATGACAATATAATATGATTTTTCTTTTTATTTTAACTTTATTTAGGTTCAAAGTTTACAAAAAAGGTTTATTTTATGTTTTTAGACAAAAAAATAGTGATTGCCAAAAGGGCCAAGTTTTAAGATGTCTATCGGTCAGAGGATTGAGAAATTTCTGAACATTTTGCATGAGGCCGGAAGGGCAGACATTTTTCTTTCCTAATAATTTTATTCCGAAAAAAAGAAGGGGTTTGTTCGTAGAGTGAGGCAAAACTGTAGTGAGCTACAATTGTGCCTGGCTCATAGATGGCGTTAACAATATGTCTCTGTTCTCTTCAGTTCTTTGGAGTTTCAGACACGGAAGGTCATAATCATTCTTTTTCCTGATTTTTCTTATTGATTTTAGGAAACATACTCGGGTCAGTGGAATTATTTGACCAAATTTTATGGTTCCAATACTTGTTAATTGATAACATGTAGTTATCCTTAATCAACAAATTGTTTTTTTTTAGTGACGACTTCAGTGTCCTAACCTCCAAGTAATGCGGGTCTATGAATCTTGTGTCTATGTAGTCCGTTTATGGTCCCGTTCTTTGTACTAAGGTTTTTCCGTACCATTGTTCGTTTTATTTTTTCGTCCATCTGTTTGTCAATTTCTGCATTTGCCATGTTTCTGTTTTTGGTGGGGCTATGTCACTCGAACGAAGTTCTCTCGACAAACGAGAAACGAGGTCAGCGCATCTTTTTTTAATTGTAAGAGTGCGTTGCAACGTGTTCCTACAACTCCACACTTTCGTTCGGCATCTGCATTACAGCAACCAGTCCGCAGTGATAACTATCGTACTCGCGTGACTGTAAGCAGCTTCGAGGGTGATTACCCACTTTGTCTGTAATTGTCAGTCCGGTATCGTACAGCAAAAAATCATGGCTGGAAGGAGCCGATTCTGTGATACCACGGCTTTTCAGTAGCCAGCAGGTCGAAACCATATTCAACGCTGTAAGACTTCATCAAATTAAAAAGTGGTTATCTCTGGCATTACTGTATTGATTTTCCCAATCTTCATGTTTTGCCTTCAAATCATCGGCCAAGATGAAATAGTTTTCTACGGAGCTCCAGCCGCATAAGCCGCAATCATATACATCCGCTTCCCTTGAGTGAGAGAGATGCATACAACGCAAACTTCTAACTTCTTGAGCTTTCGCAATTCCTTGTTGTTTATAACTTATGATTCATGCCATTTTGAATAAAGAGAGCGACACTGCCCCCTTGAGTGAAGTCAGGCCGGTCTTTTCTTACGATATTGCAAGTTTTATGAGATAATTTATGTTTGTGGTTTAGCTTAGTTTCGCTTCCCATACACACTGAAGTGTGTCAACAATTGGAACAGGTTTGCTCTTCATTGAATCCTAATCAGTGAATTTTAATTCCCATAGGCAGCGCGCCCATTATGGTATAAATTGAGCCAGGACAGGCAAAAGAGTAGAGATGATCTACCTTTTTGCCTTGCTCCTTTATCTGACTTTGCGGTCCTGTTAGTTGGCCTAAAATGCTCAACAACGAGGCTACAAGGAAGATACGCAGTAAAATAAATTTAGTGTTCTTTTCGACTTACGAACGAGTTTTACTCAAACATTTGGTCCAAGGTAAGAGATTTAAAAAAAAAATACGAACTACAATCATATAAGCGTCAGAGCTACAAATACTGACAATAAATAAAAAAGTCACTTCAGTGAAATTAGCGTTGTCAGAGCTACAAATACTGACAAAGAAAAACAAAAATCACATTCAATGAAAAAGCGTTGTCAGAGATAAAATAATGACATAAAGAAAATAAAACATAAAACACAAAAAACAACAATATCTTCAGATCATCTTATCAAAAAACAGGTTGAAATTTTTAAAATCTTTGAAAAATTAATTAAAGAAGCAGAAAGCGTAACAACGCGGAGTAAAAATTAAGAAATTCTTGTTTATGCGGAGAAAAATCTTCTACCATGCAAGAAAAATGACGAGCTACTAATTGATGTTCTATATTTTAAGGAACAATGGATAAAAGGAACATAGAACTACCTCCAAAAAAATTTAAAAATTGTTGGAGAGCTAAGATCTGGCAAGCATGGACGAAGCAAAGCTAGCTAGATTATTAGAAGAAGTAAAAACAGTAAATACACACGTAGCCATTGGACTGGACTTATAGCAAAAACAAGTGAACGAGATAATGATGAAAACAATATTGGCAGACATGGAAAAAATTCACAAACTCCTGCCTAGACAACAGAATAAACTGTCGTAGATTCATCAAAAATATCCACAATAATGGACAGTTTAAAACACCATAAGTGATGCCAAATAAGAGTCGATTTCATAGCCTCATAATAAAAATAAATGGATTAGAAAGGTAAAGCGATGGAATGAACGACTGCAGGCAAAGCTGTCGAAAATGAATCCAATACAAGAAGAGACATTCAGAGAAGACAACTATATAATCGAGTTGGAAGATGATGTGAAATTACTTTTTGACAAATGGAAGAAAAACAATAGGGCATAGTGTCAACACTTACTTACTTAAGGTGGCGCTACAGTCCTGTATGAACTAGGGCCTCACCAACAAACTTCTCCATCTAGCTCGGTCCCTAGCTAGATGTCTCCAGTTTCGCGCTCCAAGTTGGGTGAGGTCACTTTCCACTTGTGCGCGCCACCTGATTCGTGGTCTCCCTCTACTGCGCTGTCCTGTGGGTGTGGATTCGATGACTTTCCGGGCCAGAGCATTGTTTTCCATGCGCTCTACGTGACGCAGCCATCTTAGTCCTTGGACTTTTACCCTTCTGGCTAAGTCCACGTCGCTGTACAGCCCGTACAGCTCGTCGTTCCATCTTCTCCTCCACTCCCCTTCGATGCATACGGGACCGTAGATCACACGAAGAATTTTTCTCTCGAAACGACCCAAGGTGCTTTCATCCGCTTTTGTCATAGTCCATGCTCCTGCACCGTATAGCAGAACGGGGATGATAAGGGTCTTATATAGCGACACTTTGGTCTTTCGAGAGAGGACAAGAAGCAAATGTGTAGTATATACCTAAAACACATTAGAGAAACCAAATGCTTCTCTCAAACAAGATGCAAGAAGTGTAATAAGCCACACAACTTTCTACTACACAACGAAAACTACAAGACAAAGAGTAAAATCAACACAAAAAATGGATTCCCTCAGACAACAGCAATAAAAAAAAGAAATCCTTATTTTCCTCTACGGTAAAGGAGATAGACAATCCAATGGTGATATCAGTTACAGCATAAATATCAGCCAAATCGTCAAAAGGTGAACCATGTCTATTAAAGGCATTGATCTTCTTCTTGAGCGTCAAATTTGCATAGTTATAGAAGCTGAGTAAGGTCAATGATTCTCGAGAACTTTCTCCAGATAAGTCCTGAAAATAAAGGACGTTTATTTAATACATACGAATATTATGTAAAGCGTACAAGTATGACTTACATTGATTTGAATATTACAAAAACATTAAAAAACAATTTAAACAATTAAAACAAATAAAATTTAAAGCGCTTCCTATTTGAAGACTTGTCAACTGTTAAATGTAAACTGTTGAATTGTTTGTGTCTGAAACTAAGGAACAGTAAACGGCGGATATGTTTTGAGTGTCTTGTTTGCGGTTCATATTATTTTTGTTATTTATTATGTGAAGTGTTTCTAATGTATAGCGTTTGGATGTATGTTTCTCCGTTGCAAGAATTTGGACTCCTTCAAAATCTGGTTGATGTCCTGTTTTGATGGTGTGGCATGCTAGTGCTGTCTTTTCCGGTTTTTTTTGGCGAATGTCTGATTTATGGTTAGCCATTCTTTGTCGAAGGAGTTGTTTAGTTGTGCCAATGTAACATAGAATGCATGGTTCGTCCGGTTTTCCTTTGCAGCTTATTTTGTAAACTACGTCTGAGCGGCGATCCTTGTCCGTTTTCGTCTTTAGGCATGTAAATAGAGATGCAACTGTCTGGTTTGACTTATATGCTAAGTTCAAGTCGGGGTTGTTTTTGGCGACAATTTTAACGTCTAAGAATGCTATTGACTCACTTTCTTCCTTCTCTACGGTAAACTGGATCTTTTCGTTGAATTGGTTGAGGCATCGTAGCACATTATCAATTTCTTCTCTTTTAACAATCGCGAAAATATCATCAACGTACTTTGCTATAAACTTAGGTCTGTAGTTTAGTTTAAAACATTCTTCAAGCAAATAGTCTAAAACCAAGTCAACAATCGTCGGGGAAAGAGGATTTCCCATTGGCATACCATGTATTTGTTTGTACAAATTGTCTTTACACTGTAAGTAGTTATTGTCCTTTATGCAAACATTAAACAATTCGAGAAATTTGCTTTGGCTCAACCTTGTGTTTTCGCTTATAATTTCCCATTTTCTTTTAATAATGCTGACTGCAAGTTGAACAGGAACATTAGCAAACAGAGAAACAGCGTCGTAAGAAACCAAAACTTCATTTTTATCAATCACCGTCGAAACGTTGGAAAAAATCAGATGAAAACTGTTTTCATTTAATCATCAAAAAGACTAACAAAGCCGATGAGAATCACCACTTTAATTGTTCTCAAATCAAACATAAACATCAACTTGGTCAAAATTATAAATCATTGAAAATAAAGGACGTTCATATCCTCTGACCCTCCACAATCATTACCACCTCCCACACAAGCACGGCATACAAGCCCGCGCTGTAATGGCAATTGGTCAAAGCAAAGCTCTCAGATGGTTTTTTAAGCATTTTGAGACAGCTTAAAGGACCACTTCCTTCGGCGATGAGGGTTGGCATCAAAGTCATGTCAAACTCATGGTCTGTGGCGATCAGAGGTCTTGTGATATGTAAAACTTTGCAGTTAGCCGGTTATGTTAAGTTTGGCCAGGTGCGAAACTAGAGGTTGCTTCCTAAGGGAGACATCCATAGCAGACCGAGAGCCCGCATTTGGATTCCAATCGAATCTCCTGGTATCGATGACATTCTCGCAATGATGAAGGTGTGCGATCCATCCCTGTCGACATCGTAACAACCTTAAAGAACTCTTACAAAGTGCCTTAGACAAACTAATACTTTGGGCTGATCGGTATGGACTGGGTGCCAACCCACACAAAACCGAATTAGTCCAAAATAGAGGAAACATAAAATTCCACATGTTAACCCTCCCTATAATTAAAGTTCTCAGACGAGGCTAGGTACTTGGGTCTTATTTTAGACGAAACACTAAATTGGAAATGCAAAGAAAGAATCAAAAAAGCTACTATAGCCCTCTTTTCTTGCAAAAAAGCTATTGGTAATAAATGGGGCTTACAACCTCGAATAACGCATTGGTTATACACATCGGTTATGAGACCGATTTTAATATACGGTGCGGATGTATGGTGGATTGCTTTAGAAAAAGCTTGCCTATGTATAAATGGATCGCTTCACGCCCCATCTGCGGCATTGGGTACCCTACTCTTCCTAAAACCTCTTTATATACTCAGCAAACAAATAGCTGCAGGTTCTGCTTTTCGTATCAGAGCTTCATCGCATTAGGTTAACAACAATATTGGCCACTCCGTAATTCTTAAGTATTTAGACTCAATTCAAAAGCACACACAATACACCATCTCCAACTGCAATTCGACAGAAACTTCCCGATTTCTATACCTTCCAGGTTTTTCTGGGATGATAGGCCATTCCTGGAAGACGAGTCAATCCACTTTTACACAGATGGAGCAAAAAAATGAAGGGGTTAGTGGAGGTGTGTACTCTGAACGACCGAAATGAAGTCACTTATTCCGCCTTCCCAATCATTGTAGGATTCGGAAATTTCGGCGATAAAAGTATACTTGTCCTGGCTTAAAGAAAACGTCAACATCTATCAAATCTTTGGACTCTGTTTCTAAAAACTATAAAACAGTTTAATATTCACGTTTGCTAGGTACGGGGCATAGAGACATTCCAGGAAATTGTAAGGCAGATGAACTCACCAGAAATGGTACAGTACAACTCATTCTACCGCGTTTGGCTAATGCTGGCATACCAATCGCTGCATGTAAACTATTGCTAATATCAAGACGCTATGAAGAAGGCCAACACCAGGTGGAATAACATCACCACGTATCAGGTCACAAAAAATCATTTGGCCAACAGTAGATTTAAAGCGCTCAAGGTGCTTGCTATCTCTAAGCAGTTTGCATATAAGCTCAATAACCGGTCGGTGTCATAACCGGGCATTATCCAATAGGAAAGCACGCCATGCGGCTAGGCGTATTCTCAGATGACTTTTGCTGAAGAATGAGTATGCATGAGGATGAGGAGGAAACATTCTTCACCTCCTCTGTACATGCCTTGCTTTAGCTCAAAAACGCAAGAATTAAATAAGAGAATTCTTCTATAACGATTTAAACGATCGCAATCATATTAACATAATCAATCTCTCACGATTCGTAAGGGACTCAAACTGGTTTCATTGAGCTTTAAGCTTTAAGAAAGGCTCAAGATTCATGTAACAAGAATATAGATAGAATAGGTAGTTATTGAAGCGGTCCCTGAGGTAATGCAATTCTAAATCAGTGCAAAAGTTGTTAAAAGATCTAACAGCTCTTGAAATTGGTTCACTCTTGCCATAGTTTGGTCGATACTGTAGCTGAAAGAGGAAGTATCTTTCCCTGAAAGATCTAGCTGGAGCATAAATGTGAATTAGGTATAGAAGTGAAGGACATTTAATATGATAACATAATCATCTTTTATAAACATTACTTCTTCTATTATTAAGAGGCAATATACCCAGTAGCCTGCATCTAGCAGGGTATGAAGGCGAAAAATCCCAACTCAATTTTTTAAATACAAACTTTGTGAAACTTTTTTGAACGCTTTCAATGCGATCAGAGTGCACCTTGTAGATGGATTCTAAATAATGTCGGCATATTCCAGGTCCAATTCCTCATAGTTAGCTGGTTTAGCGGCGCTAAACCAAGAATTTTAGAATAAATCTAATTTTTAAATATGTATATTATTTGGTATTTGAATTACTAACCAAAACTCAACAATTGACCATTATGTTAAACAATTCGGTTATAGTTACATAACTTGCAATCAAAGCGACTTTTCTACAAATAATTTTCATTTCATGTAGTAAAACTGTCATACAATACCTAATCTATCTTGAAACATTGGGCTTTGGGCATCGCAAAAGTTTGCGCTATCAAATTTCATACATTCTACACAAACAGATAAATACACACATTCAAATAAAAGCCTGTAAAAATAAATAGAAGGGTGAGCGCAACAAAAAGCGATAACCAGGCGAAGTATACAGGTGTCAAGTACACATTAAAGACACACAACAGGGACCAACAGTTTGATGTCTTCTCTCTTCATACTTCGTAAGGACTATGGAAGAAAGGACAACACTGACGAATCGAACATGATCGTCGAACACGGCAACTATTCATACCATATTCGTTTTTAAAATCAGAAAATTGTGCGAGGTTATTTATTTATATGAAAATGGGGTTTGCTAGCGAACTTGCTTGACCCTGCTCTACAAGAATATAGCGAGCAATGCATGTTCGTCGGTTAGTGCAGCTTTTAGCGATTATACTGATTTTTGATGCCGATGTGTGAGGAAAAGGAAATGGAAAAGACGTTGGAGTTTAGTTGGATTATTCAAATATTTAATATGAATTAGTTTTTTTTTGGAAGCTTCTTTTAGGCTGAAAGGAAAAAAGACTTAAGAAAGTGTATTTTAATATCTTTTTTTTTGTTAGTTAAATTTTACATGTTTTATGACCAATATGTTTTTTATGTACATATATTTTATTGTAATTACTATATTAATATAATTCCATACCAATTCAAACATGGTAGGGGCTAGTCGTAAGAAAATATTTTATTTGATTTCCTTAGAACAGCTCAAATTCAAACAAGCATTTTACTTTTAATGGAAAAGAAATGTTCAAAAAATAAAAATTAAATTAATTAATATCTAAAAAAAAACTGAAAACAATAAGACTTTAAATTGAAAACTACTAGATCGAAAAAAAAAAATAAAATAAGAGAACATAACGACTTATGCACCTGCATTGCATCAAATTAAATTCTTTTGTAATTAGAAACAAATAAAAGTTGTATGAAGTTTAATTTTCAAATTGTATTCAATAAAAAATTCAATTTGACTTCGAAGTCATGGAATTGCATAATTCTATGACCAGCTAAGAATTAGGTTTTAGGCTATGAGATAAGTCGTTAAAAAGTGAGTCTTCTATGTTTGTTTAAAAATAGATACTATATGTTCATGATCTTGGTCTTACAATAGGAAATGGAAATGGAATCTCCAATACTTCTCAAGCAAAGACCATAATTGAAAAAATTATTAGAGAAACCATTTTCAACAATATCGTTTTCGGAGAAGCTATAAATAGTTAATAACGGGCGTCCTTCGTTTGGTAGCGAGAATAACAAGAAATTGTTTCTTTCGCATGGAGTTCCTCCGAATGTGGACAATATGAACACTCTAACCACACTTCAGAGAAAACACAAGCTAAGTGCCTCCCAATTGCAATATGTAATTAAATTAGCTACCTTTGGTCAGACTAGGAAAGACGTAGCTTTAAATTTCCAACACAACATTCAATTGAAGAAAAATCGTGTCGTGTTAAAACGTCCATTAAATGTAACATGCTTTCTTGGAAAGCAGGAGTTGTCGTTTAGAGGCCACATTAAATCAAGTTCATCTTTAAGCCGAGACAATTATATTGAACTATATTGGCAACTCTGGCTCGATATAGTTTGGTTGACATTGTTTTAAGCTCCGTAAAATCTATTGAAATTTGGTGATAAAAAAGTATCTTTATTATCTTATCTTGTTATCTTTATTTAAAAAACTTGTAAATTTCATCTTGGAAGTCACATCACAAAGGTGAGCTTTAATTTTGTTTAAAAAAAAAAATTAAACAACGCAAAAATGAATGGACTACAAAGAACACCACCAACAAAGAACAACAACAATAAACCTGCAATCAACAATAGAAACACAAACGTCACACAACCACCCACTAACCCTAACAATAGAAACCCTAACTCCACGCAATCGCAAAAACGTCCGTGCACTGTTCTTTCGCCTGAGATGCACTCATCTACACAAGGTCCCAGTGCGGGTGCTATGCAAGTGATCGATGTGAAAACTCTCGAGTGCTCACTAGCAGCTCTACTTGACGAGCGCATGAAGAACTTGGCATCAAAAGCCGATTTAATCGAAGTTAAGGCTAAAATGGAATGCCTGGAACGTAGCAATGAACTGCTTCAAACCAAGCTCCAGCAAGTAGAGAATAAATGCCAGGTTCTAGAACGGCAAATAGATTTTCTCGAAAGGAAAAGCAACGAGAATAATTTGGTACTGCACATACCGGCAATGGAAAATGACCAACAGGTGATGGAGAAAGCCAAAAACGTTTGCTTGGACCTTCTACAACAAAACAACCCAGCAATAATACGAAAAGCAAAAGTCATTCGTTCCAGAAACAATAGATTGGCTAATGTCATCGTAGAATTGCAACACAGCGACGACGTACCACGCATATTGAAGGCTGCCATAAAGTTGAGAGATACTGGAATTTCTATCCACCGAGATTATACCAGAGCTGCTCGAGAAAAACGGCGAATTCTTATGCAAATAAAGGCAAAAATCAATGCAGAAAATAAAAACACCAAAGCATCTATTCGTGGGCAACAACTTTTATTCGACAACAAAACTTATTACTTGGACCATAACAATACTCTGAAGTGTGAAGTAGAAGGCGGGATGGCGGTAATAAACAAATTCATTAGCGCGACAGCTGGTAGTGACAATCATCAACTGACAGGAACTGCACAACAGGGCAACATCGTCGGTAATGCATTACAGCTGCCACCACCCAGTGGTGTCGGAGAGGGTTTTAATTGTAGTGTTTAGTACTAAAGCCGTCTGCCATTCAAGTAAAATTGTAGTATCTAGTAATTTAAGCGAAGAAAAGGAATATTTTAAAATTTTATCGTACAATGTATCAGGTCTGTTTAATAAATCCTTATTTAGTGATTTTTATAAATTTGTGAATAGCTTTGATTTGATATTTTTGTATGAAACTTTTGTAACTGAAAACAACTTTTCAATTATCGAAAATAAGCTGTTAGATTTTGTATTTAAGTGGATCCCGGCAATGCGGACCCATGAGCGTGGAAGAGCAAGTGGAGGTTGCTACTTTGGTTTCAAAAAAAAGCTTCAAAGTTTGAAATGCGAGTTTCGGATGCACAATAATATATGGTTTGTTTACTTAGAAATTAATACCAAACACCTGTGGATACTTCCTCAATACCTCAACTGTAATAATTGGGAAGAAGATTTTGAAAGAACAACGGAGTTACTTAGCCACATGAGATCGACGAACGTTATGCTTATTGGAGACCTGAACGCGAGAATCGGGTTAGAGGCAGGTGTAATGAACGTTGTTAACGGTTTTTATAGGCAATCAAAGGATACTGTTTGTAATGCAAGAGGAAAGAAACTCCTAGAGCTTTGCGATTCTTTTAGACTTCGAATTCAGAATGGAACGAGTGCGAGTGACACCTCGGGTAATTTCACATTTATTGGAGGCCAAGGATCATCGTTGATTGATTATGCGATCCTAGGTGAAGACTGGGAGTCACTGGTGACGGATCTAGAAGTTAAAGAATTTCCGTATTCGGATCACCTCCCCATTATTGTAACATTCCAACGGCGGCGCTTGCAACCAAATGATGATGAAATTATTAGCCCGCAATCACTGCCCAGACTTAACTGGAAGATATCGCAAGCCTCAGCATACAGACAACAACTGGATGGTAGACTACAAGCTCATCAAAGACCAGACTTTCAAATGTTAGAACAAACCATAAAGGAATCTTACCCACAACAACAGCCTCGCGGAAAAGGATGGAATTCAGGAAATGAGCCTTGGTTTGATCAAGAATGCCGAAAAGCTAGGAAGATTTCTTTTGCATGGTTGAAAAATTTTCGGAGTTCCTCCCAAAGCTCAGTTAGGATTAACTACTTAGAGGCCAATAGAAAATATAAAGAGCTATGCAAAGCCAAAAAGTTGAAATATGAAGAAAAACAAGCATGCAGATTGCTGTCTTGTAAAAACGCTAGGGACTTTTGGAAACTGGCTTGGGAATTAAATGGAAAACAACCAGTAATACACAAAAAACTGTGTGCAAATTCACTTTTTCTTCACTTCAAGAATCTACTAAATCCCGAAACAACATTAACAAACTGGCATTATGCAGTTCCTCGATTTGAGGACGAAATTTTAGACCCAGAATTTAGTATGCATGAACTTGAACAAACCTTATGGACACTTAAAGATGGGAAAGCGGCAGGTTCAAATGGTATTCCAGTAGAGTTCTACAAATACGGAAGCGTCACACTGAAAGAACATCTGGTAACATTATTTAATAATGTTTTTGAGGGGAATCTTCCTGTAGATGAATTCAGAAATGCTGTAATATTCCCGATACACAAAAAAGGATCCTTGTTGGATGCAGCGAACTATCGAGGAATCTCTTTTCTAAATGCAACATATAAGATCTTCACAACAATGTTACAGAAACGACTTACAAGATGGATTACAACGCAAAATGTGCTAAACGAGTGTCAAGCTGGTTTTAGATCCGGATACTCTACAATCGACAATATCTTTGTCCTCAGGAGCCTTGCTGAAAGCTTTTGCATGCAGGGTAAAAAATTGTATGTATTTTTCATCGATTTCAAAGCAGCCTTTGACACGATCAACAGAGGTGCCTTATTTTACAAATTGTACAATCTGGGATTTTCGTTGAAGTTCGGCTTAATACTCGAAGAGTTGTACAGAGGAACACGGGCTGCAGTTTGGAATGGAGCGGAACTTTCCGATTGGTTTGCAACTTCGTCAGGAGTGAGGCAGGGATGCACACTGAGTCCTACCCTCTTTTCGCTCTTCATAAATGATCTAATTGATTTCCTTCCTGGAGGAGTTGACTTTGCGGGAGAGCGTATTAAAGCATTGATGTTCGCGGATGATATAGTCTTGTTTGCTTACTCCCCAGAAACACTCCAACTTATGATAAACAAGATTTACAATTACTGTTGTTTATGGAATTTGGTTGTCAACACTCAAAAATCCAAGGTGATGATTTTTAAAAGAGGAGGTGGAAGAAACGCATCGAATGAAAAGTGGGTGTTTAACGGAGAAGACATTGAATGCGTAAAGGAGTACAAATACCTAGGCGTCATCTTTTCGAGCAACTTAAACATGGAAAAGCATCTAGTAGAAAAACTGCAAAAAGCAAAAACAGCTATAAATATAGCATGGAAAAGAGTTTTTATGAACGTCAACATAGCACATAGTATAAAATATAAAGTATTTGAAGCTGCAGCGGAGGGTATTCTTTTATACGGCGCCCAAGTTTGGGGATGTAAAAAGTTTCTCACAGTGGAGAAACTACTAACTCACTACGTGAAAAGAGTATTTCGTCTGCCATTGAACACACCAAACTATGTTATTATGCTAGAGACAGGACTTCCACCTTTATTCGTCAAAACCCTTAAACTGCAAGCGGACTATTTACTGAAAGTTTTCAAGATGCCTGATTCCCGACTGGTCAAGAAAGTAGCTCTTAAAGCAGTACAAAATCAAAATAGCTGGTACAGGGAGTGGAATTGCCTCGCTGAAGGATTTAATGTGGAGTTCAATTTAAACGTTGGAAGCATATCAAGTTGCAAGGATATCTTATATGATGTGATTGCGAAAGTAGATGAAAAATGTAGAGAAGATTATGTAGCTGAAGCTTCCGAGTCCTTATTCAGAACAATTTATAGAAGGCTGAACCACAATCTTGCTGAAAGAAACTGCTTCAGTGATGCAAATAGTGTGAACGAGATTTCAACAATGGTTAGACTCCGAAGCGAACTTATAAGCCTGAATTTCATGCCACATAGACCCGAATTACCATTGGAATGCAGTATGTGCAATCTTAGAGAAAGAGAGGACGTTATTCATTTCGTTGGAAAATGCCCTACTTTAAAGGAAACAAGAAGGAGCTTTTTTGGAAGTGACTTCTTATCGGATGAACAAGTTGTTGCCTTGCTGAATGAGATGAATGTCGGAAATTTGTACAAGTATTGCAAAATCGCGTTAAGTTATAGATCTAGAATTATGAACGAAGATTTCTGATTTATCAAACAATTATCCACTTAAATTAATTCAAACTTAAAGTTGAGAAAAAAAAAAATTATTTAAAATTAACTTCTTTTTTAAATCCACATAAATAATTATAAAAGCTTATTACAATATTTGTATAATTTATGTTAATTGTCAATCTGGCAGACGGCAAATGCCATGTCATAATGATTTTTTTTTGTATATATGTAAAAACATGATTTGTAAAATGTATTTATAATATTCTAATAAAAAATCTATCTAAATCTAAATCTAAAAAAAATTGAACTATATATGATCCAATTTTAAAGGCAACAGTTTTTAAAGTTTTTCAATGTCTATCCAAAATGATTTATTCAAAACTGTTGCTGACGTTTTGAGCGATCACATTTCTAATAGAATCAGACAGCCAGAGTATATCGCTTTGTCTGACATTCATTTAAAGTCCCAATTATCTATTGTTATTACTTTATTAGACAAAAATCATGAAACATTTGCTGCATTTATCGATGTAAGCTCAGGGCGGACTTCAGAAAATTTGAATAAAATGAATTATTATTCTTGAAAACTTATCTTCAACTTCTGGAAGAAAGTAGCTAACCCTGAGATTATGAGCAGGAATCGCCACTGATTAAATGAGATGAAAGTAGCCAAATTGTATAAACTTTGTTAAACGGAACAGAGAAAGAAGAATTAATGAATATTTCTGAATATTTAAAAATAGCTTGTTAATGTATCTCTTTTTTATTTGTATACATACATATTTTCTTTTTAATTAAATCAAATGGTGAAGGTTATCATCAATAATAATAATAATAATCCTAGATATAATATTTGTCAATCTGGCTGACGGCAAATGCCATGTCATAACGATTTTTTATAAAAACATTTATTGTAAGAAAATCTAATTCGTAATCTTATAAAATTGTATCTACATACAGTCCGTAACATTTGGATAGCCTCACCTTTTGTTTTTTTTGCAGCTAACTGTTTTTGATGCTTTTTTGATGAGAACATAACGAAATACATATTAGATCTAAAGATAAGAGAGTTTTCTTGAGATTAAGAGAGTTTTTAACCAATCTCTTAACGTTAACGGTTTTTTTTTAGGCTAATATTGTTTGCATTCAATAAAATGTGCATTTTTTTTGTAACATTAGAATAGCCTTATTTGACTTATTACACAGTTTAAGCGAAAATTTGCCAGAGTGAGTATCGGAAAGCCATCGGGAATTTATAAATAGTTTATTTCTTCTGTTTCTATTTAAATTTTTTTCTTTAAATCGTTTAAATGGGCAGAAAAAATTCATTATCTGCAACGGAAATAGCCAAAATAGAGGCCTATAGTGAGCAAGGGGTTTCTAATCGATCAATAGCTAATAAACTTAATCGAAGCCCAAAAGTGATTAACAATTATTTTAAAGATCCGTTATTTTATGGAAAAAAATACAAAGGGCCGAGACAAGCGGAATATTACAAGATTAGCTTCCAATTCTACCTACTCTCTGAATAAGATAAGGCACGAAGTTGGATTAGAAGTTAGCCGAATGACCATAAGTAGAGTCATTAAAGGAGCTGGACACTTGAAGCGCCTAAAACTAAAGAAAAAATCACCACTGAACAATGTGCGTAAGTTACAGCGGCTCAATTTTGCAAGGCTTCACATGGTATGGAATGCCGATGGCAGTAGCCATTCAAACGATTGGCGAAAAGTGATATTTTCAGACGAGAAAAAATTCAACTTGGATGGGCCGGACGGATATAACTATTACTTCCATGATTTAAGAAAGGAACAGTTATTTTTAGATCGACATCATAGCCGAGAGGGAGGAGTAATGGTATGGGGTGCAATATCATTTTATGGCACAATTGACTTATATTTTGTGAACTGTAAAATGACGGCGGCATACTACAAGACTATATTAGAAACAGCACTACCTCAGTTCCAGGATACTTTTAGACCGATTCCGATTATTTTCCAGCAGGACAACGCACCTATCCACACTGCTGGTGTAATTAAAACATGGTTGCAAGACCAAAATATTCAACAATTATCCTGGCCACCCCACTCTCCAGATTTAAACATAATCGAAAATGTTTGGGGGTGGTTAACACGCAAAGTTTATGAAGGTGGTAAGCAGTACGCAAATAAAGAGGAGCTTATTGAAGGCATTAAAGTGGCCTGGGCACAAATTTCTTTAGATCTCCTAAAATCTTTGTATGATTCCCTAAAAGATCGCGTTTTTGACGTCATTCAAAATAAGGGTAACTGTACAAAGTACTAAAATGATGTTAATAACTACATAAAATAAATAAAAACTGTTTTCTTAAAAAAAAATAATTTGTTTTCATTTTGACCAAAATAAACATGGTGAGGCTATTCTAATGTGACAAAAAAAAATATAAGTTTTTGCGACTACAAACAAAACCACCTCACAAAATTCCGGCAGATTTTAAAAATCACTTGAATTTTTTTTTTATCTCTAGAGCTTAGTCTTACCTTATCATTTAATACACATTTCGATATATAGACATCAAAGAAGTGCCAAAAAAATCTAATTGGAAAATAAATTATGTGTGAGGCTATTCAAATGTTACGGACTGTATCTATCGATCAAAAATAAAAATTTTCTTTTTCATACTGTGTACAAAATATTGTTTATTTTTATTATTTGATAATAACTTTTTAAAAAGATGAAGGGTTAGTGTTATGAATCATTGCTCATTTTTAATAATTGTTGAATTATCTTTGGTTCATTGTACTCTCCACTTTGTACATACATATGCACTTCGTTGCAACTTTACATGCTTCTCTTTTTTTGCTTACTTGTTGCACTTTATAAAATTAGCAATACAAAATTTTTGAAATTCGTCTGAATTAAAAGGAGGTCCGTTATCCGAAACTAAGACTTACGGCAATCCAAAATAAGAGAAAATCGTTCTCAAGGTAGAAACAACACTTTACACTTTAGTGCTTTTCATATACTTTACATCTAACCATTTACTAAAACTATCCACCACTATCAAATAGTTAGTTTTTGAAATAAAAAAAATCAATATGAATCCTTTCAAAAAAAAAAACTCGAAACCTCGGGCCATGGGTTATGTAAATTTGAAATAGGATGATTGTGTGAAACTACACAAACTTCACAAGGCCGGACATAATTTTCCACGTCAGTATCTATTTCTGGCTATCAAAAATAGGAACGAGGAAGGATTTTCATCCGAACTATCCCAATATGCCCCTCATGAAGAACTTTCAAAACTCTATTTTGTAATACCTCGGGCATAACCAAACGGTTACCATAAAAAATACAATTATAATTGAAGTCTAACTCACTTCTTTTATGGTAATACTTTAAAAATTGTTCATTTACTGAACTTGGCCATCCGCTTTTCACCATGTTAAGAATATTTTTAAGAATCCAATCTTTACTGGTTTCAAACGCTACATCTTCAATATCTATGTCTGGGTATATATTTTCTTTTAATAACCTAATTACGTCGTTCTCAAAACCTGTTGAAACCGGTAAAGGAACCCTCGACAAAGCATCGGCATTAGTCATCTGAGATGCCTTTTTATACACAATGTTGTACTGATACATACTCAACAAAACTCCCCATTTATGTATCCAGCCACCACCGCGGGTGAAGATTTTTTAGGATTAAAAATATCTCGAAGGGGTTGATGGTCTGAAAAAATAGTAAATGGCTTCCCATAAACATATTTATGGAATTTTTCACTGAAAATCTATTGCCAAAGCTTCCCGATGAAGTTGGGAATAATTCTTTTCTGCCTGGCTTAACGAGCTCGACGCAAATAGTACTGGTCGCTCTATACCGTTTACGATATGTGAAAGTACACGTGCCACTATATATGGACTTGCATCGCAATGTATCACAATTTCTTCGTTGGGATCATAATAAGCAAAGACGTTATGCAACAATATCAATTGTTTACTCCTATTAAAAACCTTATCGCAGACCTCTGACCATTCAAAATGCACATCTTTCTTGGTAAGCCTATAGAGTTCATGTAGCTCCCCTGATGAATTCGGTATAAGCCTTGAATAGTAATTTAAAAGTCCTAAATAGGCTTTTAATTGCGTGACATCTTTAGGAGCTGGGGCTTGATGCCATCTGCACAAATTATGTGACCTAAGTAATCAATATCGCTATGAAAAAACCTACATTTCTCTAACTTGACTCGAACTCTGTATTTGTTAAGTCTCTCTAAAACCTGTAAAAGGTTTGCTTGACATTCCTCTTTAGATGAACCACCTACAAGAATGTCATCAATATAGCACTCAACTTTCGGTATCCCTTTTCAAATTTTATCCATAGTGCATAGAAACTCTGCTGGCGCGCACTTTACTCCCAAAATAAGTCTACGAAAACGAAATAAACCTTTGTGTTTGTTAATTATTAGATATTCTTGGCAATTCTCCTTAACTTCTAACTGTTTATAAGCACCCTCCAGATCCAACACACAAAATACCTTAGAACCTGCTAAGCCCGCAAAAATTTCTTCTGCCCTAGGCAATGGATAGTGATTTGTGCGAATGGGCTTATTGATCGTGACTTTGCAATCAACACAAATCCTAATCTGACCGTTAGGCTTATCCACGACCACAATCGGTGACGCCCAATCACTATACTTCACAGGGTAAAGAAATCCGGCCCCAACCAACCTATCCAACTCTTCTTCAACCAGCTTACGTTTCCCAAATGGCACATTGTACGGCTTACACCATTACACTCTATAGGAATATATAGGGGTTTATTACCAGATGTTATATTATTTAAATAACCTATATCTATATTAGACGAATCTCCCACAACATCATCAGTGTCAAATTTATTTATATTTTTGTAATTTTTATTATAATTATTAGTAACCTTATTTCTATTATCATAACTATTTTTTCTACTACGTCTACTTCTACTTTTCGAACTGTACGCATACCTCGCTCCATAACAACTTGTTTACATGTGACCTCACTTCTTACCAAAATGACATTGGATATTCGCCTTTGTTGATAATTGTTTTGTTGGACTCCGTCCCCTCTTATTATGCTGCAGCTTTTCGCCTTTTTCTCTCCGTTTTACAAAATTTACAGATGAACTCCCTGTCGCACTCGTTCCGCTTAACACCAACATCTCAGCTTGAGTAAGTTTCATATTTAATGCCGTGTCACAAGTTTTTTCAAACGTCAAATCGCCCGCTTCAATTGTCTGCTAAGCTTTTGATTGCAACGATAAAGTCCGAAATCGTCTCTTCTGCTTCCTGGTTTCTTTTTAAAAATTTAAACCTCTCAGCCGTGCGTTGTATTCTTTTTAGGATTAAAATGAGCTTTCAATTTTTCCACAAAATCATCGAATTTTAATGATTCGGGCTTTAATGGCGCCACCAGTCTTTGAAATTTTATATAAATCTGCGCCCCCGACTCAAATTAGAAAAGATACTTTGTCCCCATCGACCGTCACTTTATTGAGTTTCAGAATATGGGACATTCTTTCCACATATGTATGACGTGAAATCGTCACCAATGTTAAAGAATTCAATTCTTCCAATAAAATTTGTCATAGTTTAGAGCTCATCACCTTATATACTTTTTTTTATGTTTTTTGGTGCTTGTACATAACAAGGTTTTACACCGCGTGATGCTTGATTTTTTTTTCGGTTTGTGAACACTTTTAAAAGAATTTTATTATTTTTTTTCAAATTTTACTGTCTGTCAATGGAACTTTATAGATTGTTTTCACGACAGCTTTTGTTGGTTTTCACCAAACTCATTAGATGGGAAGCACTGTTTGTTCTCGTTTTAATAATTGTTCTTTAATTTAACCCAATAGTTGCATTTTTTTTCCTCGTCGCCAATTTAAGTATAACACGGGCAAAGCTCATTTAACGACTAACTTTATTTCCCAAAAAAAAACTTAAGACTAACTAAGAAAGCATAATTATGTACAAATATATTGGACATTAGTGTTTAACAGTATTCATACTTATATGTCATTATTTATCCCTCGAATTGTTGCTGGCTTCTTTTTACAAATAACCCCAAAGAAAGAAGTCTAACGGTGTTAAATCACATGATCTTGACCAAAAACACTCTGTATGAAGATATAAATCTTTCGTACGTATCACCCTACAAAACCCATTTGTTTACATTGTTGTATTTGTAATGTGAACGAATTCAACGAGAAAAATACATAGAATTAACTACTGAGTTTTTTGGGGAAATTTCATAAATTAGAGGAGAAATTGAATTTGTCGCGAATAGAGCCATTGTTTCATTAGCTGTGTGGCAAGTAGCACCATCCTCTTAAAACCACATATCATCCACTTTCATATCTACCAATTCAGGCCATAAAAAGTTCTGCTTATTGATAAATCCACTGAAGTGAAAATGAAGATGATTTTCTTCAAAAATTGATCATTTACGACGCTTGAAATGGTCAAGAGGCTTCGGACGATTAAATTGACTGGAAGAATCGCACTATATGCATTTTGATTTAAATTCCATGGTTCAAATTGAGTTAGTCTGAAATTGGGAAATGTGAAATGAAATGAAGAAAAAAACTTGACGTTTAGGTATGCTTTACCTCAACGTTGGTCTTTAAAATTTAACCACAATTTAATAAAAATAATCCGAATCACAATCGCGGACAAAATCAAAAGTCCAGGAGTATAAGTCCAATATCAATTAAAAAAAGCCTAAGTGAATTATAATAAAAATGAAAAATGTAAAGAAGTTCCAGAACAAATTAATAACGATGACGGTATTCAGCCTCGGATCCGAATTACCTTTTATTAGACTAAGAAAAAATGGGAATTCAATGAAATGTTAATAAATACAGGAGCTACTGGCAGTTTTATTTGTAAAAGAATAATGCCTCCTCATATGATAACTAAAAAGAAAAACCTTTAATAATTAACAAAGTATTAATGCCAGTAGTGAAGAAATTATAGTGGAATTATTAGTAACAATATTTTGATACCAAATAATATTAAAATTGACTCTACAATGAGAACAATCGATTCCATTGGACATATAATAAATCTTTTCTTTAATGAAAATGCAGAATTAGAATACATGGATGAAATCCAAACTATTTCTCAACTTTAGAGTTAACTAAAGGATTTATCAAATCGAAGTGAATTTCTGGCCATTACGAGTTTGTAGGAATGTCTTTAGGGCTAAAATATGATCCAGCCACAATTCAGAGACTAATGGACGCAGTTCTAAAACAATTCGTAAGATAAATCTGCTACGTATGTATATCTCGACGACACAATGGTATTTGGTACAACACTAGAAGAGCATGTTTGTTCTTTAAATACAACATTTAAGGCATTAAATAGAGTAAATTTGAAAATAAGTTTAAATAAAAGCGATTTCATGAAAAAGGAATCCGAATTTTTAGGACTCCTGAAGGAATTAAGCCAAATCCTAAGAAAATAGAAACGAATAAAAAATGTCCCATTCCAACAATTGTTATAGAAATTCAATAATTTTTCGTATTAACAAGATATTATCTTAAATGTATAATATAATTATTTATAAATAAACCTTTTACAACTTTCGAAAGGAGAAAAATAAGATATTTAGAACAAAGAATTTAAAAAAAGCTTTTGAATTATTAAAATTGGCATTTCAAGACAATTTAATTCACAAACATCCAGATTTTAACAAAGAATTTGTTTTAGCAACAGGTAAAAGTAATTCTGCATTAGGCGCCGTACTTAGTAAACGTCATGTACCATTAGCTTCCAAGATAAACGTGAAATCAATTATTCTCCGGTAGAAAAAGAATTATTAGCTTTAGTTTGGGCTGCAGCTTGTTTGGAACAAAATTTAATATATTTTTCCGATCACAGGTCGTTAGTCTGGCTAAACAACTTCACTTGCGAGGCATATTGAGCTTAAAACAACTCAAGGAGGAAATCGAGCCCCTCCTAAGACAACTTAAGCTGAAGAAGGAAGCGTGTTGACAAGAAGAGGTGGCTAAACGGCAATAGCAACAAAAACAACAGCAACACCAATAAGACAAAAATAAAAGCAAACGACAACAACCACAGCCCAAGCCCGCTAACAAAACCACAGGAGCGGAGCACCGCCATTAACAGCAGGCCTTAATGTTGAGGGTCCTACAACGTCACAAAAGTCAAGCAACGAAAGGCTACAAGAAGAGCCACAAAAACAGCAGCAGCAACAACAGCAATGACAGTAGCAGCAGCGAAATAGCAGCAACATCAAAACAGCAGCAGCAACAACAACACCAGAAACAGCCACAGCATAAAAAACAAAATGTGCCGCCAATAAGTTGACCTTGAAGACATAAAACAGGTATGTAAGTCAGCTACTATGGGCAACTTTGCATTAAAAATGTTAAATGCAAAACAAAAGAATACAAATTAGTTGAAGAGGTGCTAAAAGAGGGCAAGGCTGAGTTTTTCTGTTTCACGCCTCGAAGTAGAAAAGTGAATACGGTCCTAGTGAAGAGCATAAGTTCCTGCACGGAACCGGAGGCGCTCTTAGCTGAGCTCCGTCAACAAGCTAGTGTCTCGAATTTATCGGGGTCAAGTCTTTCACTACGGTAAAGTCCAGACGAGGGGGTTATAGGCTACCAATATTCCTCGTAACTTTATCGCCCAAAGTAAGATTGGAAGTCTGAGGGAAATTACACGCCTTGACTATTAATCTATAGGTTGGGAAACATTAAAAAGGGAAGGCGACGTTCTACAATGTACGCAGTGGCAGAGGTTCGGCAATGCCGCAGCCAAATGCAATATGCAGATGCGCTACGTCGTGTTCTGGAACCCACATAAGGGGGGAGTCCAAGCTGGCAAATGAGTGAGTTGAGGACTATACCCAGCTTAATTGTGACCTTTGTGGAAACTAAGGGCACTCTGCTAGTTGTGGGGTCTGCCCTAAGGTCTAACTGATGAAATGAAAACAGGTCAGTCAAAAAGCTGAAGATAGGCGAACAGGCTGCCATACAAAAACTCGTAGAATACAAATTTTTGAGTATAACTCGATTGTAAGTCGAAGAGAATACTAAATTTTATTTAACTGCGTATCTTCATTAAATACTATTTTACATTTGAACTGTTTGCATCTCTCAAGTCTTTTCTTACATACATATCTATGTTTTATGTTCTGCGTTATCTTTATTTACTATTCACATTGGGTTATCTATAGATATGTGCTGCATGTTCATGTTTGAACATTTAAGTATTCTTTTTGCGTATTATAGTTGCTTGTATAGGTTTAATTCTTTCCTCTGCATCTTCGTCCAGTGCCTTCGTCCATATCATATGTTCTTGCAAATGGTTGATGGTTTCAGAGTTGACTGACTTGTTGCTATGATGTAAGGAAACCTCCGTTTTATCTAACAGTGCACTGTGGCCCTAAAGTTAGAAGCTCTTGTGTTTTGAACTTAACATATTTATGCTTAGATTTTCCACAACTCAAATGAATTTCTGTGGTAGTGAAGTGTTTAAATAACCATGTGTTTGGTTTAGTCAACTGAACCCATTTTTCTTTCTCGTTAAAAATGACAGCTCGTGTTTGATTAAATTTTTTATCGGTGGTAGCTCACATGATCCATCAGTTGCAATTGTCCAATTACCATATCAAATATAGTGGGTTTCCTCGTTTTTACACAGAGTTGCACTTAACTCATTAGATTGTTTGCTTCTAATTGGAAGTTCAATACAAGTATTTCGGTTTATATTTTTGGTGTCACAATAATATCTTCCTAACGAATGGGCGCGTCAATTATTCGACAAACGTCCGATACTAATAAGTGAAGTAGTGGCATTTCTGTGTCTATTCTTAAATTTAATTTAATTTAGTTTTGTAATTTGAAATATAATTGGTTTCTTCAAAACATGAATCTAAATCGTAGTTAACCGTAGTTAATGTAGTTAGTTGATGCCACGAAATTCTTATTTTCGATTGGGGGTAAGTAAATTCACACATTTTCATCTAAGTTTTCATTGTCATCTCAGGTGTTGTGCTCATATTGATTGCTGAACTCTTTGTTCGTCCAAATCACTAATCTAGCCCTATTTAAAAATTGTATTACCAATGCCAATGAAAACGGATCACAAGTTGACTCTGTATATACTGATCTTAGTAAAGCATTTGATTCAGTTAGTCATGTTATGCTTCTTAAAAAACTTGACAAATTTGGTTTACACTTTGCAATGCTTAATTGGCTAGCTTCTTTTTTAATTGGTAGAACTCAGTGTTTAGCTATCAAAAATAAGTTATCAAGATCTATAAATTGTGCATCTGGCGTACCCCAGGGCAGTCATCTGGGCCCACTTTTATTCATAACTTTATTGACGAAAAGTTTTGTCAATGATCTAAAACTTTTTCTCAATATAAATAATCTGAATGATTGCCTTAATTGACAGCATGACTTAAGCATCCTGTCAAAATGGTGATGAAAATTGCTTAAAACTAAATATAAAAAATGTAATACCCTAACATTTTCTAGAAGTTTCTCGCCTTGTAAATTAATTTACAACCGTTAAGGTTTAAAGATCTTGGTGTCATTTTTGACAACAAATTAACATATAAAGCATAAATCGACTATATAATTGCAAAATCTAATTCATTCTTCGGCTGTATAAAAAGAAACAGTAATGACTTTACGGATCCTCACACTCTTGTTTCTCTTTTTGTTGCTTTGGTTAGATCCATTCTTGAATATGCCAGTGGCGATTCCTGCTCATAATCTTAGGGTTAGCTACTTTCTTCTAGAAGTTGAAGTTTGTTGATAAGTTTTCAAGAATAATACTTCATTTTATTCAAATTTTCTGCAGTCTGCCCTGAGCTTACATCGATAAATGCAGCAAATGTTTCATGATTCTTTTTAATAAAGTAATAACAATAGATAATTGGGACTTTAAATGAATGTCAGACAAAGCGATATACTCTGGATGTCTGATTCTATCAGAAATCTGATCGCTCAAAACGTCAGCAACAGTTTTGATTAAATCATTTTGGATAGACATTGAAAAACTTTAAAAACTGTTGCCGTTTCAAGGTGTTGCAATGAAATTGGATCATATTGTTTCAGCAAATTGAGTAGTTCAATATAATTGTCTCGGCTTAAAGATGAACTTGATTCAATGTGGCCTCTTAACGACAACTCCTGCTTTCCAAGACAACAACACAGCACGATTTTTCTTCAATTAAATGTTGTGTTGGAAATTTAAAGCTTCGTCTTTCCTAGTCTGACCAAAGGTAGCTAATTTAATAACAAATTTGCAAATGGGAGGCACTTAGCTTGTGTTTTCTCTGAAGTGTGGTTAGAGTGTTCATATTGTCCACATTCGGAGGAACTCCATGCGAAAGAGATACCGGAAAAAAGCAAACAAGACCAACAAAACAATTTCTTGTTATTCTCGCTACCAAACAGCTTTTGGTAATATTATATATTGATTTTCGCTAAAGGTACTATGTTTCTTTACTTGTGTGTTGATTTTAAATCTGTAGGACGCCCATTATTAACTATTTATAGCTTCTCCGAAAACGATATTGTTGAAAATGGTTTCTCTAATAATTTTTCAATTATGGTCTTTGCTTGAGAAGTATTGGAGATTCCATTTTAATTCCTACCAAAATAAAAGTTCCTATTGTAAGACTAAGATCATGAACATATAGTATCTATTTTTAAACAAACATAGAAGACTCACTTTCCAACGACTTATCTCATAGCCTAAAACCTAATTCTTAGCTGGTCATAGAATTATGCAAATCCATGACTTCGAAGTCAAATTGAATTTTTTATTGAATACAATTTGAAAATTAAACTTCATACAACTTTTATTTGTTTTTAATTGCAAAAGAATTTAATTTGATGCAATGCAGGTGCATAAGTCGTTATGTTCTCTTATTTTGTTTTTTTTTCGCTCTGGTAGTTTTCAATTTAAAGTCTTATTTTCGGTTTTTTTTTTAATCAATATTTGTTTTTTTTTTCGAAAGATATGAATTAATTTAATTTATATTTTTTGAAAATTTCTTTTCCATTAAAAGTAAAATGCTTGTTTGAATTTGAGCTGTTCTAAGGAAATCAAATAAAATAATTTCTTACGACTAGCCTCTACCATTTTTGAATAGGTATAGAATTATATTAATAGTAATTACAATAAAATAAATGTACATAAAAAACATATTGGTCATAAAACATTTAACATTTAACTAACAAAACAATAGATATTAAAATACACTTTTTTAAGTCTGTTTTCTTTCAGCCTAAAAGAAGCTTCCAAACAAAAACTACTTCCTATTAAATATTTGAATAATCCACCTAAACTCCAACGCCTTTTCCATTTCCTTTTCCTCACACATCGGCATCAAAAATCAGTATAATCGCTAAAAGGTGCGCTAACCGACGAACATGCATGCATTGCTCGCTATATTCTTGTAGAGCAAAGTCAAGCAAGTTTGCTAGCAAACCCCATTTTCATATAAATAAATAACCTCGCACATTTTCTGCTTTTAAAATGGTCTTCCTCCCTGTTGTGTGTCTTTAATGTGTACCTGACACCTGTATACTTCGCCTGGTTATCGCTTTTTGTTGCGCTCACCCTTCTATTTTGTTTTACAGGCTTTTATTTGAATGTGTGTATTTATCTGTTTGTGTAGAATGTATGAAATTTGATAGCGCAAACTTTTTAGATATTACTTCGTACAGGATCGCTTTACAATTCGATATGTTGTCAAGGCTTAAAGTAAAATTGAGATTAAAACTTTCTCTCTGTAAAAGCTTTTATTATCTTGAACCTTTCTAACCAAACGGGACTCAGGCATCTTGATAACATTCAGAAGATAGTCAGCGTGCAGTTTCAATGTTTTAATAAAAAGAGGAGATAGTCCTGTTTCTAACATGATAACGTAATTCGGCGAATTCGATGGTAGGCAAAAAATTTTTTGAACGTAGTGTGTTAACAGTTTACTACATGGTTATACTTTTTGTAACTCCACACTTGACAGCCATACAGAAGTATACTTTCAGTATTTGCTTCAAACAATTTGATTTGCTGCTATGCCCAATGTTTCCGTTTATAAAGCATCTTTTTTACGAGCAATTAATGGCAGTTTTAGCTTTTTGTAGTTTTTCTTTGAATTGTTTTTCCATGCTCAAATTTCTTAAAAAGAAAACTCCAAGGTATTTGTATTAATTGACACTTTTTTTTAAAATCCATATCATTGGACTTTTGTGTGTTAACAATTAAGTTCCATGAATTGCAGTAGTGGTATAATCTGTTGATCATGAGTTGCAAAGTTTCTATATCATCTGCCACCTGGAAGGTAGTCAATGAGGTCGTTGATGAAAAGGTCGGGCTCAATGTACAACCCTGCCTCACTCCTGTTGTTGTTGCGAACCAGTCAAAAAGTTACGCACCATTCTGTTATACCATCATGCTGAATTAAAAATATTAGTATAACACTTTACTCAATCTATTTACATCTGGTAACACTGTTCTATACTTGCATTACTTAATTCTCTTTTAATAAAAAATTATTCTGTGTTTAACCTTCAACCGGTTTGTTTCATTTCATAAGGTATTACACTGGCGACGAGGAACAAAAGTTTAAATTATAGAAACGTTGTTAAAGTTTAATATTTTTATAAAACTAAAAAGTTTATTCGCTTCTTTGATTATAAAATGCCTGATGAAAACGTAGTTGGTGGACAAAACGTAGTTGGTGGACAAAACGTAGTTGGTGGACAAAGCGTAGTTGGTGGACAAAACGTAGCTGGTAACCAAAACGTATCTACTGAACAAATCGTAAATGTGACGGGTGCGTCTACAATTGTGCATAGCACAGGTCACGTAGGCACCGTTCCGTCATTTAATCTGGAGGATGATTTTAGCATATACGAGGAAAGATTGGAGCAGTACTTTTTGGCCAACTATGTGGAGAATGAAAGACGAGTGCCGGTTATATTAACTACCATTAGTTATCGAGCATACGAGGTGGTAAGAGAGCTGGTTTTTCCAAAGAAACCAAAGGAGCTCCCTTTCGAAGATCTTATGAAGTTAATGAGGGCACAGTTCGAGACAGTGTCTTCGATAATCCGGAAAAGAATTGAATTCTTTGAGATGAAGCAGAATCAGGGAGAAATGGTGAACAGTTGGTTGGTGCGAGTGAGAAGCGTGGCGATGTATTGCAAATTCGGCGATCTGTTAGAGGAATTTGTGAAAAACCGTTTCCTAACGGGTCTAGTAAAAGGTCCAATATTAGATCGCGTGTGTGAGGAACAAGTTGATAAACCTCTAGCAGAAATATTAAAAGTGGCGTTACAAAGAGAGGTGTCTCTGAAAGAGAAAGAGACCGATATACATCGTTTGCATGGAAGCAGTTTTAAGTCCATTGGCAATCGCAGAGAAGGGAATCAAACAGTTCAACGACAAGCAGTTCAACAACAAAATAAGCAGCAGACAGTGGCAGACAGAGATGACAGGTTGTGTTACGCATGCGGCAAAGCAGGACATACATTCAGAGCTTGCAAGTATAAAAAAGTATTTGTAGAAATTGTAAAAAAAAAGGACATATAGAAAATGCATGCAAAAGTCCAAAACATAAAATAAATTATTTAGAAGAAAATTTTAATGAAGTGGAGCTATTCAATTTAGACAAGAACGATAATATTAAAGTAGATCCTAATGTAATTAAATTAAAATTAAATAATATTTCGATGTTAGTGGAGCTGGATTCAGGTGCTGGGGCTTCGGTGCTGCCGTTGTGTTATTTGAAAGATTTAAAAATCGACCAAAAGCTAGAAAACAGTGACATTTGTTTGCGTAATTACGATGGTAAAATTTTAGTACCGGTCGGAAAGATTAAAATACAAATAAAATTTATGAATAGGCAAGTCTGGGGTTGGTTTCAAATCGTTGATTTGGTGACTGCAAATAAAAAACCACTTATAGGCAGAGACATAATGAATATGTTAGGTATTACGTGGGGAATAAAAGAAAAAGAAATTATAAGCCAACACTTCACTAAAATGGCCGAAGATAATTTAGATAAGTTGTCCAAGAACCTTTGTGATGAGTTTGCGGATTTATTTGATGGAAAGCTAGGAGAATATAAACATGCAGTCATTTCATTGCAGTTCAAAAACAATGCTAAACCAAGATTTTGTAAGCCTAGAAAAATGCCTTTTGCATTTAAAACAGATGTAGATCAGGAAATAGAACGGCTGGTCAAGGAAGGAGTTTTGCTGAAAATTCAAAACTCGGAGTGGGGTACTCCATTAGTGCCAGTTCTTAAATCAAATGGAAAAATTCGAGTGTGTGCCGATTACAAGGTTACTGTTAATCCGTATTTAGAAAATGTTAATCATCCGATACCACTTGTTTGGGATATTTTGAATTCTATAGAAGGGGGTGAGCTTTTTACCAAATTAGATTTCACTGCAGCATACAATCAAAATCGGGTCGATGAGGAAACAGGAAAGAAGATTGCTTGGAGTACACATCAGGGAATCTTTCAGGTCCTTCGCTTGCCTTATGGCACCAAACCAGCTTGCCAAATTTTTCAAAGTGAGGTTGAGAAAACACTTCAGGGATGTAAAGGTACAGCGAATCTGCTAGATGATGTAGTAGTAACTGGAAGGGATCTGAAGGAACATGTTACTAACTTAAGGAAAGTTTTGAGTGTGTTAAAAGAGGCAGGCCTTAAATTGAACAAAGAAAAATGTGTCTTTTTCAATCCTGAAATAAGCTATTTAGGTTATGTTGTTAGTAAGGAAGGAGTTAGGAAAGATCCAACTAAGGTTCAAGCTGTCCTGGAGCTTCCAAAACCTACAAATGTCTCCGAGGTCAGAGCCTTCGCCGGTATGGTTAATTATTATGCTAAATTTATTCCCAACTTATCAAGCTTGCTAGCTCCTTTGTACAAGCTTCTGCAGAAAGGGGTAGAGTTCAAGTGGAATAGAAATTGTGACGAGGCTTTCAATAAATGCAAGCAAGAGCTTATTTCTGACGATGTTTTGGTGCACTACAATCCAAAACACGAAATTGTTTTGGCTTGCGATGCATCAGAATATGGAATAGGTGCAGTTCTTTTGCATAAGATGCCCGATGGTGGTGAAAGGCCTATTTCATTCGCTTCGAGAACTTTAACCAAAGCTGAGAAAAATTACGCGGTAATACAAAAGGAGGCCTTAGCAATTTATTGGGGGGTCCAAAAATTTTATGAGTACCTGATGGGAAGAAGGTTTTGCATCAAGTCAGATCATAAACCTCTTCAAGCGCTGTTTGGTGAAAATAAAGGTATTCCGGTAATGGCAGCTGGAAGAATTCAGAGATGGGCATTATATTTATCCTATTTTGACTACGAACTTTTGTATGTCAAAGGTACAAATAATGCTGCAGCAGATGGATTGTCAAGACTTCCGTTGCAGATAAGTCAGGTTGAAGAAATTACCAAACAAAACCATAGATTATTTAAACTGGGTAGAAGAATTTGTACCGATAGGTGTTCAGGATATAAAAGATGAAGTTAGGCGTGATGAAGCTTTGGGAAAAGTTTATAGATATGTACAAAATGGATGGCCTGAAAGGGTAGAAGAGGAATTAATACCATTTTTTAGGAGAAAACTCGAGCTGAGTGTAGAAGAAGGAGTTATAATGTGGGGCCATAGGGTAGTTATCCCAGACAAATTAAGGCAGTTAATTTTAAAAGAGTTACATGCCACACATTTAGGGGCATCCAAAATGAAAGGAGTCGCTAGATCTTACTTCTGGTGGCCCAAGTTAGATGAAAAAATAGAACGAGTTTCAAAAAGTTGTGAGCTTTGTGTGCAAGCAAGGCCAGAGCAGGCAAAGGCGCATTTAGTAAAATGGCCTGAAGCAAATTTTGTTTTTGAACGTATACATTTGGACTATGCCGGTCCATTTCAAAACAAAATGTTTTTAGTGATAACCGATGCATTTAGTAAATGGCCTGAAATTTTTGAGGTTCCGAGGGCAGATACAAAAAATACGTTAATGAAATTAAGAGAAACATTTGCCCATTTTGGTTTGCCTAAGACATTGGTTACAGACAATGGTGCTCCTTTTATTTCAACGAGTTTTAAAGATTTTTGTAAGATTAATGGTATTAAGCACTTAACTTCACCACCTTATCATCCTGCAAGCAATGGTGCAGCAGAAAACTGTGTCAAAACTTTTAAAAGTGCCATGAAGAAGCTCTCCTATAATACGAAAGAAACCATGCATACTCACCTACAGAGGTATTTGTTTGGCTATATGAATGCACTGCACAGTACTACGGGCGAAAAGCTTTCAGCTTTAGTTTTGAAAAATCATGTTTCTACACGTTTTGACCGACTGCGGCCAAATGTTAAAAATAATATCGACGCTCAGGTCCGCAATTATAATAAGGGAAGAACTGTAGAAAAAGATTTTCAAACAGGAGACCAAGTTTATTTTCGAAGTTATGCAGATCAATTTCGTAAGGGTTGGATTCCTGGAGTAATAGATCAAAAATTAGGTGAAACTATTTATATGTGTAAAGAAGCTAAAACAGGTAAACTAACTAAAAGGCATTCAGATCAAATGATTAAAACAGGTCAATTTTATAGCAAGCAAATTAGGGATGATGAAGATATGTTTGATGATAGGGAAGTGCTTCAGTCACCTAACAACGATATTGGGGGGAACTCAAATTTGCCTTATTCTACGAATACCGTAAACACTGAGCACAAAAATGCAATTTCAGCACCAGAAACAGGTTACGCCGACAAAGTTGCTGAGAGTAACGAAAACTTTTGTACACCCTTACCAACAGCGGCAACATCGAATAACTCTTGCTCTGGTTCTGAAGTGCAACAAAATGAATGTAAACGTTCTTTAAGGCCAAGAGATAAAATTAAAGCTCCAGTTAGGTTAGGTTTCTAATGTAATAATGTTTAATAGCTAAATAAGAAAATTTTGAAATAACTTGTAATTAAAACGAAATGTCTAATTTTTGAAATAATATTTTTTTTTTATATTTTTATAAAAATGAACCATTGAATATTATATAAATGATTTATTTACTATACCTATACGAATTATGAAAATGTATTTATTTATCTTAGGATTGGGGTGTTATACCATCATGCTGAATTAAAAATATTAGTATAACACTTTACTCAATCTATTTACATCTGGTAACACTGTTCTATACTTGCATTACTTAATTCTCTTTTAATAAAAAATCATTCTGTGTTTAACCTTCAACCGGTTTGTTGCATTTCATAAGGTATTACACATTCCACACTGCCGACTGATTTCCTTTGTACAACTCGAGTACACGACCGAATTTGAGTGATACTTTTAAGCCATACAACTTATGAAATAAAGCGCAAGATTAATTGTGTCGAAATAAACGCACGTTGAATTATTATGATTTCGAAGCTCACATCTCAAGCTTATAAGCTTTTTCTTTACACCAAAGAAGCATCCTTCACTTGCTCTTCCTCGTGTATGATTGCGTTTTGCAGGAATCCATACAAATTTATAATCTATTTACTTGTTTTCTGCACTTGCAAAATTATTTTCTGTTACAAATTTTTCATACAAAAATACTAAGTCGATATTATTTACAAAATTATTAAATTATTAAATAAGTAATTATTGGGCAGACCTGATACGTTATAAGATAAGATTTTAAAATATTCGTTTTTATTCTTAAGTCATTGAGGCCCGTTTGCTGATACGACTCATAACTATTTAAGTTCCACATAAGTTACTAAGTTCTGCTAAATGGTTTGCACAAAACTCAAAGTTTGACATAAATGAACCTTAGTGAAACTTATTTTCTGGGGAAGAAATAGTAGGGCATAAAACCTTAAGTTTCACTTAGGAGATTATGTTGTGTGATGACATTTCAGTAAATTGTTGTGCCAAAAAAAGGAGTTCTTTGTTCAAACTAAAATAAAATAGTAAAAATGAATTTTGAATTGGCCGATTTGCTGGAAGATGATGTGGAGGTTCTTGAATTGATTGAAGCTGGTGTCCCCCTCAGGTGTACGATAGGAATAAGTACTTTTTTAGTTTCGATGAATTGGCCTTCTACAAAAGATTTCGTTTGACTAAAAAGATTACTATCCTATCCATGTATTAGAACAAATCGAGAAGGCCTTATAACAGGTTTGATACATAACTTTTATATCAAATCGTTGAACAAAATTGTCCGTCTTCTAGAAATAATTCAATTGCACCCATAAACCAGCTATTTGTAGCTCTACGATTCTTTGCTACAATCAATCATGTTTTAAGTATTGCTGAATTTGGAGGGATGCATGTTTTAACTGTTTCAAGAATAGTTTCAAGAGTTGCCACAGGAATTGCAAAGCTGTATAGGAAATATATTAAAATTCTATCTACATCATCAGAAGTTTCACAGGTTAAAAAGGATTTTTTTGATATAGCATCTTTTCCCTCTGTTATTGGTGCTGTTGACGGAACACATGTTAAAATTCAGTCTCCAGGTAAGATAAAATATGGTTTCATTTCACACGAAATCCAAGTTTGTCTCAGGGGGGTCCGACGCGGAAATATTTAGGAATAGAAAAAGCTATTTTTCAATAAATGTACAGGGAGTATGTACTGCAAAAATGGCGTTTACTGATGTGGTTGCAAGGTGGCCTGGTTCTGCTCATGATGCAACAATTTTTAATAGCAGTAAAATAAGAGCCAAGATGGAAAGTCCAGATTTAACTGATTCTGGGTAAAGAATTTGATTTATAATGATTTCATAGTATATGCAGTATAACTTTGCCGCAGAAACTACATTTGATGACACCATTGCTCGGTCCCCGTGACACGGTAGAACAACTTTATAATGAGTCTCAAATACGAACAAGAGGTCCTATAGAAAAATCCTTCGGAATATTGAAAAGACGGTTTCCTGTACTGGCATACGGCTGTCGTCTACAATCAAAGACGACATTGATAATTATTGTGGCAACATGTGTTTTGCACAACATACTTCGATATAAACTTCATCGAACGGCGGGATGCAAAAACGCAAAGACCTGATAAACAACTATTTCGGAAGGTTGTAAAATCGTAGAGAAAACTTGAAAGAACATAATTTAGTTCAAACTTCTTTTTATTAACACATAACTTAAACATAACATGTTCAAATGGTAGACATGTGCATTCAAGAGGACACAAGCGTCCACAGGTTTTTCTCAAAACCAACCTCTGTCTACCAACTCCTACTCTCACCTCCCCGTGGTGAACATCGGGTGCCTAGTACCTCAACTGGAGATTGGGTTCCAACCCCAGTGGAAAGTTGTTGGGGGCAGCAAACGAGAGAGGGGGGGAGAGGTGCGTCCACTAAGGCACCTCTCCTTATCCAGACGGCAGCGGAGGAATTCCCGAGATGGAATCAACGGTGGCGTCTACAGTTCCAGTAAGGTTGAACTACTTAGTGAACACCTTATAGGGCTTCTACGACTTATTCGGAGCCCAGGCCTATAAGGAGCGGTTTATCCGGCTCCCCGTCCTTGGAGTTATACTAAGGATCTGGCCCTCCAGGTTGGGGGTTGTGCCGTCAGGGTGACTTCCTGACCACTTAAAAATCTTATAGTTGCGAAGCACCAACAAGCCTCGGATACGGACGGATTTACTGCTGACAACCAACGCAAACGAATTAAGGACAACGAACTTCGGATATGCACGTGGAATGTTAGGTCCCTTAACAGACCACGTGTAGCCGAAGAATTAGCGGAGGCCCTAGACTGCTATAAAGCAGACATCACCGCCATCCAGGAAATACGATGGGATGGGCCGGGCAAAAAGAGGATGAAAAACTGCGATATCTACTATGGTGACTGCTACCGAGAAAACCAACAGCGCTTATTTGGATGCGGCTTCGTCATTGGAGCCAGACTTAGGCAACAAGTCTTAAGCTATAGGTGCATCAACGAGCGCCTCATGACCATCCGCATCAAGGCTAAATTCGGCAACATTAGCCTGATATGCGCGCACGCCCCCACAGATGAGAAGGATGACAACACCAAAGATATGTTCTTCGAGCTCTTAGACAAAACATACGAGCAGTGTCCTAGCTACGATATTAAAATTGTCCTGGGCGATTTTAATGCCAAGCTAGGAAGGGAAGACATCTTTGGTGGAATAATCGGGAAAAACAGCCTGCACGACAACACTTCCGACAACGGATTCAGGCTCATAGATTTTGCTGCGGGGCGAAACGTCATGGTAGCCAGTACGCGTTTTCCACACCTCAACATCCACAAAGGAACTTGGAGATCTCCAGATCAATCTACCATCAACCAGATTGACCATATTGCGATCGACGCCAGACACGCTTCCAGCATCATGGATGTCCGAACTTTCCGAGGAGCTAACATCGACTCGGACCACTACCTTGTTGTAGCCAAGGTAGCACTTCGGGTTTCCAGGCCCAAGGCAAAACAGGGAGATGTTGGGAGAAGGTACAACGTCGAACGGCTACAATCGCAAGAGATCGCCAAATCCTTCTCCGACCGAGTTACAAGTAACCTCTCTCGAAGTTCCGTGCCGCCAACACAATGTATAGAAAACCAGTGGCAACATTGCCAAGACGCACTCAGAGAAGCCGCCTCTGACGTGCTGGGTTTCAAGCGACCACCAACAAGGAACCCCTGGTTTGATGAGGAATGTCGGCAGGCAAATGCAGCCAAACAACAGGCACGCAAGGCGGCGCTGCATAAAAGGACGAGAGCTGCTCATGAGCTCTATGAGCAGAAGAGGCGAGAGGAACACCGACTTCTCAGAAGGAAAAAGAGAGAGCATGAGAAGCGTGCGGTCGAAGATGTTGAGAGGTTTAAAAGCAGAAACGAAGTTCGAAAGTTTTATGAACAGGTGAAACGAAATTCACAAGTACATAAACCTAGAACCGAAGGCTGCAAAGACGAAAGTGGAAACATCATAGTGGAACCGCAGTCAATGCTGAGGATATGGAAGGACCACTTCTGCAGACTGTATAACGGCGACGACGAACCGAATTCCGCTGTCAGGCAGGATGATCCATTCAACATAGACGACGAAAGCCAACAATCCCGTCCTCCCGACTTAGACGAAGTAAAGATTGCTATATCTAAGCTGAAGTCTAACAAAGCCGCTGGAGCGGATGGCTTGAATGCCGAGCTCTTTAAAGCAGCTGGAGATAAGTTGGTTAGGAGCATGCACCAACTTATCTGTAAGATATGGTCGGAAGAAAGCATGCCCGATGAATGGAACCTCAGTATTGTTTGCCCGATCCTGAAAAAAGGAGACCCTCTAAACTGCACCAATTATAGAGGAATCAGTCTACTTAACATCGCTTATAAAATCTTCTCTGCCGTAATATGTGAACGTCTAAAGCCCATCGTCAACAACCTTATAGGTCCTTATCAGTGTGGTTTTAGACCAGGAAAGTCCACAGTCGATCAAATATTCACATTACGGCAGATCCTGGAAAAAACCCAAGAACACCAAATCGACACCCACCATCTTTTCATCGATTTCAAGGCCGCATATGACAGTATCTACAGGGACGAACTGTATAGAGCCATGTCTAGTTTTGGCATCCCTGCCAAACTCGTCCGTTTGTGCAGGATGACCATGGAGAATTCACGCTGCTCCATAAAGGTTGGAAACAACTTAACTGAACCTTTCGATGTCAAAAAAGGTTTTAGACAAGGTGATGCGCTGTCATGTGATTTTTTTAACATCGTACTTGAAAGAATAGTGCAAAGCTCACACGTCAACACCAGAGGCACTATCTTTCAAAAGTCTGTCCAATTACTAGCATATGCTGATGACATTGACATAATCGGAAGAACTCAGCGTGATGTCAATGGGGCTTTTGTGAGTATTGAGGCAGAGGCGGCAAAAATGGGTTTAACGGTTAATGAGGGCAAAACAAAGTACATGCTGTCATCAAGAAAGGACCTACAACACCGACGTCTTGGTCAAAACGTCACCATCGACAGACGTAACTTTGAGGTAGTCAAGGACTTCGTCTACCTAGGCTCCGCTGTAAACGCAGAAAACAACACCAGCGCTGAGATCAAACGAAGAATAACTCTTGCTAACCGCTGTTTCTTTGGGTTAAGAAAGCAATTGAGTGGAAAAATTCTCTCTCGAAGGACCAAAGTGTCGCTATATAAGACCCTTATCATCCCCGTCCTGCTATACGGTGCAGAAGCATGGACATTGACAAAAGCGGATGAAAGCACCTTGGGTCGTTTCGAGAGAAAGATTCTTCGTGTGATCTACGGTCCCGTATGCATCGAAGGGGAGTGGAGGAGAAGATGGAACGACGAGCTGTACGGGCTGTACAGCGACGTAGACTTAGCAAGAAGGGTAAAAGTCCAACGACTAAGATGGCTAGGTCACGTAGAGCGCATGGAAACCAATGCTCCGGCCCGGAAAGTCTTCGAATCCACACCAACAGGACAGCGCAGTAGAGGAAGACCGCGAATCAGGTGGCGCGCACAAGTGGAAGGTGACCTCACCCAACTCGGAGCGCGAAACTGGAGACATCTAGCTAGGGACCGAGCTAGATGGAGAAGTTTGTTGGGTGAGGCCCTAGTTCACACAGGACTGTAGCGCCACCTTAAGTAAGTAAGTAACTTAAACATAACAAACAAAATAAAAAACATGCAATTCTTGCACAAAACAAAAAACATTAATTTCATTTTAAAACAAAATAAAAATTTAAAAATATGAATTATGTACCCTTGGAATTACATATCTATAGGTATAAGAATTTTTTTGGAGAATGTAGTATTCAAATTTGTATTATTTAGGATTAAGGTTTCCCAAATCCTTAAGGATACTACACGTCTCACACATTCTAAACGAATCACTTTTGATTTTTTTAAGAAATTCCGTCTTTATTTCAATGTCCAATTTCAAGGAACGTTTTCTTAACTCATGTTCAATAGAGGCTGTATATTTTTTTTTGAGTCGCTTCCTCTTTTTGGGTATCATATTGAAGCTTAGCAAGTTCAATTTTTATTTCTGATAGCTGTGAATATTGCTCGGTTATTTTGCTGCTAGGTAACGTTGAAGCAACTGGTCTGGGCCTTCCACACCAGTTACTTTTATTTTCTGTTTTTGTGGTCGAATTGTTGAACTGCTTTGGACATATGAATGCTAGTTTTTGGGCTATTGTCATCAACATTTTCATAGGTAACTTCCTGCTCATCAGATACATTCTCATGACATCCTGTCTTTCTTCAATCTGTAAATTCAAAGGATACCTACATAATGAAGTTAATAAAAACCAAAAAAATATTCTTCTTACAATGTTTCTACTGGTACCGGGTTCATTTTCAAACAACTCATCTGCACCATCACCATCAAAAATGTTTTCATAGCCAGTTATTGTTTTTGGATTCATAATGGATATGGCAAGATCAAAGTTTTCATCGCGTACATTTATGGCCTTGCCACCTCCAGTCTGAATTCTGGAAATTTTTTCGTCTGCGGCCACCTTCCTAATTTCTTTTTTATATCCTTGGTAAAATTTTTTGAGTGCTTCAACGGTCCTGTTGGAATGGGAATAAAAATTCGATGTTATTCTCTCCCGAGTTGTTTCTTTTTCCTTCCACGTAACTCCATCTGTTTTTTTATTTTCAATTATTGTTTTTTCTTCATAAGCACATTCTAAAAGCGTTCGCTTTTCTTTTAGAGAAAAATTGGGATTTCTTGTCCTTTTTTTGTCAGCCATTATTAATAAATTTTGAACAAACACAAAACGTCTCACAATCACAATCTTTTCATAAATTTACCGTTTTAGAAATATCACACATACTTTTACACAATTTGAATTTTTTTTGACATTTTACATCTAAACTAAGTTAGCTACGTTTCATTTTATGTGTAACTTAGTAAAGTGAAACATAAAAATTTTCTGACAACCAAAAATAAATTATGTTACACTTAGAATTTAAGATGTACTTAGCTATGACACAGATTTAAGAAGAGTATCAGCAAACGGGCCTGAATATTATATTACTAGAACTAAGGCAAACGGTTTTGCTATTAAATATTATATATATTATTATGGACTACCGACGATGTTGGTTGGCTGTGAAGTTGTTGTTAGATTTGAGCTGTCACTATGGGCTGTCATTATTTTGTTTGGTAAACACATTCCTTTTTCGTCATTTGATTTCAGACTGTTGAAAACAACAGATAAAATGATTTGTTTTGTGTAATAAGTGCTGGACCGCGTATTTGAATGTTAATGTTTTGTTGTGACCCGCGAGCCACAACTATTCTCAAACCCCAAATAAATCATTCAACACCATTCATTGGAAACCAATTCCAATACTTTGCAATACTTACATAATGACGCCATATGCGCGCCTCTATTGTAGCGAATGCAGAAATGTAAACAAACAACTGCAATGCAATAGAGTATGTCAAGTGCAATGTGCAATATGAAACCTACCAGCTGCGATCGATGATGACACACCCAGAAGTACTTGAGTGGGTCACCATACGATCGGCATAGAGGTCTATGTATGTTCTACGTAACGACGAATGAAGAATTGTGACCACGGTGTGTGGCCTGGTTGTGGTAAACTCGATGGAAGTGACCTGGTTTTGGTGATGGTAAGTAGAGAATATGGTACGAAAACTGATAAATAGAGAACCAAATGGGAAGAAGGGCAGAGTTGAGAGTAGAATACCGAACAGCTAAGGTCGCAGCCACGCATAGAAACAGCGGGCCTTTACTGTACAGAAATCGAATAAATAAAACTAAACTAACATCTTAAGTCTTTTTATTTTCAACTCTCCGTCATCTGCTCTTCCCTTACAAAAAAGGAAGCACGGCAGAAGCGCAACATTGGTGGCAGCGGTGGGATACCTACCAAAACAAGACATACTGACTCTTGATGCGTTCTGGGGCTATACACCAGAAAAGGTTAAAAGTGTAAAAGTGAAAAGATTAAAAGTAAAAAATTAAAAGTTTAAAGTACAAAAAAAAGAAAAAGGAGACAATAAGCGAAAAAAAAAGGGTGAAAATAGTGAACCAGTGAAAAAAAAGTGTTAGAAGCCCTACAATTGTAAGTCCTTGCTAGCTATAGAGCGCAAGCATTTGGCAGACAGTAGGCAGTGAAAAAGACCAGGTTGTAATTATATCAACTGTAGGGCGCGAAGCTTGCCTGGCACGACACATCATAAGACAACAACATCTGAAGACATCATCATCACCATCATCATCAACATCAACAAAACAAGACAACACCCGCCATCATCATTATCATCAACAAAATCAACATCAACAAATAGAAATCACACTAGTAAGACAAAAAAAATCACTATTATTAATTTATTCAAAACCATATTTTCATAAATACAAATAAATACAAATAGAAATTTTTTTTTCGTGCATCAAAATTTCTTTTATTATTATTAATTGTTTTTCAATTTATATAATTTCACTACATACATTATATCTATAAATTATTATTTCTTTTTACTTGGATTTTTTTTACCATCCTTTATATCTTGTTTTCGAGTGCGTTTAAACTCGGTCGGTTTTCTTATAAGTATTATTATCGTTACTTTCCAAAATTACTACCCGCAATCAATTTCTAAAAGCTTCATTTTTCGAGGAGTTGCCTTTCTATTTTTTCAAGAAAATGACTAACACAGAGTACAAGATAAGTCTAAACGACATACTTACAATAGTACCGGTATTTAACGGGAATCCGGGAGACCTAGCAACATTTTTGGCCTGCGGGGACATATTGTTTAAGTCTGTTAAAACAGACACAGAACAAAAAATGTTCCTAAGCCTAGTGAAAACTAAACTCGAAGGTCCAGCTTTTGAATTTAATCAGTTCAAAACAGTGAACAAGTGGGAGGATTTACATTCTCTCCTAAAAAAGGAATATACGGTGGTTAAATCAAGATCCTCCGCTCAGAATGAGCTACTGGCTGCTCGTCAGAGAACGAGAGAGTCGGTTAAGGAGTTTGGCGATCGCATAAGCCAGCTTCTCAACTCTCTGAACTCTGCAACGTATGCTAGTTCCACAGAAGAGGCAGTTGTTACTTTCTTATTTAAAGAGAATGACAAACTAGCAATTCAAACCTTTGAGGATGGTCTGAAGAATCAAAACCTCAGATTCATGGTTCAAGCACATGGGGAGTCGGATTTAAAAAGATCCATCGCATATGCTGAGGAACATTCTAATAGGTTGGAACGAGTTGCCCCTTCCACATCGATCAACCAGGGCCGCTCATATTCAAATTTCTCCCAAACGTCTAGTCCAACATGTCAGATCTGCAACAGAGTAGGCCATTCTAGGGAAGCCTGTTACAGTAACCCAAATAGAAATTCCAACTCCAACTCCCAAAATCAAAAAAAGCGAGAATCGATCGTGTGCAATTATTGCAAAAAGAACAATCACCGTGAATCGGAATGTAGACTTAAACGGTCGCAGACAGGTCAGGGAACCTCGAACGCATCTAACCCGTTTAAGGATAATCCGAATAACAATAACAAAACCCATTCTACTAGCAATGTACGACAGTACAACGTCCGACCAAGATACAGAAACTGGCAATCGGGCGAAGATTTTTATCCCTACCAACATGATTCGGGAAACGAATGTGTTCGGGAGGAAGACATCGGCCATCCCTCCCGAATGGATGCGAAGGTCGACTGTCCAAATAAGATACTAAAAGCATTACAGTTTCGCTTTGCCCAGAATTCGACGAACCAGTTGTGCGAATTCAATTCCGGCCCTCTGACAGGAAATACTCCACGTTCCTAGTCGACACTGGGGCGGAAATTAGCCTGTTTAAATACAGACCAGGGGCAGATGCGAATCTTAATAAAACCTGCTCTTTATCTCTATCCACGATTTCGGGTAGCACGACTTTCACCCTAGGAGAGATAACATGTTCTTTTGTAGTAAACGAAAAGGAGAATCTTTCCTTAAAACACCCTTTCCAAGTTTTAACGGAAAGAATTAATCTAACCTACGATGGCATACTGGGAAACGACTTCCTCAGCAAGCACAGATGTAAGGTAAATTACAAAAAAAGGGTATTAGAAATTAACGAGATGAGTTTAAGTGATGACTCTGTAGCTGAGAAAGGTACCAACAAAGCTACCCCTCACGAGGCGGTGCCTACGGGCTATGACTTGGAAACAAAAGGTGATGAAAAGGCGGAGGAGAACAATTCTGTTCTAAAATCCAACGAAGCCACCATCAACCAAAAATCCAATAAGCAAAAAATGGATACTGATTCCAGCGGCAGAAAATCATCACCTTCTCCGTTAAAAGTAAAAGAAAAAACTACCCATAAGACTACACCGACAAAGGATGTAGCAGGTAGAGTAAACAATAAGACTTCAGAAAACAAAAGCAAAAAAAGCGAAGAAACTGAAGCAAACATTAAAAATAAAAAAACTTCAAAAAACAAAAGCCAAAAGAGCAAGGAAACTGAAGCAATAATTGAAACAAAGTTAAAGGAGGATACATCCAAAAGTATCAATATTAAAAGTTCTATTAATTCAATAATAACCCTTCCCCCCCGTAGTCAACAAATGATTGAGATACCATTTACTGAACATGGTAATAGTCTCAAGGACATTGTTGTTAGGAAACAACAAATTTCCCCAGGCGTTTATCTAGGTGAAACCATTGCTAGACCAGAAAACAATAAGATAAAAGTACTAGCAATGAACACCCTAGAAACGGAAAAACCCATAGAGATATATAATAAACATTTGAATTGGGATAATCAGTACGACCAAGCTGATACAAGTAATTTCCACTGCAAAATTGAAAAACGTATGGAAAAATTAGAATCCATGTTAGTATTAGACCATTGTAACATCGAAGAGAAGGAATCGATCCCCAAGATTTGTAGGGAGTACAACGATCTGTTTTATTTGGAGGGAGATCACCTCACCAATACCGACTCCATCACACATAAAGTCAGTACTGATGAAAGTAAAGCCCCCCTCTACATAAAACCCTACCGACTCCCAGAAAGCCAAAAGGAAGAAATCCATAAACAGGTGCAGGAGATGTTAGACGATGACATCGTACGACCAAGCTCGAGTCCCTGGAACTCACCCTTGCTCCTCGTTCCGAAGAAACCCGGAAGTGATGGAAGCAAACGTTGGAGGGTGGTTGTAGATTTCAGGAAACTGAATGACTTAACCGTCGGCGATGCTTACCCATTACCAAATATTAGCGATATATTTGATCAATTGGGTAGAGCTAAATATTTCAGCACTTTGGATTTGGCTAAAGGGTTTCACCAAATCTTGATGGACGAGAAAGATCGATGCAAGACTGCATTTAGCACTCCTTTTGAACACTATGAATATAATCGGATGCCATTCGGTTTAAAAAATGCTCCTGCAACCTTCCAACGCCTGATGAACACAGTCCTCACTGGTTTACAGGGATTCGATTGCTTTTTCTATATGGACGATATAGTTCTTTATGGATATGACCTTAAAGATCATAACTCCAAGCTTAGGAAAGTACTCAATCAATTAAGTACACATAATCTGAAACTGCAACCAGAGAAGTTCAATTTTCTTAAGCATGAACTCATGTATCTGGGACATCTTATTTCTGAAGATGGACTAAAACCAGATCCAGAAAAAATTAAAGCCGTCAGAACATATCCTACACCTAAAAACGCTAAGGGTATAAAATCCTTTCTTGGTTTCGTTGGCTATTACAGGAAGTTTATAGAAAACTTTTCTACTATAACAAAACCTCTTACCCAGCTGCTTAAGAAAAATTGCGTTTTTAAATGGGATGCCTTCTGCGTTGAAGCTTTCAGAGATCTGAAAAACAAACTAATAAACCCCCCAGTTTTAGCTTACCCCAATTTCAAAGAAGAGTTTATTGTCACCACAGATGCTAGCGATGTCGGAATAGGAGCTATTCTGTCACAGGGTCCCATCGGACAAGATAAGCCAATATCTTTTGCAAGTAGAACACTGAATGATACTGAATTCAAATACAATACAACAGAAAAGGAACTACTAGCAATCGTTTATGGTATACAACAATTTCGTCAATTTTTACCGTAAAGGTAAACCCTTCACTATTTGCACCGATCACAAACCTCTGCAATGGTTGTTTTCTCGCACAGATCCTATGTCCAGACTAGCAAGATGGAAAATTTTATTATCTGAATATGAATATACAATTAAACATAAACCGGGGAAAATCAATCTAAACGCAGATGCTTTAAGCCGAAACATAGGTGAATCGGAAGAAAATAAAGAAAATAAAATAATGGTGGTAACTCGAGGTCAAAAACAAAGATTAAATGAAAATAACATTCAAGGTAATGTAAATACAGCACCTATTGATGTTTCAAGACCAAAATACAATGTAATTGAAAAATTCGAGTCCATATACATAAATAAAAATTCAAACCGCAAAATTATAATTCTACCATTAATAGACTCAACAGATGAGCAATCCCTAGCAAAAAGAATACAAAATTTTACAAAACCCCCTATAGGAAAAGTAAACGTGTATGATTCTCTAATGGTAGCTACTTTACCTTTACCGTTCAGAGAAACGAAGGACGAGGAAATAACTGAAAAAAGTCTCCAAACGATTAAAGAACAAATTAAAGACGAAAAAACTATTTCCTTTTCATTACCTATCCCAGATAACCAAGTTAGGCATACCTTCAAAAGTATACTGAATAAAGTTTTCGGAGATATGACATTAGACATATATTTACATATCGATGAAAGGAATTCCTTGAATGACTCAGAGACAATTGCGAAAATTTTATCCGAATACCATGATTCCCCTTTCGGAGGACACCAAGGTGTTTCGCGAATGTACAACCGTCTGAAGGCGAAGTATACCTGGCCAAACATGAAAACAGATGTACAAAATCATGTAAGTAAATGTACATCATGTCAACGGAATAAGAGTAGGAAAAATCCACCCGTCCCAATGAAAATAACAACTACTAGTGAAAGAGTCGCCCTAGACATAGTTGGACCACTTCCCGTTAGCTACGGTGGACACAAATACTTACTCACATTCCAGGATGATTTGACAAAATTTTCAGAGGCTATGCCAATACAAAATGCTGAAGCTTCAACTGTAGCTAGAACATTCGTGGAAATTATAATTTGTCGCCACGGAATACCTCTCTCTCTTTTGACAGATCAAGGAACAAATTTCCTAAGCGACCTTTTCAAAGAAATGTGTAGTCTAATGAAAATCAAAAAATTGAATACAACGCCTTACCATCCTCAAACAAATGGAGCATTGGAGCGAAGTCATAGGACATTAGCCGAGTACTTAAGACACTATGTGAACCAAGACCCTCTATCATGGGATACATGGATTCCTTATTCAATGTTTGTCTATAATACAACACCACATAGTAGTACTGGATTCTCACCCTATGAACTCCTATACGGATTTACCGCTAACATACCAAGTGTCCTGTCACAAAAACCAAAAATATCTTACAACTATGACAACTACGTCAACGAACTTAAGGCTAGACTACAATACGGATATGAGACAGCAAACTCTATCCTAATAAAGAAAAAAGAGAAATCAAAAACTCTTTACGATAAAAATGCTAGACCTAAAATATTCAACGTAGGCGACAAAGTTCTGGTAAAGAATCAAACTAGACAGAACAAGCTTTCGACCCTTTGGGATGGACCATATGAGGTTATAAGAATCCATTCGGATGAAAACACAGTAGTCAGGATGGGTAAGAATTCCAAACTTATACACAACAACAATTTACAACTTTTTAAGGAATAACTGCATCCACCTTTTACTTCAGATAAGGGTGTATGAAATTAAATTCCTTTTACACACCACATTCACACAAAGAAAACACAAATCAAAAACATCAGCATTATAGCATTAGACAGTATATAAATATGGGAAACCAACCGTTTTCTTTGGCATTGTAGATCATGGGTCCACTAAGTTACTTCATTCTATTACCGTTGTTGACCAGCGCAACTCTTAAAATAAGCCAAATTGATCAGAATCCTGGAATCTACTTCGAGGAGATGGGCAAGGTTGATCTCTATGCAACACAATGGAAGCTTATTGCATATTACGACCTAACATTATTCAATGGAGCACTAGTACACGCAGAATTTTATGTTAACGAGATAAACAGTCTGTGTAAACAATTAAAGGGTAAACCAAATTTTGACCTTCTTTGTAGTAGCGCAGTAGCGGAAGTATCGCACCTAATGGACGATATAAGGTTAAAATTTAGCTTAATACAATCCAAGCCTAAACCTAGAAACAAAAGGGCGTTGGTGAACGTTATAGGAACGATTAGTAAATCTTTGTTCGGAACACTGGATGAAGATGATGCTAAGTTTTACGACAAGCAAATAGAAAAACTTAGATATAATGAGAACTACCTCTTAGAACTAGTAAAAAACCAAACACTTATAATAGAAACAACAACCAATATGTTTAACAAATCAGAAATGACCATAGAATCTCAATTTAAAGCTATAAATTCAAAAATCGGGGACGTGAAAGACGCAGTTGACGGGCTCATTAATCAAACCTCAGATCGATCTACGATATTAAAAATAGAATCTCTCACTTCACTTTTAACACTCCTCATCATTAGGTACCAAAATACTATTTCTGACATTCTCGATATCCTAGTAAATGCGAAAAACGGCACACCGCATCCGACCATCATTACACCGGATCAGTTAAAAAATGTTTTGCTTAAAATAAAACAGGAACTCCCAAATGATCTGCAGTTACCATACTTGGGAAACGAGAACGACATTCTGCCACTCTACGAAATAAGCAGTATGAGTGCAACAATTAGAAAAGAAAAAGTAATTTATGAATTTAAAATTCCACTTCCCTTTAGAGAAAATTTCCAACTATATAAAGTTATCCCTCTACCTACCCGTTTTAATAACAAACTTGTATTTGTACAACCGACTTCAAAATATCTCATCATTGATTACAAAAAAGAACACTACTATAACATAGAAAGTGAAGAATTGAGTCATTGTAAAAATTTAGATAACAATTTTTTGTGCGAAATGACACATCCATTATTTAACACAAATACCAATAACCCTCAATGTGAAATCCAACTTTTGCAAAGAACCCAATCTTTCCCGACTACTTGTGAAATAAAAGAATCAAACATTTCAACTGTTTGGATACAAGTATCCCAACCCAATACTTGGCTATTTTCTACTTTAGGAAAATATATAGTAGACGAAATATGCCAAGATACTGTCGTAACACATACTCTAGAAGGAACAGCTATCTTAATACTTACCGGAAGCTGTTTCCTAAAATCAAAAGATCTCACTATACGGTCCAAAAATGAAAAATCCACTTTTGTGTATAACTCCTTCATTCCTGCCTTAAATATTTCAGAAATTAGAGACAATTACCCGAAAAATGAAGCAAAACCCGAAGTTACATTTGTTAAATATTCTAGTCGCGATGAACTAAAACTTCTCTCCAAAAATATACAATTTCAAAAAACTAGAGAACTAACACCATTCTTAACAATAGACAAGCATGACTTACATCACTATATAGTTATATATTTAATCTTCACCATTTTTTTAATATCACTTTGCTACAGACGATACAAAACGTACAGATTAAAACATGAGAAAACAACAAATTTAGAAAAGGGTAAAATTGTCCAAGTAAACAATAAAGAAAACGATATATGTACCAATTTTCGTGTTAAGCAATTGAAAAAAATTATATTATCATCATATATTATATCATTAAAATTATATTGAAAAAAAAACATTATACACGTATAAAAACAAAAAATAAATATTATTTAATGGATACATTAACATATAAATAGAAAAAATATAGGTATAAAAAAATAAATAAATTTAAAATATAAATAAAATATGTGCATTTGATACTTATAGGTAATCATAGAACAGTAAAAAAAAAAAAAAAAAAAAAAAAACAAAAATTGCTAATAGCAATACAAAAAGATTTATACCTACATCTACTAAATTGAAAATGTACTTATAAAAAAAAATATATATATTAGCAATCATAAGAAATATAAACGAATCATTGTCAATTATAAACATAAAAAAAATATACTTACATAAATTGTCTATAAGAAAAAAAAAAGAAAATTGTAAAACTGCTACTTCTTCGCACTTGGTTCAACTCTACGCGTTTCTGCGAAAATTCCTAACCTTTTTTTTTTAGGCTACGAATTTTCTTTTTTCAAGAGGGGGAGGATGTTGTGACCCGCGAGCCACAACTATTCTCAAACCCCAAATAAATCATTCAACACCATTCATTGGAAACCAATTCCCATCGAAAGGGCACCCAACCAATGAACCATGAAATAAAACACCGACCAAGCATAATTTCCATTCCATTCTTATTATAGAACAATACTTTGCAATACTTACATAATGACGCCATATGCGCGCCTCTATTGTAGCGAATGCAGAAATGTAAACAAACAACTGCAATGCAATAGAGTATGTCAAGTGCAATGTGCAATATGAAACCTACCAGCTGCGATCGATGATGACACACCCAGAAGTACTTGAGTGGGTCACCATACGATCGGCATAAAGGTCTAGGTATGTTCTACGTAACGACGAATGAAGAATTGTGACCACGGTGTGTGGCCTGGTTGTGGTAAACTCGATGGAAGTGACCTGGTTTTGGTGATGGTAAGTAGAGAATATGGTACGAAAACTGATAAATAGAGAACCAAATGGGAAGAAGGGCAGAGTTGAGAGTAGAATACCGAACAGCTAAGGTCGCAGCCACGCATAGAGACAGCGGGCCTTTACTGTACAGAAATCGAATAAATAAAACTAAACTAACATCTTAAGTCTTTTTATTTTCAACTCTCCGTCATCTGCTCTTCCCTTACAAAAAAGGAAGCACGACAGAAGCGCAACAGTTTCTATTATATGTATGCTTTTGCTCCAAGAATTGTCTACGTTTTTCGCGAGCAGGGTTTTGTATAATCCCGATGAACTGAGATTCCAGTGCCACTTAATTTGATGGCAGCCTTTAATATACAAGAAACGTCATTACTCTGTTGCATTTCTATGATGACATTCGCTACTTGGTTGTTCCTGGAGCGAATAACTTTTGTCGTTACTATTTTTGCTGGGTTATTTTGCTAAAAAAGATCTAGGCACACATTTTTTTTCTTTCTCCTTTACAAGTTTATCATCTTCCTGAGTTGGGATATGCAATACAAGATTCTTTTGGTTGGAATTAAGTTCGAGAAAGTCAATATGTTTTTCTAAAATTTGGTATTTACTATTTATCAACCAGTCGAAGTTTTGATTAAGCATTTCATTGTTACGTTGCAAGTCGTCCATTTTTGTCTTCACTTCATTGTTAGTACTTAGTTTTAAAGATGAAGAATGCATTTCAGGCGATAGGACATAACAAGGATATAGGTGACTGTCCAAATAAAATTATACAACCAATTGTTGAACGTCTTGTACCGGAATCACCAGTTAACTCTGAATCACTGAAACTATTCATGGTTAAAATAGAACTTGTTTTAAAAATTATACCATGATGCATTGTTCCCTTAACGTATTTGATAATACATTTTACTGCCTTGACATGAAATGTGCATTTTTAAAATATCTGCTAGCACTCCTAAGAGCGTATGCTATATCTGGCCTTGTAACAATGGCCAGTTACATTAGGCTCCCAGCGGCCTCTTGGCATGGAAAACAATGTTGTTTTGACGTTGCTTAAATAGTACTCATTAAAACAGATGGATCAGCTAGCGTCATCACTGGATTCGAATCGCCCATATTAAACTTGTCCACAATTTGTTTACCATAATTCTTTTGTATTACAATCTAATTTTATGGGCTTGCCTCATACACCTTCACTTCGAAGACATCTCTAAAATGATTGATGAGTTTTTTTTTTTTTTTAAACATATCAACTTTATTTCATTCCAAAATCTTAAGGCTAAGTTAAAAAATTTTATCAAAAATAAAAGAAAAGATTAATCAATATTTCACATGGCTTCTAGATAAATTAAGTTAGTACCTGTTTTTTTTTATTTCTATTGAATGTACATACAATTAATAGATAACTTATAGCAAGATTTAAGATGAAATAGTTAGGTTACTTCTATTATTCAAAAGAATAAGTGACAAAGAAACATTAGATAGAAGAAAAGTTATAACAATATTTTTGTCGGGATTAACACACTAAATTTAAATTAAAAATCAATTTGTAACAACCACACACATCCATTACATTTATTCACTTAATTCTTTATTATTAATAAATTGTTCATTTACTTGATTTTAATAAAATGTCAGTACTACTTTGTAATTCCATACCTACTACTTTTACCTATGTAAACAACCACAAGGCAACACTAAAAAAGTATACTTCGAAAATTCGAACAAACTAAAATGAAAGCTCTCTGCTCCTGCGCAAAAGCTCCGCGGTAAACAGTATAAAAGGCGAGCCTTGATAGGAGTGGAATCACTTCTAGTTTGGTGCTCTAGTGCGAAGTTGGTACCCAGCGTCCGCTAAGCATTATATTGGAAGAGAAGCATCTGTGTATGCCTTGCACTACTGCGACGTTTCACAAGCGTCCTATAGTGTTTGGCAATGCACGGATGTTTCTTCTTTTCTTGTGTATGCCTTGCACTACTGCGACGTTTCACAAGCGTCCTATACAATGCTGTCGAACGTACTGCAAAAGCAATATTTGTATTGCTTTAGCGTGGTACGTACTGCCGTACTGCACACTTTTATTTTGTACTGCATTTTCATATTTGTATTGCCATTTGTATTGCCTTTTCAAATTCGTTGTTCATAAAACTAAATATGAAAAAAAAGTTTAGGATGGCATCACTTTAAATATTTTCCATGAAAGTGCACTTCCAAGATCCACTATTTTGTCGAACTTTGTCAAAAACGAATTTATCGATGACGCCTCTCTGAACTCAATAGATTTTTACAATAAATATTGCTTTTAAGACTCCAAAGAAATCAAAAGAAATCCCCGCCTATACAATTGTTTTCAAATTTAATTCAAGAAGAACTTGTCAATGACCTTGATGATGACTGGAGGGCTCTTTTACATCAAAGTATGATAAGTGTAGATTTAAAATTCGAAGCCTATTGGAGCGCTATCTTTAATTTAAAAAACGCATTAAATGCTCCAATGTTTCATATTTCTCATATTTCATATATTTTATTGAACAGGTTATACTGTAAGATGCATTATCTTTTAAAATAGTATAAACTTAATTATTATATTATGTGTTGTGTATATTTGTTTGTGAATTTTCAAAATGAAAGTTAAATTAAATTATATGTACATATGTATGTGAACAGTTTAAAAAGAAAAGTTTATTTTAAATTAATACAAAATAAAAATCAAGAATTAATACTTTATAACTAACAAAAAAAAAAAAAAAAATAATAAGGACTCAAATCATCACTACCTTAAGGTTTGCGAATATTCCTCAATTTTAATTCGAAAGAGCTTAGTACAGTTTATCATTCTTAAAGATCGAGGAAGACAGTTCCACAGACGAATCGCAGCTATGAAAAATTGGCGTTCTGATACTAAGAACGTGTAACGTATGGGTACAATATTTAATGTTCTAGTAGAATGTGAGTAACGTATCCTATCATAAAGCTAAGGTGGTTGACGCGTTTGTATAACATTATTTAGCAATACAAGTGATCTAAACTTGAAAATGTTTTCAAGAGTAAGGCCATAGATAGACCTTGAGAAATTAGAAACTCGATCGTATCTTTTTAATCCAAAAATGTATCTGGCAATACTGTTGTAAGCAACATTAAGTTTGCGCTTGTGCTCATAATCACAATTATGAAAAATTTCCGAGCAGTAGAGCATTATAGGCACGAGCAATGTTTTAGCCAGTATCATACGAGTTTTGAGTGGTGTTATTTTATGATTTGTCCAAAGTAGACGAAGGCCTCCGTAAACACGACCTATTGTCAATCTTATGTGGTAATTCCAAGAAAGCGTTTTTGTAAACATTAAACCTAAGTTTTTGGCTGAATCGACAAACTCAATTTGTTTATTATTTAAAATTATCACGGGAAAATAAGACGTGTCGATGGCTTTTCTTGAAATTACCAAACATTTTGATTTTACTTTATTGAGATAAAGTCCATTTTTCTCTGACCAAGAAAAAATATTGGCAAGGTCTTCGTTGACTTCAACGGCAGCGTTTTCAACCAATCCTAAAGGAAAACTTTTACTTATTTGAACATCGTCAGCATACATATCCAATTTAGAGTTCTGCATACATAAGAGTAAATCATTGATGTACATAGAGAAGAATAGTGGTCCTAATATTGAGCCCTGCGGAACCCCTCTTTTAATCATAAGAAGTTCTGAAGCAGAAGAGTTTGCAATAACTGCCTGAGATTGTAAATGCAGATAAGAATGAACCAGACTTGCTGAAGAAGTAGAAAAATTAAATTGATTTGTTAGTTTACTAAACAGTATTTTATGATTGACCGTATCAAATGCCTTTGAAAAATCAAGGAGAACTAAAAAGGTGACATTGTCACTATCAACAGCTTGTCTGATGTTTTCTACAACGTTAATGAGAGTTGTGGTGCAGCTGTGCTTAGGACGAAATCCAGATTGGTTAACACAAAGCAGATTGTTCTCAGTTAGGTAATTCCTTATCTGACCATTCATAATTCTCTCTAAAACCTTGGAAAGAAATGGTAAAATCGCAATTGGTCGAAACTCACGTTCGTTTTTTGGAATTGGAATGATTTTTGCTTGTTTCCAAGCTGATGGAAAAACATTCGACATTAATATTGTATTGTAAAGATGTGTTAAGTATCTAAGAATGTAGGGTAGTATAGCTTTAACAAAGACTGGATGAATTTCATCTATTCCAATAGAGTTTGATTTTATATTAATGCAACTCTCTAAGACGTCAGCTTCAGTTACCTGCGAGAAACTAAAACAAGGCAATAAAAAAGACGCATTCTCAAATGAAGCAAAAGATGTTTCTTCATTTAATTCAGAGTTTGGAAGCGACAAAAACTTTTTATTGAGCTCATCACAGTCAACATCATCATAGTTCATCTTTTTTTGCTTGCCAATGCCAATTTCACGTAAGTTTTTCCAAAGGTTTCTACCCGCTTGTGAAGGAATTAACTTTGGTGCAAAATAACTTTTTTTTGCATTTCGTATCTCAGCTGTAACTTTGTTTCTCAATCGTTTAAATTCAATATACAAAATATTTAGTCGAAAACGCTTCCAACGTTTATAGGCCTGGTCGCGTTCATATATAAGATTTTTAATGTGCGTGTTAAACCACGAAAAATATTTTGTTACTACCGTTTTTGTGATCAGTGGAATGTGTGTTTCAAATAAGTTTCTTATATTCTCTTGAATGAAAAAAACTTGATCGTCGACAAAAGGCATTTCATAAACTCGAAACCATTCAATTCGTTTTAAATCATCTTCTAATTGGCTCGTATTCACTCGTTTGAAGTCGCGAAATCTTATAGTTTTGCTCGAAATCAATGGATCACATTGAAATGTCAAATGAATTAGGTCGTGTCGCGAAAAGGCAGGCACTGATATTTGATTAAACTTGAGAACTTTATAAATATGACTGACAAAACATACATCAAGAAGGGTGCTACTGTGAGAAGTGAAATGGGTGGGTGATGAAGTGTTAACAGGAAAGAGATTTAAGGTACTCATATTGTTGACAAGAAATGAATCATTTAATATGTTGCAGTTAAAGTCACCTACAACAACAACAAGCGGTGATATAAAAGATAATTCATCAATTACTGTTAAGACAGGTGTAATATCAATGTTGTTGTAAGGCCTGTATACAGAGCCTAGCAAGATTTTGTTTTCATTACACAATACCTCTATAAACACATAATCTATATTACTTCCTGGTTCCGCTTTTCTTAAAATTTTACAATTTATCTCACTGCGCACAAAAATAGCTATCCCTCCACCGCATCTCCCAATCCTATCACAACGAAAAGGCTTATGAAAACCATTTAAAGAAAAAACAGTATCACCAACATTACTTGAAAGCCAAGTCTCTGAAACACATACAACGTCAACCCTCGAACCTTCAAATAAGAATCTAAACTCATCTATTTTTGGTAAATTTTTTTGCGCATTTATGTGAACAACGTGTAAACCCGATTGTTGATTGCATAAAACATTAATCATTGCGCGTTCTATATTATTTAGCTGCGATTGGTTTGTGCAACTTCGGTTTATATTATTTATTTTAACCATATTCAAAAAAACAAGATGGAAAAGAGAACCAACCTGCGATCCAAGAGAATGACAAACTCCTTTGAGAAGAAAACATTAGACAAATAAACAAAAGGTGTGATGATAAGAGGTAATTAATGCAAATAAATATTACTGAAAAATATATTAATCTTAGAAATTCAAGAAACATGTTTAAAAATAAAAGTAATAAAATATATAGAGATTTGTAAGAGAAAAAAGAATAATTATACATTGCATACAAAAATTTAAAGTTAAAGGTGATATCTTTCATCAGTTCATGAGTTGGCATCAGGTTGAAGCGTTGTTGTTGGTAACGTTTTGGTTAAAACGGCAAGGTCATCAGCAGTTTCAATTAATTTCGCATTTTCTTCCTTATTCTTCTTAACGTAAACAAGTCCACGAAAAGTAAATGCAGATTGTATTTTTTTCTCTTGTTTGAGTTTGAGTGCGTATTGAAGGAGAGTACGATTACGCATCGTTAAGCATTCATGAATGAAAACGGGAGAAATTTTGTTGTTGACACCATCACCATCATTTAGTCCAAGATCACGTAGACAAAGCTGCACTTTATTTGTTTTTCGGTAGTTGCCGATCGACTTCAGAAGAAGACTCTTGTCACTTGGCGAGGGTAATTTAATCATTATCGGTGGTCCAAGTGAGTTGCTTTTTGCTCTGAGTCGAAAGATGTTTTTAACGGTCGGTGGTTTGATTTTTAAGCAATCACATAGCTTGTGAAAAATAATTTCTAAGTTTTCGTCCGGTAATTGTGGAACTCCATGTAAAAGCGCATCGATCATTGTCTGCTTAAGTTGTTGTTTTTCATCGTGGACTTTAAGTTTATAAATAGCCTCTTCTTGTTTTTGTAAGTTTTGTTTCAGCTCCTCGTTCTCGACTTTAAGTACATCAATTTCGGTTTGTTTTGATTCCAAGGCAGATAAACGGTTGTTTACAGCTTGCAGAGACGACCTGAGAGCTCCTACTTCGAAATCAATTTCTTCGGTTATTCTCTTTTCGGAGTCGGTAATTAGCATTATGATTTTTTCTAGTTTTTCGGAAATTGAGATGCCAGCGGGAGAAAAATTTTCATTTGAGTCAGGCATCGTTAAAGTTTCGATCTGCGATTTATGTGATACTGTAAATTGTGTTGGTGTATCAAAATTTGAATGTTTGGAACGTGAAAGTGTTGGTATTTTTTGCGGTTGTTTTGAAGGCGAAGGAGATTGGGAGAAGTGTTCTCTATAACGTTTTGAAGACATCAAATAGAGCTTTCATGTATGTAGATATGTATAAATGTTTGTGTTTAAATTAATGTCTGGGTAGGTTGGGGAAGGGAAATCTTATTCAGCTGTTTATATCAGGGAGAGAAAGTCACTGATTTAATTTTAAGTTAGTTTTTGTTGACTTTCATCAAAATTTTAACGATTAGAAATTGTTATTTTGGACAGTTTTTCATTAAATAAATGCACATTTTCAATCACTGAACCTTTAAGAAAGCGATAGTAAGTTAACACATGGCGACCACATGGGTCAACAAGTGCATGATGATACATGACACCAACCCCGAAAGAAGATCGGTATCGTCATAAACTCATTGATTTACGACCCAAGCCAACAATAAGATAAAAATAGATAATAGATACATTACTACCGACGCCGCCGCTGGCAATCACCGTCATCCGAACCTCCGAGGAGAACGAGATGATCAACGACTAGCAGTTCGATTCCTACCGCAGCGTGTACCACACATGATTTGACTACACTTAAGAATATCTTTTTTAATAAAGTAATTTTTAACCATAACCTTGTGTAACAGTTTTAATTAATAAAGTAATTTTTAACAATAACCTTGTGTAAACGTTTTAATTGGCTCCCGAGCAGGGACCCGTTAGTTAAATTTTCGATTAAAAAATAAAGTGATTCAGTGGGTGAAAAACCAACCGGTCGAAAAAAAACATTTAACGAAGGCATCCAAGAAGGAGAAAGGAAACAAGTACCCTTCAGCCACGGGAAGTAGAACAATCAGACTTAAAATCTGAACAACGGGGGAACGACTCCAAGACTTAAGGCGTAAAGCACCCTAAGCAAACCCGGGACATCGATTCCCATAGATCAGGAAAGTAAGCTCTGACGCTGAAAATTCAACCCATTGACGGAGAGTAAGAAAGTATAAAAAATACATTTACATATATATAAAAAAAGGAGTAAATTGATTAAAACAACAAATAAATAAATAAATATACATACATAGAATAGTAATAAGATAAAGAAATAAATAGAAAACGAAATAAAAAGAAAGTATCCTTATTAAAAGCAATAAAGTGGTTAAAAGAATTAAAAAAATATAAAAATCAATAGAAAAAATTAGAAAGAAATTTCCTTGTAAAAAGTATCAAAGTGGTTAAAGGAATTAATGTTAAAATTAAGATAAACTACATATGTACCTTTGCAAGAATTATCAAAGTGACTTAAGAAAGTAAAACTAAAATTAAAAAGAAAATATCCTTGTCAGAATAAGCGAAGTAGTTTGAGAAAATTAAATTAAATCAGGTACAAATAGGAAATATCCCTTGTGTTGAAAATTATAACAAAGATGTCCACAAATACGACAATGACGCCAGAAGAACTATCGACAGTAGTTAGTAGGTTAGTGGCTGATGCCAACCAACAATTAACAGAAGAGGTAAATAGACTAAATAGACAACTTACGGCATTAACAACAAGAGACACCATTGAACCATATAAGGACATTACAATTGATCCAGCGATAGTAGGTGGAGAGGGGTTAGAAGTAGCCAAGTGTATACCACAATTTGATGGAGAAAACTATGTTTCTTGGCGCACAGCGCTTACAAACGCTATGAAGGTGTATGAGTCGTGTAAGGGTGGGTCGAGATACTTTTCGGTAGTAAATATAATAAGGAATAAAATCATAGGGAAAGCCAATGATGTCCTCACTAGCCACGGGACACCGTTAAACATTGATGCGATTTTAGGTCGATTAGATCTAACATATAGCGACAAAAGACCAGTCCATATGCTAGAAACAGAATTAGGTAACATGAGACAGGATAGGAAACCATTGCAAGAATTTTACGATGACGTTACAAGAATACTTACGCTTATAATAAACAAGACAATTATGAGTTATGGTCCTAGGACCGCTGAAACCGAATGTCTCACTGAGAGGGCAAGACAAAACGCTTTGCGAGTATTCGTTACTGGGTTAAACCAACCCGCAGGTAACATCGTATTTTCACTAAATCCTGGGGATTTACCCAATGCCTTAGCGAGAGCACAAGAGATTGAATCAAATCAGACAAGGTATAGAAACATGGGCCACGTTAATTACAGATATCAACCCAGACAATACGAACAAAACCTTTTTGGCCAACTAACAACCAGACCACCGCGTCAGAATAGAACAATTTACCAAAACGGTTTTACTCATCAAGACCGACAATACGCGGAACCCTCTCAACAACGGAATAGACAATTTCAGCAAAACCGACATTATAACAATTTTAATAATAACCACAATAATAACCGACCCGAAAGAATGGACACATCAAGTGGGAATATAGTGCCCACAAGACAAGTCACCTCTCAACCTAATAGTAATATTAGGCCACAATGTTCGAATAACTCTTTTAATAACAACCCGTTCAAAAGAGATCGGGCCAATAGTGACCAAACAGCGTTACATAAATTTCCACGCCTCAATAACTTGAATGAGAACGGTAATTTTTTAGAGTGAGGCACGACTTACCGTACATAAAAAGGACGGATGGTAAGTCGGGGCGTACATTTTATATTTTAATTGATACAGGAGCAACTCATAACTACATTAAACCAGGGCTGTTCCCAAGTATGGAGCTTGAAACTCCGTCGCAAGGTTGACTTGCGTTCATGGAACTACTATCATTCGTAGTTACCAAGCTATAAATATCTTGGGGGTAGAAGATAAATTTTATGAACTTAATGACCTAAAAGATTTTGATGCCATTATTGGCATTAAATTATTAAGAACTGTAAAAGGGAATATTAATATTAGGGATTCAACGTTAGAATATAATCAGGGCGTGATACCTTTAATATTTAATGATATTTTAATCAATACACTCAATATAAATAATGAAATTTCTACAAAAGAAAAATTAACTTCAACTTTAAAAAAATACCAGGGTGTTTTTACCGAGAACCCAAATTACCTTCCGTACAACACGCGTGTGCAATGTAGCATAGATACTACTATTGACACAGCTATTTGGACAAAAGGTTACCCGTATCCACAATCAGTAGCTAGCTTCGTAAACAAGGAAATAGAGAATTTACTTGATAATAATATAATACAGCCTAGTCGAAGTGCATATAACTCTCCGGTATGGGTTGTAGATAAGAAAGGTGTAAACGAGGACGGTACAAAGAAACATAGATTAGTAATAGATTACAAAAAACTTAATTCATTTACTAAAACAGATAAATATCCTATGGCAGAAACATCGGTTATCTTAGCAAATTTAGGCAAATCTAAATATTTCACCACTCTTGATTTACAGAGCGGGTTCCATCAGATAAAGTTAAAAGAGAGCGATAGGGAAAAAACAGCTTTTAGTGTTAACAATGGGAAATACGAGTTCCTTCGAATGCCGTTTGGACTCAAAAATGCGCCGTCAATTTTCCAGAGAGCTATGGATGACATCCTCCGCGAATACATAGGGAAATTTTGTCGTTTATATTGACGACGTCATTATATATTCAGAGACGGAAGAAGAACATCTCGAACATATCGAGACAATAACGAAGGCTCTAAGCACAGCTAACATGAGAATATCGAGTGAAAAATCGAAATACTTCATGAAAGAAGTAGAATTTCTTGGGTACATCGTATCATTTAATTGCATAAAAATGAACCCAGTAAAAACTCGATGCATAGAAGAATTTCCGCAACCAGAGACTTTACGTCAGTTAAGATCTTTTTTAGGATTAGCTGGTTATTACCGTAAATTCATAAGAAATTATGCGACGATAACAAAGCCCTTAACCAAGTATCTCAGGGGAGAGAATGGTAGAACTTGCCAAAGTAGTAGCAAAAAAGTAACAATAGAGTTTGATAAGGAGGCCATTAAAGCATTTAAAATATTGAAGGACAAACTCTGCGAACAAGTTACGTTCAACCAACCTGACTTTAGCAAAAGATTTGAGCTAACCACAGACGCTAGCAACTCAGCCATAGGTGCAGTGCTTAGTCAAAATAATAAGCCCATAATTTTTATAAGCCGAACGTTAAGTAAAACTGAGGAAAATTACGCGACAAACGAGAAGGAACTCCTTGCCATAATTTGGGCATTGAAGAACCTTCGAAATTATCTTTATGGTGTGAGTGGTATCCGCATATATACAGATCACCAACCATTAACATTTGCCATAGGCGATAAGAACCCTAATGCAAAAATAAAACGTTGGCGCGCTTTCATAGAAGAATACGCTCCAGAAATTATATACAAACCAGGCAGGGAAAATGTTGTAGCTGATGCCCTTAGTAGACAAGAACTAAATATGATGAACGAAGATGAATCAGAGATAGGAACTGTTCATAGCGCAGAGAGTAGTCCCGTGTCAGAAATAAAAAGAGTAAACCAAAGAATTAATAATTTTAAAATTCAATTAATCATGAAAGAATCACTCAACAACAACATAATTTCAAAGGAAATATACACAAATTACTGGAGACATACGGTACTTTTTAAAGATTTAGAGATTGTAAGTAAAATTAAAACAATATTAAAGGCAGGTTCGACAGTAGGAATTTACAGCACCGAAGAGACATTCTTCAAGATTAAAGACAAACTTCTGGAGGAATTTCCAACAATTAAATTTTTACTTTGCAACCAAATAGTTGAAGACGTAACAGATAAGGAAGAACAATTAGGTATCGTCACTGCCGAACACAATCGAGCTCATAGACAGGCTAAAGAAGTGTATAAGCAAATTGTTAACAGATATTATTGGCCAAATGCATTCAAGCAAATTCTTTCATTAAACGCTACATGTGAAGTTTGTAAAAAGAATAAGTATGAGAGACATCCTAATAACAAGCCAATTGAAGAGACTCCAATTCCTGAAGAAGGGGGAGAGCGCGTCCACGCAGATATATACTACTGCGAAAACTCGTCCTTTCTTACAATGACAGACCCATTTTCAAAATATCTCGTTACAACCCAAGTAAAGTCAAAGACGGAAGCAAAAGACAGAATGATAGAACTACTACCGCTTTTTGGTAACGTCAAAATGTTGATAACCGATAACGAAGCAGCATTTTGTTCACCTTCTGCAAAATGTGCGTACAACCTTCTTAACATCACTCATAAAACTACACCACCAGCCCACTCAAAGAGCAACGGTACAATAGAGAGAATTCACTCAACTCTAACAGAGCTTATTAGAATAGTTAAAGAAACTACACATATTACAGACATTAAAGATATAATGACTTTAGCTACAAAAAAAATATAACGAAACAATTCATACCGCGACAGACAAACGACCGACAGATATATTTCATAATTATATAGACAACAACGACACCAAAGTAAAAATTCAAAAACACCAACAAAAAATGATAGGATATTTTAACAAGAATAGGAAAAATAAAGTATATAAGGAAGGAGAAACAATTTTTGTAAACAACGGGCAGAGGAAAAGTAAGAACAAACCTTTGTACATGAAAAAGAAAGTGAAAGAAGATTTAGGGAATTTAATAATAGATTCAAATAATCGGAAAATCCATAAGGATAATATTAGAAATTAAAATTACAAGAATTAATAAAATCAAATAACAAACAAAAAATAAAAATACACGTCTATTTAATAAGTTAGACAGTATAAATAAACATATTGGCAGTAAAGGAATTATTGATATTAAAATAATAAAATTTATCATTATAGAATTAAGAGAAATAATAAATACAATTAATTGAAGCAAATCAAACATATTGAACACACTTTTGTTAAATGTTAATGAAATCCAAACTATTATGGAACAAGAAAAAGTAAACATATTTATAACAGATGCACTAGATGCTTCCATATTTAAAATCTTTCAAAAAAAATAACATTATTGTACTGTTTGTCAAATACCCCAAAGTAAAAGGGTTAGGTACCCATTATATAACTAGAAGTAATAATGTGAATGGTGGAAAAATTGTTATACTAAAAGAAATTGTTAAATATAAGAAAAAAATTTATAAATCAAAATGTAAAAAAGAACTCAACCACAATTATTGCAAAATTATAAAAGAAACAAGTTGCTTAACGGATCTTTAAATAAATATAAGGCTAAATGTACGAAAATAAAAGAAAGAAACCTACCTATAAAAATAACTAACGAAGGAAATATTGTACTAACAGGAAACCATATTGTAAATGAAATAGAACTATCAGGAATTAATTTGGTTCAATTCGAAAATAATGTATCTATTGATGGAAAACTGTATGTTAATTCAAAAAACCAAATATTTCAACACATTAAAGAAACTAAAGTATCACAGATTCATGTACTCGAATTCATTGCTTCACAAGACGAGAAACTCATGTACACAAATCTTGATCATATAGAACCATTTGTAACAGATCTCAAAGAACATCCCGTACTGTGGGGAATATGTATTAAGTTGTTCATTGTAATATTGATTTACTCTATCTACAAAATAATCATAATAATTCAGAGTTATCGCACAATCAGAATCGAAGAAGTCACTTGCCCAAGCACGATCGAACAGGTCACAATAGCGATGGAAGAATTCATGGACACTTCAAGATCAAGGGTACAGCAGATGTTGAGCGAAAGATTGGGACAATCTTCTTCCGACCAAGGGGAGAGTTAACACATGGCGACCACATGGGTCAACAAGTGCATGATGATACATGACACCAACCCCGAAAGAAGATCGGTATCGTCATAAACTCATTGATTTACGACCCAAGCCAACAATAAGATAAAAATAGATAATAGATACATTACTACCGACGCGCGCCGCCGCTGGCAATCACCGTCATCCGAACCTCCGAGGAGAACGAGATGATCAACGACTAGCAGTTCGATTCCTACCGCAGCGTGTACCACACATGATTTGACTACACTTAAGAATATCTTTTTTAATAAAGTAATTTTTAACCATAACCTTGTGTAACAGTTTTAATTAATAAAGTAATTTTTAACAATAACCTTGTGTAAACGTTTTAATTTAGTATAGTATGTGGCCTTGGCATAGAATTTAAAACTACTTTAAACCAAACCGAAAACCGCAACACTGTCACACACGTCTGCTCAGTCACACATCAGATTCAGAAAAAAAAATGTTTCCCCTTTTAAAAACTTTTGTTGGGTCCATTTTATGCTTTCCGCATAGCAGTGCAAGTGCAGAGCGCATATTTTCCCAAGTAGCTTTGATAAAAGATAAAAACTCTTTACTGACATCCACAGTCAATTCAATTTTAATGGCAAAGGAATTAATAAGGCATAGCTGCGCTATGTAAAATTCAATAAACATTGTTTGCCTTCCAAAATTATTACTAGTTACCTACCTGATTTTTAAATATAATTTTGTGTTGAGTCTTTATAAAAAAATATTCTCGTGCTAAAATTACATATTAAACGTGTTTAAAAATTCACAAGTATGAATTGAAATTAACTGCGATATTCTTATTTTATTTGCATTAATTTATTTTTGTATAATAGTTACATATATAGCTATAATATATATGTAAGTTTCAACTGTTTGGCTTGAAACTTCGATGGTAGAATAAGAATGATTCCAATAAATTTGATAAAGACACAAGTTGATGCACTAAAGAACTATATTTTATAATTAAATTAACAAATAAAAACATTATTAACAAAAACATAATAAGAATAATATTAATTAACATACCGAAATCAATTAACATACTTGAAATCTTTGTACTACTTATTAAACAATTTACATACGATTGAAAATTAGTATAAAATAATAAAATATTAATAGATATTGAAATGTAAGATCCTTAATACTAGATGTAAATATGTAGAGTGTTTTAGCAAAGTGTCGAGACGGTAGAAGAGATCTGGCAAAAGTAGTTATTATGGTGGCTAAGTTTGTGAATAAGATGGCAACAATTTTACATATATTTATTTTTATTATAAAAAAGTTCCTATTTTATTAAAAGTGAAATTAATAAAAATATTAATGTTAAAATAAGACTAAACAATTGAACTAAAAGGCTTATAGATATATAAAGTAGATATGTATCTAAGTTTATTTTTTGTTATAAAGAAAAATAAAAATAAATATGAATTAAAAAAAATATATGCGTATTGTTTTTGTGCAAAAATTATGCAAAATTTTTTGGAATGTACTGCTTTGGACTTTTCCAAAACGACAGCACTGGTCCTATAGTGTTTGGCAGTGCACGGATTTTTTTCCTTCTCTCTTTATTATCATTAGCACATATTTTGCTGAAGGGCACTACGGGACCCCGCGGGGTCTGGAGGGTGCGAAGTTCCACGAGCGTCCACACGAAATACTCTTCCGTAGATGCCAGATGCAAAACAATATTGCCACACCTTTTTTTTTATTAAAATCATTTTTTTAATTTGCCATGGTTGTCACTCTTTAAGTACATACCACCATTTTACTCTTGTAAAAAGCCAATTTGTTCTTTTTTAAAGAAATACAAACAAGGTGTTTCTTTTTTTTCTTTATTCCTTCATCTTCGACTCTAAAACATTTGTTTAGCTGCCCATTCAACGGATACTGCGGTCTTCGGACAGCATACCTGTGGTGGAGAGTCAAACAAAGCGGTGTTGGCTAATTTTTTCTTTCTATAATTTTCAGACAAGTGTTTCAACAAGTTCTCCACACCCAAGCTCTCACAAGTTTTTTTATTGGCGCCCATCCAAAACCTCAACTAGTCGCGTTACAAATTGACGCCCAACGAGTGGGACACTACTAAAAATTATAAAAATGACTACATTAACTGACGCTCAGTTCAAAAGATTTATCTCTGCAATGCTGGAGCAAACGAAACAAGGCAGCTTCAGTAATTGCACGGCAAGATTCAAAGATGAACGCGATCCTCAAGTAGTAGACGTATTCATTTCTACTATAAGCGTTTACAAAGACGTTGAAAGAATCAGCGATGAAGACGCCATAAAGGGGTTTCCTTTGCTGCTCGAGGGAAACGCAGCAACTTGGTGGCAAGGTATAAAAGCGGAGGCTGAAAAATGGGAAAATGTTATACCTGTACTACGAAATGCCTACGCCCCTGCAAAGCCCGCTTTTCGCATTTATATGGAAATTTTCGATGAAAAACAGAAAAATAATGAATCAACTGATGATTTCATCACGACGAAAAGCGCATTGTTATCTATGCTTCCCGCTCCACCTCCTAAGGAACCAATGATGCTCGACATGATTTAGGGGCTACTCAATATAAGAATACGTGAAGGAGTTCCAAGGGACACTTTTAAAACCTTTCAAGAGCTTCTCACGAAAGCCCGAGCTGTCGAACTGTCTATTCAAGAAAAACAAGAACATACTGCAATCGAGAAGAAACGTTGTAACTTTTGTAAGCATATTGGACACATCACGGCAGACTGCCGTAGAAAGCAAAAAGCGGAGACCAAAAATAGTAACAACGTGACGAATGACCCAGCCATTCACTGCTACAAATGCAAGGCTCCAGGGTATGTAAGATCAAACTGCCCTAATTGCAAGGATTTGCCCAAAGGTCCCTCGACCGTCTCCTTTAATTGTTTAAAGACAACTCTAGGTAATGATTTACCCACCATTACTATACAATCACACGGCGAAGCAGGCATCGCCTATATAGATACCGCAGCCAGGACAAGCGTTGCCGGTAGACAACTTTTCCTACATCTTCTAAAGAATGGTACCAAATTCAAGAAAATCGATGTAGATGTCACGCTAGCTGATGGACAGGCCCGTCCACAAGAAGTTTGCATGGCAAAACCTAGCATAATTTTCGGCAATCGATTGCGGCCGATTACGTTTATCGCCCTACCAACTGCCAAAGATAACCGCACCCTTATAGGAATAGACTTCCTTGAAGAAAATGGCGTTGTTCTTGACTTGGGTCAACGGGTTTGGTACTTTGCTGACCAGACTCACAAAAAGTTTGACTTATACGACACGAGTCATACTAGAATTTCAAAGCCTCAACTCGTCACCAACGTCCAAATATTGTGCCCTCCACATAATATACAAACGAGACTTCAGTTGGAAGCAAGAGCGGCGGAACCCCCTCACGGTTTTCGCCTTGTTGTGGCGAGGGGGCTTACGTCTTACTCTTCAGCAATCCAGCTGCGGAGTAGGGCAACTAAGAAAACCAACAAAAGCAGAGATGTCAATCTAAATAATGAACCATGGACAAAAGTTTACAAGAGGAAAAAAATCGAACGGGGATATACGTTCAAAAGTCGCAGAGGTCACGGCTGCCGGCGAGGGCTTGGCTTCGCAAGAAGCTAAGTCGCCAGTGACAGAAGTAAACTTCAAAGAAGGAAAAAGAGAGTTAAAAAGACAACCGGTCTTTCTCTCAGTAGATCTCCTTCCCGACTTAGATAGTTTAACTATCAAAAGTACGGAGACCTCGGACAGACCTCCTTCCATAGGTAGTCAATCCGAGAACGAGCTACTGATGGAACCGAATCAAGAAGAGACTATGCTGAAGTCTGCTGCACCCCTCAAAGCTTCGAGGGAACGCAGCAACTACAGATCCTCCAAAAGATTCGTGGAAAAGACCGAGTTGAAAGACCCTGCGGCGCTCAGTTCGAGAGATAAAGCTCTCCTAAAAAAGCACAGGAAGCTGGTTAAGAACTTCGAGCGGCAGCTGGCAGAGACTGCCACTGCACCCAGGGGAATAACAAGGCAAGTGAATGCCGAAGAGTCGGAGAGCAAAGGAGTAGATGCTGCCAAATCTAGGTCTGTCCCTAAAAAGGCAAACTGTGAACAGGCTGGCAATATATATAAATAACCAGGAACGTCCAAGAGACAAAGATCGGAGGAGACAGTCAAGCTAGACGGTGCTAAGAAACTTAGAACCAACAGCTTCGACACCACCCCGATCGACCTACAAATTGCCATTATAAGCCGTGACGACCCAGATGGGAAAATCTCGGCAAAAAAACTGGCTTCTTGTAGAAAATGAGATCCTCAAAGCTATGATGGCAGCATCAGAGAACGATAGTTCTGAAGACTATATCTTTGATGGTGCCGGATGGCGGCGAGGAGTTAAAGTGGATTTATCTTCTTGGGCAACTAAGAACGGTCTCGGGGTCAACCCCACCAAGACAGAGCTAGTTTTGTTCACGAGGAAAAGGAAACTGGAGGGCTTCAACCCTCCCAAACTAAATGGCATTCCTCTAAAACCTTCTAAGGAAGCTAAATTTCTAGGAGTAATCCTTGACTCCAAGCTTACATGGAAGCGTAATACTGAGGAAAGAATGAAAAAAGCACTATGTGCATTCTACATGCAAAAAGACCTTCGGTGTACGTTGGGGTATGCGACCGCAAGTCATCCAATGGATGTACATAGCTTGCTAAACTATTGGATAAACAATTTATTGAAGAATGCGAATCACCATGGGCTGCACCAGTCGTCTTAGTACCTATGAAAGACAACACCATCCGACTATGTATCGATTATCGGAAACTTAACAGCATCACTACACCGGATAAATATCCGCTTCCACGCATTGACGATATGCTGCACTCTATCAAGAAGACAATATTCAAAAGTACTCTTGATCTGCAAACAGGGTACTATAAGATCAAAATAGATGATAATGATGTTGAGAAAACAGCATTCAAGCGAATGCCATTTGGACTACGCAACGCCCCAGCAACTTTCCAGAGGTTAATGAACAGATTCCGCAATGGACTTCCAGACATACTATTGTTAGTTTACCTAGATGACGTCATCGTTTGTTCTAGCAGTTTTGAGGAACACTGCCAAGATCTACAACGAATCTTCAAGAGGTTGGAGAAGTTTAATCTTAAGGTAAACCGCAGCAAGTCGAACTTTTGCTGTGCGGTCGTTAAATATCTTGGACATCTAATAACAAACGATGGAATACAAGTCGATCCTGAAAAGGTTACCGCGATAAGTAATCGCCCAGAACCAAGGAATCCAAAACAAGTCTTGTCCTTTTTACAGACATGTTCATGGTATCGTCGGTTTATTGAAAATTTTTCCGACATTGCAAAGCCGTTAAGCAGCTTAACGAAGAAAACCGCAGTATGGAAATGGGGCAGAGATGAAAGAGACTCCTTTAAAACTCTTAAATCGCTCCTCATCACCGCACCAATATTGCAGCAAGCAACTGAAGGCCTGCCATTTCGCTTGAAAGCAGATGCAAGCAATTATGCCATCGAAGCAGTTCTTGTCCAGGGGGAGAAAACAGATGAACATCCGATTGAATACGCTTCACGTCTCCTAACATCATCGGAACGCAATTATTCAACCACTGAACGAGAGGCTCTAGCCATAGTATGGGCCGTAAATAAATTTCGTGGCTACATCGAAGGGGATTAAGTTATTCTAACTACGGATCATCAACCATTAAAGTGGCTCTTAAGTCTAAAATCTCCAACGGGCAGACTTGCCAGATGGTCATTACAACTTCAACCCTATGATTTCAAAATCGAATACACTCCTGGTAGGACAAATATCGTAGCTGATATGTTATCAAGACCACCCTGTACTACTCATACTGAGACCGACTGCAAGATTTGCAGTTTTGAAGTCAATCTACCAACAAGAAGACCTGCTGAAATTCGAGAAGCTCAACTACAAGACAAGGAGTTAAAGGGAATCATGGAATCATTTGAGAAAAATGATGAAAATATGACAAGATGGACATCGCGTGGATATTTGCTCAACGACAGCATTCTCTACAGATATTCTTCCGAATCAGACTCCGAAGATGCTCAACTAGTTGTACCACAGCAAGAATGAGGAGAGATCCTTAAGTTCTATCACGACGCTCCTACAGCTGGACATTACGGAATTGATCGTACCATCGCACGAATAGCTTCCAGATACTACTGGCCTGGAATACGAAAAGACATAACGAAACACATTGCCAACTGTCTCGAATGTCAACGTTATAAGCCGAGTAATTTGAAACCCACAGGACTTCTACAAACAGTTTCAAGCAATCAAAGATTTGAAGTGTTAGCAGTCGACTTATTTGGACCATTACCTACAACCTTAGAAGGGTTCCAATGGGTTCTCATTGCAGAAGACATCGCCACAAGGTGGATAGATGTATTCCCCTTAAAAGAAGCAACCGCTGCAAACTGTGGACTCACACTTCTCAACGAAATCTTCCTTCGATACGGTGTTCCTAGACACCTACTCTCAGACAATGGTCCACAATTCATATCAGCATTGATGCAGCAACTGACCGAATTTTTTGGCATCGAACAAACCTTAACACCCGTTTATCACCCTGAAGCAAATCCTGTTGAACGTGAAGACACAACTTGCCATCCTCGCTGGCACTGACCATACAACTTGGGCTAATGAACGAGCAAATATACGCTTCGCCATGAACACAGCCAAATGTCAGAGCACTGGTTACACACCATCATATTTGATGTTTGGAAGAGAGATCAGAACCATCAATGATGTTACCAAGGATCAACGACCGATCATCGAAAATGAAAACTTCATTCCGCAAATTACGCCTAGGCTTCCGAAACTTACTGAAACCATGCAAAACTTCAGAGAAGAAACCGAAAAGATGCAGGACCACAACAAACGTATCGTTGACAAGAAACGTCGCCCACAAGCTACTTTCAAAGTAGGCGACAAAGCACTAATCACTTCACTTTCTTAGCAAATCCTCGAAGAACTTGTCTTCCAAATTTATGCCAAGGAGGGATGGTCCTTACGTCATTATCAAACGACTCGGTACATCCACTTACCAGGTCGCCTCAATTGATGACACCACTACACCATTGGGTACCTATCATGTATCTTCAATAACAAAATATACACACGAAAGCGCCATCGAGCAACAACCCATACAACCACTAAGAAGGCGTGGACGTCCCAAGAAGTCTACTCCTGTCGCATCATCGGGACGATCTCTACGACAGAGGGGGAGAATGTAACAACCACACACATCCATTATATTTATTCACTTAATTCTTTATTATTAATAAATTGTTCATTTACTTAACTATTTTAATAAAATGTCAGTACTACTTTGTAATTCACTACCTACTACTTTTACCTATGTAAACAACCACATGGCAACACTAAAAAAGTATACTTCGAAAATTCGAACAAACTAAAATGAAAGCTCTCTTCTCCTGCGCAAAAGCTCCGCGGTAAACAGTATAAAAGGCGAGCCTTGATAGGAGTGGAATCACTTCTAGTTTGGTGCTCTAGTGCGAAGTTGGTACCCAGCGTCCGCTAAGCATTATATTGGAAGAGAAGCATCTGTGTATGCCTTGCACTACTGTGACGTTTCACAAACGTCCTATAGTGTTTGGCAGTGCACGGATTTCTTCCTTCTCTCTTTATTATCATTAGCACATATTTTGAGTGTTTTTGACTAATGAGCAACGGTTGAATTTTACAGGAATGAGTTCCACCCCAACAAGAAATACCAAATTGAATTTTCGATTGTACTAAGCCATAATACGCAAGTTTTAAGATTTGTTGAGGGCAATACAGACTTCGGTGGTAGATCTGTCTTACAACTTTATTAAGATAAAGTTTTAAATTGTTCGTATGTTCAACCCAACTAAGCTTCTTATCGATTAAAACGCCCAAGTATTTAAAGTGATCAATACGTTCAATATCGAAGCAACCATCACAACAGCGAAAACCTGGTAAATTCATAGGTGAACAGACTTGAAAACAAGAACAGTTAGGTGCATGATAAGTCAGGGAGAAACTTTCGGGAAAAATTCCCTTTAAATTAAAGAGCATGAATTTAGTCTTGCTACTTATATTGTCGAAGAATATCTAAGTCGTGATTCATACTGACAAAAGTTTCAAAGTAATTATTATTTGAGTACGAGAGAGCAGTATCATCCGTAAAAGCAGATAATTTTCCCTTAAAAGGCTGTAAGAATAAGGAGTTAACAAATATTAGAAACAGGATAGGACCTTAAACAGAACCTTGGGGAATACCCATTCTGAGATAAGATACTGAACTTAGAGTATCTTTTATCTTGGTCATTTGGTTACGATTTGTTAGGTACGAACAAAACCAATCATAAACAAAGCCTCTGAAACCAGCATAATAAAGTTTTTTCAGTAATAAGTCATGGTCAACCGTATCAAAGGCTTTTGTAATGTCAATGAATAAAGCCGCCGTTACCTTGGAATCATTAATTGAGTTATAAATTTCACCACAGCACTTTAACAGGGCATCTTCTGTTGAATTACCTTAAAGAAAACCAAACTGACTATCACTGAAAAACTCAGTTCTAGAAAGAAAGGGCATGATTCTGTTCTTCATTCCCTTTTCAAAAACCTTGGAAAATACGGAAAGGAGAGAAATAGGTCTATAGTTATTTAAAACCAAAGAATCAACATGGATATTTAAATCATCAAACTGTAAATTATTTGAAATTGGTGAAAAATGCTGATTGAAAACATTAGCTACATCAACAGGATCTGCGATTATTTCTGTATCTTTATACATTTTGAATTCAGTAGTTTTTTGACTTCCAGCGAGTGAAGAAGTGTACATTTTTTTTATTAATTTGCAATTTAAATATTCCAAGTGTTTCAGTAATAGTAAAGTTGGCATTTTGCCACTGTTTTAAATAAGAAATCGGTAGCCTAGTGAAGGTGGCGTCCGAAGACGAATCCAGAGGTCGTGGGAGTCGACGAAAAATATTATTGCTTTTTTTCATCACCGATAAATACCAGACTTCATAAATTGGGAGCAAAAGCAAATGGAGAAGGAGAAGAGAGCAGGGGTATCGACAGATAGCTCTGGGAATTCATCAGGTGATGTTAATGTGGTGCCACCAGCGGTACCCCAATTCATGGCAACATCATCAGGCCACCAGTCTGATAGTTCCTTAACTACAACAACTAATGTTAAGAGGAAAAGACATACGCCTAACCTTGTAGAAAGGAACAATGCTGCTAAGCGCGGAGCGATGCGAAAAGTAGAGCAGCCAACAAAAACAAAAGAGATGACGTCACAAAGTGAGTCGTCAGAAGGAGAAATTGACTACGTCTCCGAAGGTGGAGAGGGGCACTACAGGTCGCATAAAAATAAAAATAGGTTCTCAAGCCTAGCGCAGCCAGAGCAGCCTAAAGAAAAGGAGATGGGGGTGCCTGATGCCCCCAACTACAACTGAATGAACTGGAGCTGGCACAACTGTTGCAGGCAAAAAGGCAGCAAATAGACCCCTATGAGGACCAGCTAAAAAAGCTGAAAGAGGAGATGGAGCCCCTTCTCAGTGCACTGAAATCCAAAATTGAAGCGCGCCGACAAAAAGAGGCAGCTGAGAAGGAGGGCAAAAAAACAACGGCTCCTACAACAACAACAGCAGCAACAGGCAAAACAAAAAAGCCAGAAACAAGGCAACAAAAACAACAACCACAGCCAAAGCCCGCTACCAAAATCACTGGAGCGGAACAAAAAATGAAGGCTGCACCAGCAGTGACAGGCCCAATGTCTGAGGGCCCATCCACTTCGACTAAGGCCAAGCAGCAACAAAGGAAGAAACTGCTTGGCAACTTTTTCTTCGGGGATTTAAAAGAACTCTCTAGTACGCCAGGTACTAACATTCTGAACTTCGTCAAAGCCTCTAAATGGCTTGACTAACTGAACACATAGGTTTTTCTTATTAGCTTGAGTAGCAATACTCACGGGTATCACAATGGATCTGTATTGATCTAAGTGTGACGGTTAAGACATCAACTGTCAGCCCCTCAACCTAACCTAACCTAAGGCCAAGCAGCAGTAACAACAAAAGCTACAACCAAGGCAGCAGCAGCAGCAGACACAGCACCAACAGCAACAGAAGCAGCAGCAGCAACACCAGAAACAACCACAGCCCAAGAAGGAGAAGGTGCCAACAATTAGGACCTACCGGGTTGACCTACAGGACTTAAAAGAGGTATGCAAGTCGCGGTATTCGGTGCAGTGCTTCTCACTGACCGAACACAATTTACTTAAAGGAGTGCACAAGCAGGCCACCGCTGAGTTCTTCAGCTACACGCCTAAAAGCGAAAAATTTAAGACGGTCCTTCTGAAGGGAATAAGTTGTTGCACGGAACCGTGCAAAAGCCACTGATGATCTCGATTTTATCGGGGTCAAGCCTTTCACTACGGTGAAGTCCAGGGGAGGGGGTTATCGCCCCAAAGTATTTTTGAGAGTGTGAGGAAAATCGAATCCCTCGACTATCAATCCGTACACTGGGATACACTAAAAAGGCACGACGACATTTTACGATGTATGAAGTGCCAAAGGTTTGGCCATGCCAGTGCCAACTGCAATATTCAGTTGCGCTGTGTCAGGTGCTTTGACACCCACATCGAAGGAGAATGCAAGCTGGGGAATGAGCGGGTGGAGGATTTAACCCAGCTCAAGTTTGTCCTTTGTGGAAACCAAGGGCACCCGGCTAACTATAAGGGTTGCCCTAAGGTCCAAGAAATGAAACAAAAACAGGCCAGTCAAAAAGCCGAAGGAAGTCGAACAGTTCGACAGGCTCCTACACAAAAATTCGTGGATCCCAAATTCTCTTACGCCCAAATGGTGTCAGGGAATGGGAACACGAGACAGGCTCCACCAACGATTGTCCCAAAGGCCCCCCGTGCCTAAGACACCAGAGGTGCAGCCTGACATTGTAGCCTTGTTGTTGAGCATTCAAGGTTAACTAACAGGGCTGCAAAGTCAGATAAAGGAGCAAGGCAAAAGGGTAGATCATCTCTACTCTTTGTTGCCTGGCCTGGCGCAATATAGACCATAATGGGCGCGCTGCCGGAGACGCGCCTAAAAGTCCTAGCTGTGAATGTAAATTCACTGATTAGGATTGAACGAAGAGCCAACATGTTCCAATTGTTGAAAGACTACAGTCCCGATGTGTTTATGGCTAGCGAAACCAAGCTAAACCACAAACACAAATTGACTCATAAAAATTACAATATCGTAAGAAGAGACCGGCCCGACTCCACTCAATGGGGCGGTGTCGCTCTCTTTATACGAAAAGGCATTAATTATAAAGTCATATACAACAATGAATTGCGACAGCTCAAAACGCTGGAAGTTTGCGTTGTATGCATCTCTCTCACTCAAGGGAAGCCGATGTATATGATTGCGGCTTATGCGGCTGGAGCTCCGCAGGTTACTTACTTTGCTTCAGAACTCGAGATTCTTTGTAGGGAACTGAAACTGAGCTTGGAAGAAAACTATTTCATCTTGGCCGGTAATTTGAACGCAAAACATGAAGATTGGGGAAATCAACATAGTAATCCCAGAGGTAACCATCTTTTTAATTTGATAAATCTTTACAGCGTTGAATATGGCGTCGACCTGCTGGCTACTGAACAGCCATCGTATCCAAGAAGCGGCTCCTTTCTGGATCTTTTGCTGTACGACACAAGACTGACAGTTACAGACAAAGTGGGTAATCACCCTCGAAACTGCTTACAGACAGTGGAGTACGACAGTGATCACTGCGGACGGGCTGCTGTAATGCAGATTCCGAACGAACGCGTGGAGTTGGAGGAATACGTTGCAACGCATTCTTACAATTACAGTAAGATCCGCTGGCCTCGTTTCACCAACGCCCTAGCGAGAGAACTTCGTTCGAGTGACATAACCCCACCAAACAACAGAAACCTGACAAATACAGAAATTGACCAACATTTACAACAGATGGACGAAACAATAAAACGAACAATGGAACGGACAATACTAAAGTACAAAGAACGGGACCAAATGGACGCTTACAGAAACGCGACTATTGACGCACTACGTAGGCACAAGAGTGGCTTACTGACAAGACTCAAAAACTTGTACGGACGACTTACAGACCCACACGACTTGGAGGTTAGGACACTGAAGTCGTCAATAAAAAATGTAAATCTGTTGATTAAGGAGAACTACAGGTTATCAATTAACAAGAACTGGGACCGCAAGATCCGGTCAGTTAATTCCAGTGACCCTAGTATGTTCTCTAAAATCAACAAGATATTCAGGAAAAAGAATGACAATGACCTTCCATGTCTGAAACTCCAAATAACTGAAGAGAACAGAGACGTACTCATGACAGCGCAAATAGATCCAGAAGAAGCCATCTTTGACGATGACTTTTATATAATTGAAGATCCGAAGGAAAAAGTGGAGGCGGTGGGAGCTGCTTTCCAGCAAGTGTACAAGGTGAATGTTAGCATTCGCCCCAACCACGACCTGAAAAACAGAGCCCTACTTAATCACTTTTACCTTCGAAATGATATGACACAATGTCGGTTTCATGCGGTTCAATGACGATTCCTTGGCAAATGGCATAATCGCCAAGCAAACGGGTCCAAGTCCCCTGTTAGTGACGAAGGTTGAGCTTCAGCTCATCTTCAACTCAATAAAAAACAAAAAGTCAGCAGGTGTCGATGGTATATCCAACGTTGTATTAAGACATTTACCGATAAACGCAATTGACATTTACACCACACTCTTCAATAATGCACTGAATAATGCATATTATCCAGTGCATTGGAAGACCGCTGTGGTTCATCCTCTCCCGAAAAAGGGAAAGGACAACTCCAACCCGTCAAATCTTCGGTCGATAAGTCTTCTTCCGAGCATCAGCAAAGTTTTCGAAAAGATCATCAATAGGGCTTTGACTAAGTGGGCTGCGGACAACAAAATAATTCCGGATAAACAGTTCGGTTTCAAGGCGGGTCATGACACAATTCATGCTGCGTCTAAACTCGTTTCTGATATCCAATGGAATAAATCAATTCAACAATACACAGGTGCTGTTCTGGTTGATTTGGAAAAGGTCTTTGACACCGTATGGCTAGAGGGTCTTTACCTAAAACTGAGCAGGCTTGGCATAAGCAAGCCATTGTTGTATATACTTTATGATATGCTTAACGGTAGAAAGTTTGTTGTGGCAATGTAACTTCTACCACAACATTTTTAATTAAAAATGGTCTTCAACAAGGAGCGGTGAATTCGCCGATTCTCTTTAGCATTTACACCAGCGATCTGATAGGTAGTCTTACAAAGGCAATTGCGTACGCCTACGATCTAATTGCGTACAGAACGGCCCGAAAGGTTGAGGTTATTAGAATTCTCTTGCAGCGTGATTTCGACAAGATTCAGCGATATTGCGACGACTAAAAATAAATAATTTAGGTGGCGCAAGAGTCCATGAAGAACCAGGGCCTAGTGACTTACTTACAACTCTCAACCATTCCTGTGTACGAGTAATGTTGTCAGAGATGGAAGGGACCTACAGTTTATATGCCGAATCCGAACGTCTAATTTGGAGAATTTGTCAATTCCTCGCAAGAGGCAGTACCCGTGAAAAAAGTTAGGTGGCACAGGCAGGGATCGAACCATAGACCTCTTGCATGACAGTCCAACGCACTTTTTTTCTTTTTTTTTGTAAATTCATTTTTATTAATTCAGTCTTAAACCTATCTTAAAGCTAGACAAAAATTCATAAAACTAGCCTAATTAACCATAACTTACAACTAACTTACTGGTCCCATACGGACACTCTAAGTAAAACAATAATACTTAATGCTAATGCCTTTTGGCCCTAAGATCTATTTAACTTCAATTCCATGTTATTTATTTTTTTTATTCATTAGAAAATTTCAAAAAAAAACTAATATCAATATCCTTTTTTATTTTTACTTAAAAACTACTTAAAATAAGCTCCTTAATATAAAAGTTAAAGCTAACTAAAACTACCTATTCTACCTATAAACTACTTAAAACTAGAACAACCACAGCAGCAAATCTAACTATCTAAAGTTTTTTGTTCTTCATATTTTGTTGTCTTTTTCTTTTTTTTTTATATTTTTTTTCCATGTTATTTTTTTTGTATTTTTTGTATTTTTTTTTTGTATTTTTTTTGTGTATATTTTTTTTTCTTTTTTGTGCCACCATGCCTATTCTACTTTAAACTAAACCCTAAAACTATAAAACAAGTATGTAAGCCGGACAAGGCTTAAAACCCCATCCCGACTACCCACTATCAAGTGCCTATTGAAGCCACCAAAACTGGTTCTCCTGCTTCACCCTATCAGTTCGGTCCCGTTCGGACACATCCCTACTGAACCGAAGGAGCTCTGCTCCGTCTTGTGCCATGACGTCCCGATTGTACAGGAATCGCCTATCCACGGTCTGACGTGGTAGATTAACGGAACTGCCAATCCATCCTGTATCATACCGCATCTATCTAAAAAGAGGAATGAATCTGGTGGAATGAAGCCGCTCAAGCGTGCACTTTCAAAATACTCGTCGTTCGGATAGAACGCCCCGAAAATTAAATTGTTGGTCGAAGACATAGCTCTTGCAATGTGACCTCGAACGAGTTTTATCACGAAATTGTCAATTCTGTTGATTCGAGCCCCGTTGTATAGGACCTCGTTGGAATAGTAGTGCACGTAAGAAGATTCGGCTGTTCGATATAAGCCGGTACAGCGTCGTAAACACTGCCGCTCGAACACCCGAAACTTCTCCATCTGGGAAGGGGCAACGCTGAACCACACAGGACAACCATAAACGATCATCGGCCGTATGAGGGCCATGTAGCAAATTACCTTCACTCTCGAGTCAAGCCGACTGCTAAAAAACAGCCGTTTCGTCAGAGCGAAGGCTCCTCTGGCCCTGGTCAGAGCAGCATTTATATGTCTGTCGAAATATAAATACTGATCTAACCAGATACCGAGGTACTTCACTACACTTTTGCTCGCTAATCGCTGCCCATGAAGATCAACGATGACCATCTTGCGCCAGTTCTTGCACGTATCCCTAGTGGCCCTAGCCAACGGAGTCCGGAACAGAATTGTCTCCGACTTCTGGACATTTATTTTCAGTTTCCAGTCGTCGCAATATCGCTGAATCTTGTCGAAATCACGCTGCAAGAGAATTCTAATAACCTCAACCTTTCGGGCCATTCTGTACGCAATTAGATCGTCGGCGTACGCAATTGCCTTTGTAAGACTACCTATCAGATCGCTGGTGTAAATGCTGAAGAGAATCGGCGAATTCACCGCTCCCTGTTGAAGACCATTTTTAATTAAGAATGTTGTGGCATATCATAAAGTATATACAACAATGGTTTGCTTATGCCAAGCCTGCTCAGTTTTAGGTAAGGACCCTCTAACCATACGGTGTCAAAGGCCTTTTCCAAATCAACCAGAACAGCACCTGTGCATTGTTGTTTTGATTTATTCTATTGGATATCAGAAACGAGTTTAGACGCAGCATGAATTGTGTCATGACCCGCCTTGAACCCGAACTGATTATCCGGAATTATTTTGTTGTCCGCAGCCCACTTAGTCAGAGCCCTATTGATGATTTTTTCGAAAACTTTGCTGATGCTCGGAAGAAGACTTATCGACCGAAGATTTGACGGGTTGGAGTTGTCCTTTCCCTTTTTCGGGAGAGGATGAACCACAGCGGTCTTCCAATGCACTGGATAATATGCATTATTCAGTGCAATATTGAAGAGTGTGGTGTAAATGTCAATTGCGTTTATCGGTAAATGTCTTAGTACAACGTTGGATATACCATCGACACCTGCTGACTTTTTGTTTTTTATTGAGTTGAAGATGAGCTGAAGCTCAACCTTCGTTACTAACAAGGGACTTGGTCCCGTTTGCTCGGCGATTATGGCATTTGCCAAGGAATCGTCATTGAACCGCACGAAACCGCGGTTCTCAGATCGCCATTGTGTTATATCATTTCGAAGGTAAAAGTGATTAAGTAGGGCTCTGTTTTTCAGGTCGTGGTTGGGGCGAATGCTAATATTCACCTTGTACACTTGCTGGAAAGCAGCTCCCACCGCCTCCACTTTTTCCTTCGGATCTTCAATTATATAAAAGTCATCGTCAAAGATGGCTTCTTCTGGATCTATTTGCGCTGTCATGAGTACGTCTCTGTTCTCTTCAGTTATTTGGAGTTTCAGACACGGAAGGTCATTGTCGTTCTTTTTCCTGAATATCTTGTTAATTTTAGGGAACATACTAGGATCACTGGAATTAACTAACCGGATCTTACGATCCCAGTACTTATTAATTGATAACCTGTAGTTCTCCTTAATCAACAGATTGACATTTTTTATTGACGACTTCAGTGTCCTAACCTCCAAGTCGTGTGGGTCTGTAAGTCGTCTGTACAAGTTTTTGAGTCTTGTCAGTAAGCCACTCTTGTGCTTACGTAGTGCGTCAATAGTCGCGTTTCTGTAAGCGTACATTTGGTCCCGATCTTTGTACTTTGGTATTGTCCGTTCCATCGTTCGTTTTATTGTTTCGTCCATCTGATGTAAATGTTGGTCAATTTCTGTATTTGTCAGGTTTCTGTTGTTTGGTGGGGCTATGTCACTCGAACGAAGTTCTCTCGCTAGGGCGTTGGTGAAACGAGGCCAGCGCATCTTACTCTAATTGTAAGAGTGCGTTGCAACGTATTCCTCCAACTCCACGCGTTCGTTCGGAATCTGCATTACAGCAGCCAGTCCGCAGTGATCACTGTCGTACTCGACTGTCTGTAAGCAGTTTCGAGGGTGATTACCCACTTTGTCTGTAACTGTCAGTACAGCAAAAGATCCAGAAAGGAGCCGCTTCTTGGATACGATGGCTTTTCAGTAGCCAGCCGGTCGACGCCATATTCAACGCTGTAAAGATTCATCAAATTAAAAACATGGTTACCTCTGGGATTACTATGTTGATTTTCCCAATCTTCATGTTTTTCGTTTAAATCACCGGCCAAGATGAAATAGTTTTCTTCCAAGCTCAGTTTCAGTTCCCTAAAAAGAATCTCGAGTTCTGGAGCAAAGTAAGTAACCTACGGAGCTCCAGCCGCATAAGCCGCAATCATATTCATCCTCTTCCATTGAGTGAGAGAGATGCACACAACGCAAACTTCTAGCGTTTTGAGCTTTCGCAATTCATTGTTGTATACGACTTTATAATTAATGCCTTTTCGTATAAAGAGAGCGACACCGCCCCCTTGAGTAGAGTCGGGCTGATCTCTTCTTACGATATTGTAGTTTTTATGAGTCAATTTGTGTTTGTGGTTTAGCTTGGTTTCGCTAGCCATAAACACATCGGGACTGTAGTCTTTCAACAATTGGAACATGTTGGCTCTTCGTTCAATCCTAATCAGTGAATTTACATTCACAGCTAGGACTTTTAGGCGCGTCTCCGGCAGCGCGCCCATTATGGTCTATATTGCGCCAGGCCAGGCAACAAAGAGTAGAGATGATCTACCCTTTTGCCTTGCTCCTTTATCTGACTTTGCAGCCCTGTTAGTTGACCTTGAATGCTCAACAACAAGGCTACAATGTCAGGCTGCACCTCTGGTGCCTTAGGCACAGGGGCCTTTGGGGCAACCGTTGGTGGAGCCTGTCTCGTATTCCCATTCCCTGACACCATTTGGGTGTAGGAAAATTTGGGATCCACGAATTTTTGTGTAGGAGCCTGTCGAACTGTTCGACTTCTTTCGGCTTTTTGACTGGCCTGTTTCTGTTTCATTTTTTTGGACCTTAGGGCAACCCCTATAGCTATCCGGGTGCCCTTGGTTTCCACAAAGGACACACTTGAGCTGGGTTAAATCCTCAACCCGCTTGTTCCCCAGCTTGTATTCTCCTTCGATGTGGGTTTCTGAGCATCTGACACAGCGCATTTGCATATTGCAGTTCGCTTTGGCATGGCCAAACCTCTGGCACTTCGTACATTGTAAAATGTCGTCGTGCCTTTATTAATTTATCCCAGTGTACGGATTGATAGTCGAGGCGGTCGATTTTCCTCACACTCTCAAAACTACTTTGGGGCGATAATGTTACGAGGAACATTGGCAGCCTATAACCCCCTCGCCTGGACTTCACCGTAGCGAAAGGCTTGACCCCGATAAAATCGAGATCATCAGTGGCTTTTTCACGGAGCTCTTTTAAGAGCGCTTCCGGTTCCGTGCAGGAACTTATGCCCTTCAGAAGGACCGTCTTAAATTTTTCACTTTTAGGCGTGTAGCTGAAGAACTCAGCTGTGCCTCTTTTAGTAACCCTTTTACTAAGTTGTATTCGGCCAGTGAGAAGCACTGGACCGAATAGATCTTTTCTCTTTCATTTAAAACTTTGATAAAAAAATTGCCCTTGGTGGCCGACTTACATACCTGTTTTATGTCGTCCAGGTCAACTTTATGCGTCCTAATGGGTGGTATTTTTTCTTTTCCAGGCTGTGGTTGTTTCTGGTGTTGCTGCTGCTGTTGCTGCTTCTGTGGCTGTTGTTGCTTCTGCTGCTTCTGCTGATGCTGCTGTTTCTTCTGCTCCTGCTGCCTTTGTTGTAGCTGTTGTTGTTGTTGTTGCTGCTTTGCCTTAACCGAAGTGGATGGGCCCTCAGCAACTGGGCCTGTCACAGGTAATGAGGCCTTCACAATTTCCTTCGCTCCCGTGATTTTGGTAGCGGGTTTGGACTGTGGTTGTTGCTGGTGTGGTTTTTGCTGCTGTGGTTGTTCTTGCTTTTTTTTTGTTTTTGTCTATCTGTTGTTTTTGTTGCTGTTGCCGTTGAGCCGCATCTTATTGGCGGCGCGCCTCTTGTTTCAGCCTTAACTGTTTGGCTTGCAGGGCCTTTACCAGTTTTGTTTCTTCTTGGAGGTCCGCCTCTACCTCCAAAGCCTTCCCTGTCACGCGGGACTGGCTCTGGCTCCGATATTCGGAGGCCTGAAGAGCCCCTCTCCACCTTCGGACACATACTCTGTTTTCTCGGACTCGGAGTAGTCTGAGAACTCACTCTCCGTGGTAATTCCTCCCTTACCACCCTCCATTTGCTTCCGCATATCCCGCCGCTTAGCGGACTTGGCCCTCTCCACTTTGTTTGGGCTATGCTTCTTCAGCTTCCTCTTCTTGTTTGTTGTTGCTGGTATCCACTGGTCAGATGTCTGTCCAGATGTTGTTGCTGTTACATTGGGTACCGCTGCTGGCACCACCGTAACATCACCTGATGTGTTGGCAGAGGTATCTTTCGATACCCCTGCCTTTCTCTCCTTCTCCATCTGCTTTTTTTCCCAATCTATAAAATCAACGAATTCACGATTGTGAAAAAAAGCTTCTATATTTTTAGTGCACTCCGCACGGGATTCGAACACACGACCTCTGGATTCGTCTTCGGACGCCACCTCCACTAGGCTACCGCTCAGTTGAATAAACTAGTGGCAACTTGCCAACTTTATCTTAGTCTCAAACACTTGCACTATAGTTCAACTTTTAAATAAAATATGAATAGCACTTCTTCGCAGTTTAGAAGTCAAATAACGACTGAGTCCAACGCAATAACCATCACGCTACGGGTACTACTATTGCGACGACTGGAAACTGAAAATAAATGTCTAGAAGTCGGAGACAATTCTGTTCCGGACTCCGTTGGCTAGGGCCACGAGGGATACGTGCAAGAATTGGCACAAGATGGTCATCGTTGATCTTCACGGGCAGGGATTAGCGAGCAAAATTGTAGTGAAGTACCTCGGTATCTGGTTAGATCAGTATTTATATATAGACAGACATATAAATGCTGCTCTGACCAGGGCCAGAGGAGCCTTCGCTCTGACGAAACGGCTGTTTTACAGCAGCCGGCTTGACCCCAGAGTGAAGGCAATTTGCTACATGGCCCTCATACGGCCGATGATCGTTTATGGTTGTCCTGTGTGGTTCAACGTTGCCCCTTCCCAGATGGAGAAGTTTCGGGTGTTCGAGCGGCAGTGTTTACGACGCTGTACTGGCTTATATCGAACAGCCGAATCTTCTTTCGTGCATTACTATTCCAACGAGGTCCTATACAACGGGGCTCGAATCAACAGAATTGACAATTTCGTGATAAAAATCGTTCGAGGTCACATTGCAAGAGCTATGTCTTCGACCAACAATTTAATTTTCGGGGCGTTCTATCCAAACGACGAGTATTTTGAGAGTGCACGCTTGAGCGGCTTCATTCCACCAGAGGCATTCCTCTTTTTAGATAGATGCGGTCTGATACAGGATAGATTGGCAGTTCCGCAAATCTACCACGTCAGACGACGAACCGTGGATAGGCGACTCCTGTATAATCGGGACGTCATGGCACCAGGCGGAGCAGAGCTCCTTCGGTTCAGTAGGGCTGTGTCCGAACGGGACCGAACTGATAGGGTGAAGCAGGAGAACCAATTTTGGTGGCTTTGTCGGGATGGGGTCTTAAGCCTTGGCCGGCTTACATACTTGTTTTATAGTTTTAGGGTTTAGTTTTAAGTAGAATAGGCATGGTGGCAAAAAAAAAAATACAAAACAAAAAAAAAATAATAAAAAAAAACATGGAATAAGGAAAAAAAAAGGAAAATAAAAAATGAAAAATAAAAAATGTTAGTTAGATTTGCTGCTGTGGTTGTTCTAGTTTTAAGTATTTTATACATAGGTAGAATAGGTAGTTTAAGTTAGTTTTACGTTTTCTTTAAGGACCTAATTTTAAGTAGTTTTTAAGTAAAAATAAAAAAGGATATTGATATTTGTTTTTTTTTTAATTTTCTAATAAATACAAAAATAAATAAAATTTAATTGAAGTAAAATAGATCTTAGGGCCGAAAGGCATTAGTATTAAGTGTTATAGTTTAGCTTGGAGTGTCCGTATGGGACCAGTAAGTAAGATGTAAGTTATGGTTAATTAGGCTAGTTTTATGAATTTTTGTCTAGCTTTAAGATAGGTTTAAGAAATAAGAAATAAAAAAAAAAAATGTTGGATTCGACATCCGATGGATTACGAGACCGACGACGTCGGCGACTACAGCCAGCACAGAATTTCAATTGCAGCTGGCGTAACTGCGCCTTAAGCTAATGAATAATTGTAGAAATTCTGTGCTGGCTGTAGTCGCCCACGTCGTCGTCGGTCAATAAGTGTTATAAATTTTACATGTGCTAATTTCTTCATTCATATTCATATATCTTTTGTTTTCTATTAGATCATGTTTTGCATGATGATTAATAAACAGTGCAATTGGCATTAGTTCATGGTTTTCAAGATTTTGTGCCATAATAAACAACATAAAATTGAGTATAAAAGAGGTGCATTTTGTTGGAGTGTATCAAATGTTGTTTGAATAACAAGGTGACGAGTACTTCAATAATACTAATAACAATAATGAAGTCGAAGCAGTAGCAGCAGCATCAGCGGCGGCGCAGTCGGCAGCAGCGGCGACGAAGAAGACTGGCTCGACCCGGGCGAAGCTTAAGCAATCTTTTTATACGATGGTGTCCCAGCAGCATTCAAAAAGAGGAAAATTGGCGGAAAAGTCGATGACGACGACGACTACTTCACCGATCGAAGACATTATCTAGTTTTCGAAGAAGGATCCCAACAAATCGACCGGTATGTTTACGGCTCTGAAGATAATACTGATACTGTGGACAGACGAGTTTCTGCTGACGGCACCTTACTCTCTAAAGAAGCTGGTGACGAAATGCCTGGAAGAGAAGATGTTCGAATTAAATAGGATTATATATGAAATACAGCAAGCGGTTACCAGTTCTATCGAAGACCTCCAAGCACTTAAGATCAACTGGAAAAATTATTCAATAAAGGTAAATAATTTTAATTTTTTCGGTATTGGAAGTTTGTAATTTTTAATATTAAAATTTGTATTATTTACAGGATTTTGCATGTCGTCCACGACTGCAGTTACAGCAACAGCAGCCGCAGATGTGCTTTCACAAGGTACATCGAGGAAACCACTAGCAGACGATACTCTCGGCGGATTGTTCCTTCCAGAACAGAACACTGGGTTAATCTCAGTATATCTGCAAAAAGACGAACGACAACTGTGGTATCTGAAGCACTCCGGGCGAGTCTAGGTACCCCAGAGTTGTCAATCTGAGCAAGCAGCAATGGTGCAAGGAAGCAGAATACCGCACAACCTTTATGACAACTTCGGCTGTGGATCCGGTAGATCAACAGGTGAACAGACTTCTGGAAGCAGTGGCAAGGCAAATCAAGAAGATACCGGGCATACACAAAGAAGAAAAGGTGATAAAATCATACAATTCCTTCTATCAAGGCCAACATCACCAGTGAGCCATATATTCTCTACATCGGCATGGCTGGATTCCAAATATCGTTTCTATGATTGTAGTAGTGTTTTAATAAAAAATTGTATTAGAATTGTAAATAACAAATACAATGAAATGTCATTTACAGATTTTCATTTATACTATAAATCTATTCAACCTAATTTTTTTATATTTAATGCTCCTCTAGGTAACATCAATGAGTATTATTTTACGGTAGATGATTCAATTAAACATTTAAATAATTTACTTAAATTTCAGTTTTTAAATAATTTTAATAATATTAAAAAATTTCTAACTAATTTGTATAATGTTTTAGATAAAAGAGTACCGAAGAAGAACGCAATGTTTATCTTATCACCACCAAATGCTGGTAAAAATTTCTTTTACGATAATTTTATTATTTTTTTTTAAATTTTGGACAGATGGGCAATTTTAATCGATATTGCAATTTTCCTCTGATGGAGTGCCTGTCATCCTTTGGAATGAACCTCTAATGGAACAACAAGCCGAAGAAACTTTAAAGATGATACTTGGTGGCGATACAGTAAACGCTAAAGTAAAATACATGCCTGACGCTGTTATTACACGTACACCCGTCATCATACTACCGAATAACGATGTGTTCCCCAATAATGATGCATTCCGGTCACGTATGTACACCTATCACTGGCAAACCTGTCCTGCATTGAAAAATCTAAATAAAAAATTGTACGATATAATTTAAATAAAAAACAACAACTATTTGTGTAAATTTGCATTTTGATTATTTCAATTTTAGAAATTCATAAGATTGTAATAAATCTTCGTCGTCTTCACTGTCAAGGTCATCAGCAGCAGGTTTTGTTTGTTTTGCGGTGATTTTTGTTTTGGTTTGTCTCTTGACTTCATGATCTTCGATATCGGCTAAGCCGAAGTAACACGTGCCGTCTGTATATTTAGATGGCTGTATTGAATAGAATTCAACTTCTGTCGGCCAGCTAACTGCTGATTTTAAAGAGAACGCAGATCTTATGTTAAATGTAATTTTTATTGAACATTCAACTTTTCAGTAACAAGAATTTAAATAAGTTACACCAGTTGTGCCTGGATTTAATTGAGGTGTGGCAACTAAACTTACATGCAATTGTGGTTGTGCAATTAAGTTTGATGTAGCATCTATCAAATTAAATGTACCATAATTTTTGATGCGACGTTCATGGGAATTATCAATACGATTTGATATTGCTTGAAATTTATTTTCACCGATAATAATTGGTTGGTGTTTCGAATCTTCAGAATAATTTAATACCAAAGAACGCGGCCGTCTCATACAAGTTTCAACACTATTATTTCTTTTATTGCACGGTATAAAATGTTCTTTATTTTTTCTAATTGTAGCCTCTTTTGGTGCATAGCTATATTGTGCAATTGGTTTACAAATAAATTTTTTATTTTATTTAATAATAGCAAGGATATCCAAGGCTTAAGACGTTTAAATTTGTTAGATTTTCTAGCAGTAGTTACGGTGCAATTTGAAATATGTGCCTGTAACTTATTCAAAAATAGATCAAATGCTAGGTATAGATAATGTTCTTTATTTTTTTTTAATTGTAGCCTCTTTTGGTGCATAGCTATATTGTGCAATTGGTTTACCAATAAATTTTTTATTTTATTTAATAATAGCAAGGATATCTAAGGCTTAAGACGTTTAAATTTGTTAGATTTTCTAGCAGTAGTTACGGTGCAATTTGAAATATGTGCCTGTAACTTATTCAAAAATAGATCAAATGCTATAGATGGATCACTTGAAGCATACACTTCAACTCAAAATTCAAAAGTTAAGGCCGAACGCAATGCAGGATAATTAATTAATAATTAATAATAATAATTAGTCAGAAAATGATCAGTTAATTTCAAATCATGCACCGATGATTTAAAACCTATTTTGTTTTTTCTATGCAAGCGTAGATATGGTCTAAACATGAACTAGAAGTTGGAGTTACTCGCGTTGGTTCATTAACAAGAGAATTAAATCCAAACGAAGACATGATTGAAATATAACAGTGCCGTTTAAAAATTACGAAAACTCAGAAAAAAAATTGAAACGCTACTTAAATGTAACCTATAAACACCAACAAACCATATCACATCGATAGAATACCGCAACACCACCAGCGGAATAAGAGTTGTTACAATTAGCAGTGAAAACGTAATTTGGAATAGTAAAGTTAGTTATTTCAAAGTCATAAATCCAAATCTCCGAAACAAGAATGAGATCTGGAAGGTGATCAAGGGAAATCAGATGTGAGTAAAACGCATCAAAATTTTTTCTTAGACTACGAATATTTTGGTGTATAAATAGAATGATCCACACAAAGACAATTAAATTCATTTAAATAAGAGGACGATAGCGCATTATCAATCAAACCGTGGGAAGGATTAAATAAATTAGACTCCATTTAAGGAATTGCAAAGAGATGTAAAATCAACACAGTTTCTGATTGATAATACCTTATCTCCATCATTTACTCGAACAAGCACTGTTGAGTTACGAACCCAAACATATTTACACTTATTCTTAACTTTAAGATCCTTAACATTTTTTAATAAAGAACGAGTGTACTTTCTTAGGCTGTCATTGATGAAGATTCCGTCCTGTATGTAAAATAATAAAAATCTTTTTATTTTTCCCTTGATTGTTACTGGGATCCAGGGTCGGAAAAAGCATATGTGCAAGATATGCAAATGCACAGGGCGCAGAATTCTGGGGGCGCATTACCAGGAGCAAGAAAATGTAATCTGATCATGCGCAAACAAATATTTACTACTATTTGCCATTTTTTTAACCACAAACATTCTTAAAATAATCTCAAAAAAACACCCATCACAACTGTCCTAAGTTATCTCTTGCGCACTAACTAACATCATTTCATTGTTGCATTCAATAAAAATTTAACTCAATATATTATCGCAGTACTAAAAATCCTACCTACCTAATTTCCAAATATTTCACCCTGTTCGTACAAGAGAAAAAAAGAAAAAATCTCAACACAAAAAATTTCCATGCCACCTCATGTGTGCAAGATTTATTTCATGCACACCGAGTCCCAAAATTAACATAGAGAGTATGACAAAGCAAAATACTTATTCATATTGAATCGTATGGGCTAGAACGTGCATGTTTTGTATCACGCACCGTACCTGAATGTGAGTTCTCATCTACAAAAAAAAAACAACAACAAAAATATATGGAGTGTCTTTGATTTGTAGTAGAAGGTAGCACAGCTAGGTAGGCATGGAACTTCTTTGTGTTGAGATTTTTTCTCTTGTATGAACAGGTGAAATATTTGGAAATTAGGTAGGTAGGTGTCTTTGCTACAAATGGTCAATGGATGTGCAAGTTTTCTTTTTTGCACACTGAGTATCGAAACTAACATGGGAGATATTTAAAAAAAAAAACTTATTTATACGGAATCATATGGGTCAGAGCGTGCAGGTTTTCTTATTGCACACTGTGTAAGAGTTAGGTGCCTGATTACAGGAGATGAAATTTTTAATAGAATGGAAAAGGAGCATAGAGCTTAAAAATTAAAGAGGGATGATTCTATGTGGAGTCGAATTGTTCTTGCGCAGGCAGTTTGTTTTTTTTTTTGAAAGTTAATGACTGTTGTAACGGCTACTTTTAATGTATGTATATCTAGTCTGGTGCAGAATGCAGATTGTTTCAATTGTTTTTTCGCTTTGTTGGTTAATTTATATTAAATAAATAGCTAATAGAAGTGACGTATTTTTTGACAAGACCGTAATGTGACTGACTCAGTTGATTTAAGACAAGCTTGAATTACATGAAATTTTAATAAGTAACTGTCAAAACCAAAGTTATGATAATGGTTCGAATATGAAAGGAAAAGAAGCGGGTGTTCAGAATCGAATTCGAACCCTGGAACCAAGAGCATTTTTCGTTCCATGTTGCCCGCATTCCTTAAATTTAGTGGTTAATGATGCTGCTCGGTGCTCATTTTATGCAGTTAAATTTTCGATACAATTCAATGTTTGTATAACTTTTTTTCAAGTTCCACAACGAGGTGGGATATTTATAAAAAAAATTCCAAGTCATACTTTGAAACCCCCTTCTGAGACTAGATGAGAGAGCAGGTTAGATGCATTGAGCCTTTAAAAACAAATTAAGAAGAAATATATGAAGCCCTTATAGAATTAAGAAATCTAGAGGCAAAAACCATTGCAGAATCGTTAGGAAATAAAATTTTTGATTTTACATTTATTTGCTGCCTGCTAATTTGGTTTGATATTTTAGAAAATATAAATTAAACTAGTAAATATTTGCAAAGTCCGTCCGTTAATCTGTCAACTGACATAACAGTTTTAGAAAATACAAAAAACAATTTGATTTTAATGCGTTCCGATGAAAAATTTAATGAGTAGGTATGTTCAATTAACCGAGCGTATTGCTAGTTCCCTAGAAATACCACATATGTTTCCTGTAGCTTCATCATTGCAATCTCAACGGAGAAAAATACTTTATGCTGATGAATGTCCTGAAACTATATTAGACCCGAAACAAAGATTTAAAGTTGAATTTTTTTTTAAATACTTTAAAGGTTTGATACGTATAGTATCAATTTTTCATTTTTAAGTAACATAAGCGAATGTTTAAAAAATAAAAATGTACGTGCTTCATGCCTTAATTTGCAGAATGTTTTAACATAAAGTAGTTTTAAAGATTTAGATGGAGAAGAATAGTTTCAAGAGTTAACCGTAATATCCCAGCTTGTTACACCACAAAGCTCAAGTTTAGATGTGTTAAATTTTATTTTTAGTTCAAACCTTGAAGATTTTTCTCCGAATTTAGTAATTGCTCTCCAAATCCTTAATACAATCCCGGTCACGGTAGCTTCAGGAGAACGTGGTTTTTCTAAACTTAAAATTATTAAAAATTATCTTAGGACAACCATGACTCAAGAGAGATTGGTAGGTTTATCTATAATGTCCATTGAAAAGAAATTATTAAATTCTTTAGACTTTGATGATCTCATTTCTGAATTTGAAAAATGTAAGGCCAGAAAAGTAAGTTTCCAAGTTTAAAAGTTTCCCCTCTGCTCATTTCTTCGCTGCGTTTTAGTTTAATGGTTTAGGCCTCCTGGGGATACCTCAATAAAAAAAAACGCATTGAAAGTCTACCTCCTGGGTAATCTGGCAAAGGCTTATGCTTGTGTATCAGTTTATGTGTAAAAAAAAAATATAAAAAAGGGGCGCTTTCTACAAATCTTGCACAGGGCGCAAGTTTGGCTGGGGCCGGCCCTGTACTGGGCATACCTCAATAAAAAAACGCATTGAGTCTACCTCCTGGGTAATGTGGGAAAGGCGTATGCTTGTGCATCAGTTTATGTGTGAAAATATAAAAAAGGGGGCGCTTTCTACAAATCTTGCACAGGGCGCAAGTTTGGCTGGGGCCGGCCCTGCTGGGATCAGATCCAAATAATTTTTTTGCAGATAATTTGATTTTCTGAGAATACATCATATTCATGATTTTTTGTTTTTAAGCGAGAGAAACAAATTTTATACATATAATATTAGCGACTGATGGTTTATTGTCTGGCTCAGAAGAGGCAGCGTTACTGATACAGGTGGTTCAATCACATCGGTGGGGGTAGCGGGACGAGATGGTAGTGAATCAGAGAAAGAGCGGTACAGTTCAGTCTCAGTGATGATTGCGTTGGCATTGGAGGACAGGTGAGGCAGCAGTTTTAGTATCATAGTGCTTTAGATGCATGTTTTTATTCGCTGCAATTGCAAGAATCATTTTTACAGATTCAAATTTGGTGCGGGACTAAACGTCTCTTTGTAATACACATCGTATTGCTGCGAAAACCTCCTCCTCATCAATTTCTTCACTCTTGACTCTTTCAGCGTTCTTACCAACCAGACTATTATGACTTAAATTGCCATCACCATTATCATCAAACTGACTTATATTACTGCCTAGTGAATCAACATTGATCTATCTTCATTCTTTAGTCAAATTCGTGAGACTTATAATGTACTCATATTCAAAACTATCAATAAAATTTACAGTAAAATCTATTTCAAACGATTTAACAGTGGACTTGAGTCTCGGTCCATAGCCTTTTAAATAAAACACGTTACTTCGGTTGAATTCAGCAAACATGGCATTGGTTTTCATGCGCTCTGTAGTGTTTGACGAGGCAGTCTTAGCGAAAGGATTATTCTTAGCTTATTAAAAGCCGCATAAATGCTCGATTTAAAATTAGTTGAGTCAAGGTTATGATATAACTTAAGACTGAATTTATTTGGTAAATGTTCTCCTATTTATACTTACAACTAGTTTTACATTTTTATACATTGTATTCTTATTCTACTTCTTTATTGATCGATTTTGCCTATGACCTACAATACATTGCCCCACATGACGTAAGAATTAAATGTCCATTTGACAAAATAAACCATTGGTTGTATTTCCTCAAAGGCATTCCGAATGATCAGTCAATGTCTCACATATAGCTAATTGCAGTCATAAACAAAAATCGATCTATGCACTTGGCGCATAGCGACCGAACATGCTTAGTGTGTAATATGATCAGTTCAATGCACGCTTGGTGACGGCTGATGATATACAATCATATGTAGGTCGCCATGCGTCGAGTTCATTAATGTTTGTTTATTATTATTGTTTTGAATTATATATTTTTTTTTGTTTACATTTGTTAATTCTTTTGGTGTTACACACAACACCCTCACCCTTTAGAAAATAATAATTTTGTTATCTTTAAATGAAAAAAATTATTTTTGAAATTACATTATCTTATTACACATAGGGATTGAAAAATGATGGGTATATTTATATATACATACATATATATTATTACTATTATTTTCTTTTTAATTATTTATTTCTTGATTTTATTAAATTATTGTTATGAACTTCTTTATTTTCATTGATAATTCTTACAATACTATTTGGTCCATTTTGTTCTATTATTTTATAAGGACCTCTAAATGGTTTATCTAACTTTTTTCTATTTCCAACTTTTAAATAGACATAATCTCCAACTTTAAAATTTGAATTATTTACATTAGATTGATTTGTACATGTTTTATTTTTACTTCGTTCTAAATTTTCTTTAGCTTTTTCATGAGCGTGTTTCAATTTTATTTTAAGTTCACTAACATAATTATCAATATTGTATGTTTTTTCTTTATTTTTAATAATTTCACAAGGTAAAGCACATAATTTTCCGTATACTAATTCAAATGGTGAATAATTTGTAGTATTGTGTGGTGTGGTATTATATGTGTAAGTGTAGTAAGGTAATAGTTCTTCCCAATCGTCTTTTCCGTCTGTGGTCATTAAATAATCATTTAGAACTCTATGATTTCTTTCTACTGTCCCTAAGGTTTCATGATGATATGGTGTAGACGTAGTTTTTTCTATTTTTAGTAATTTACAGATATTAACTAATAGTTCATTAGTAAATTCTGTGCCTTTGTCTACAATAGTTTTTGCTACTGAAACAGCGTCTTTAGTGACTAGTGGAAATTCTTCTATGAACTTGGTTAATTCACATTGAATGGTTAGAATATACCTGTATCCATTTGATGGTCTGAGTGGTCCTACTGTATCTACTGTTACTGCTTCAAATGATGTGCAAGGTGTTTCTGTTCTTACGAACTGTTCTTTAGTATATTTATTAATTTTGACTTCATTACAAACTCTACAACTATTTATATATTTTCTAACCATCTTATTCATATTCTTCCATACATATTTCTGCTTAAGTTTCGCAATGCATCTTCTAATACCTATATGTCCTCCTAGCTTGTCATCATGATATTCTTTTATTAATTTGTTCATCTCACTCGCATACTCTATTCTTCTTGGTGAATTATATAATATAATGTCTAGACAATTTTCTTTCTTATTATCTTGCAGTTCTGTAAATATCTTTTTAAATTTGTGCACTGATATTTTTTCAAAAAATTTTATTATTCATTGCTAGCGCTAGCTTTTCTATTTTCACATGCTTTGTATAGGATAACAATTTCTTCAAAATCAATTTTAACTCTGACAGAGAATTATCATTGTATCCAACATGTATTATATCTTTAACTGCATATATTGTTTCTTTTGGTGGCCCCATTAAATTCTTTATATTTTCAAATTGCAATTTCTTAATGTTTCTTGTGTCTGAGATAGATATGCATTCCCATATGTGGAGGTGTACAGTCTCCACTGGAGGCATAATTTCCGGATTTTCTTCTCTTTCACTAATATTTTTCTTATCTTTTAACTTCATCGCTCTGGTTAGGACATTTATATTGTTTACTGGTATCATTTCTTTTAATTCTTCTGAACTTAACTTTATTCTAGACAATGCATCAGCATTTGTATTCATCTTTCCTTGCTTAAAAATTATATCAAAATCGTAATCCATTAAATCTACTCTAGTTCTAATTAATTTAGATGAAGGATTTTTATGAGTAAAAAGACTAACTAATGGCCTGTGATCTGTATAAACAACAAATCTTCTACCGTATAAGTATGGTCTAAAGTGGTTTATTCCCCAGTGTATAGCTAGCAATTCTTTCTCTATTACTGCTTTATTAAACTCATGTTTGTTTAAAGATTTACTTACATAGGCAATATTGAGATAAAATAGCTCCTAGTGCATAATTCGATGCATCTGTTGTTAATATGAACGGTTTCGAAAAATCTGGATAGTTAAGTATTGGAGGTGTCATTAATTTCGTTTTAAGGTTTTTCAAAAGCATTTTGACAACTTTGTGTCCAGCTGAAGATTTGATCTTTCTTTAATAATTGATTCAAAGGTTTTGCAATTTCAGCGAAGTTCTGAATAAAACGTCGGTAATAGTTGCAGAAAGCTACAAATCTTCGAACTTCATCAGCATTATCTGGTTTTGGGTATTCTTTTATAACATTATATTTACTCGGGTCTGTTGTTACTCCTTGTGAAGTTATAAGATGCCCAAGATAAACTACTTTTGGTCGCAAAAAGTTACATTTATTTGGATTTAATTTGAGATTGTATTTCCGTAATCTTTTAAATACTTCTATAAGGTTATTATTATGTTCTTTTAAATTTGAACCGAATACAATTATATCATCTACATATAGAAATGTAGATGTTTGAAGACCACTTAATGCAATTGAAAACATCCTTTGAAAGCTAATTGTTGATATTTTTAATCCAAACATATAGAAATGCAGATGTTTGAAGACCACTGAATGCAATTGATAACATCGTTCATATTTTTAATCCAAAAGGTAATCTTTTGAATTGAAAGTGTCCCGAATCGGTTGAAAAAGCTGTTAATGGTCTTGATCTGGGATTAAGTGGTATCTGATGAAATGAACTTGTCATATCCAAAGTTGAAAAATATTTAGCCTTTCCTAATTTATCAAGTACATCTTCTAGTCTGGTTAATGGAAATTTGTCATCAACTACCTTTTTATTCAGAGACCTAAAGTCTACAACTAATCTCCACTTCTTTAATCCTCCTGTGCTTTTCTTTGGTACAATTAGCAATGGTGAGTTATATGGACTTGTTGATGGTGCAATGATGTCCTCATCCAGTAATTTGTCAACCTGTTCCTTTATTTCATGCAAATTTGCATGTGGTAACCTGTAATTTTTTATTTAAACGGGTGTTTTGTCTGTTAATGCTATTTTCTGCTCATAAAAGTTGTTTTTACTTAATTCCTCTCCTTCTAAATGAAATATATTTTGAAATTGTTTACATATTCGAAAAACTACTTCTTTTGCATTATTATCTAAATTATCTACTTTTATATCACTTTTTATTTTTTTAAACCTATCTTCATCTTCTAAACTGTTTTTAAAATGATGGCGAAGGATTAGTTCTATTCCTAACGAAATATGTTTCAAATTGACCTCATTTTCTGTTGTATTAAGTATTTTTATATGCTTATTTCCTTCTTTTGGAATAATTACGTTTGCTAGGAATATCCCTTTTTTTATTTCTTTTCCATATATTATACTATCTTCTTTTAAATCTATATTTATAAGTTGAATTACCTCTGTTCTTGGCGGTCATTTTATATTATCATAGATATCTCTTGTATTCATGTTCATTGGCAATATTATATCTTCTCCATCTAAGGAAATTGTTAATGTGCACGTCTCATAATCAATTTTACAATTATGCTTTATTAAAAAGTCTCTTCCTAGTATTCCACAGTGGTTATTTTATTATCTATTATGCTAAATTTATGTTCAACTTCTTTATCTTCGAACCATACATTTAATTTTGTGATTCCTAAAGTTATTATAGATTCTTTTGCTATTCCATTTATCTGTCAACTGTTGTCATATTGTATGTTGTAATTACTATTGACTATGCTATTCTTAATTATTGAAATATCGGCTCCTTTATCTATTAATAAATTTATTGATTGATTTCTGCCTTTTATTTTTAATTTTATAAAATTTGTATATTTGTTGGAATTTTTTATGTAAATTATCTTTTTTTGGATGTGGGCCCCGGGTTTTGTCGGCCGGGGACGTACCCGTTTCCCTGAAAATTTTGCCTGTTATTATTTTCTTGTGAATTTTGGTTATTGTATCCCCCTCTGTTGTTATTGTGACTTTTATTCCGCTTCTCATATCTATTGTTATTATTATAGTGATTTTGAAGTCTACCATTATTGAAATCAAATCTTCTATTATAATTACCTCTGAAATTATTTCTACCTCTTTGTTCCCTATTGAAAAACATTATTTTGCTAGAATGCTGAGGACTAACTTCTAAAGCAATTTGCACTGCATCTGCAAGCTTGGTTGGTCTTGCAGCCATTACTAATGTAAATCATGGTTCTGATAAACCATTTTTGAACGCTGCTAGTCCTATTTGGTCATTCAGCTTGACTATTGTCTCTCTGTGTGTCTCACCTTGTTCCGAAATTTGTAGATCGTTCAAAGATGCTAGTAGATGTTCTATTCGTGAAGAAAAGACTGACACATTTTGGTTTCCTTGGTAACTTTGCGAAATCTCACTATGTAATCTAAAAGCATTTTTGTTTGATTTATACGATGATTTTAAAATTCGTCGAAACTCATCAAAAGTTGTCGGTGTATTTTCTGTTTGGATCTTATTTTTTACTTTTTCCGATAGCTTAGTAGCCAGGATGAATTTAATTAGTGTTTCTTTTTGGTTTATGTCTTTTAAAGTATTGTGATAGAATTCTATCAAACCTAGAAAAATATTCAGCTCTTTTTGACTACCCTGAAATTCAGGTATCACCTTGGTGGCTGTTACTAAATCAAAGTTTGCCATTTTATTTCTACCTCTATTTTTATGTCCGTGTCAGTGTCTGTATCTTCGTCTTCTTCTATAGTTCCTAAATTTTCGTTTTCACCTTTAATTTTTAAATATTCCCGAATTTGTATAACTAATACGTCAAATTTTTGTTTTAGTTGTGTAATATCTTTTAGGTCAGCTGTGTTTTGTATTACTAACCATGTTTGTTCAATTAGCTTATCAATATTTATACATATTCTTTAGTATACGTTCTATTAGGTGCTTTTTTTAATTGTCTAGTACTTTTCTTAAATTTGCAAACTCCATATATTTAAAATTTTTTTTTTTTTTTTTTTTTTTTTATACATTTAATGTTTTTAAAGCATGTTTTCTTAAATAATTTTTATAATAAGTGTTTAATTTGCATAGAATGATAATTATTAAAAGAAAACAATTTAAATAGATTATTTTGTCGCCTGAAAGTGTTGTCGATGTTGTTGATGCAGATGCTGCTGCTACGTTGTTATTGATGATTTCCCCCTTGGAAGTTTTGCCACCCATTGCTTTTAAGTTTTCTTAATTCCGCTATCAGTTTTGTTTTTTGAGCTCCAAAGCTTATGTTTACAACCTTTTGTAGTTCCGAACACTTCAGTTGGAATTGTCTCTTCTTACCACCTCTTTTTTTTTATTTGTTTTGGAGGATTTTGAGGTTCTGCGACTTTGATCCCTTGTCTCTTTTTATACTGCTCTATCGTCAGAGCTTTTGGACCAGCCTCTCTTGGTGTTGGTATATATGTATACCGGAGTAATTTCTGGTATATTTTTATATTGGGTCGATATTCGCTAATCTCTTCCCATTTTTTAAATAAAAAGTTTATTTCTTCTAAAGTGGCCATTTAATGGTATATATATTTTTAGATTATTATTCGTTCAGACTCGCAGGATCGCCATGTAGTGTTTGACGAGGCAATCTTAGCGAAAGGATTATTCTTAGCTTATTAAAAGCCGCTTATATTGCCGAGCATAAATGCACGATTTAAAATTAGTTGAGTCAAGGTTATGATATAACTTAAGACTGAATTTATTTGGTAAATGTTCTCCTATTTATACTTACAACTAGTTTTACATTTTTATACATTGTATTCTTATTCTACTTCTTTGATCGATTTTGCCTATGACCTACAATACATTGTCCCACATGACGTAAGAATTAAATGTCCATTTGACAAAATAAACTATTGGTTGTATTTCCTCAAAGGTATTCCGAATGCTCAGTCAATGTCTCACATATAGCTAATTGCAGTCATAAACAAAAATCGATCTATGCACTTGGCGCATAGCGACCGAACATGCTTAGTGTGTAATATGATCAGTTCAATGCACGCTTGGTGACGGCTGATGATATACAATCATATGTAGGTCGCCATGCGTCGAGTTCATTAATGTTTGTTTATTATTATTGTTTTGAATTATATATTTTTTTTTTACATTTGTTAATTCTTTTGGTGTTACACACAACAGCTCTACGTGACACAGCCATCTCAGTCGTTGCACGTTTATCCTTCTGGCTAAATTTACGTCGCTGTACAGCCCGTACAGCTCGTCGTTAAATCTTCTCCTGCACTCCGTACGGGACCATAGATCACGCGAAGAACTTTTCTCTCGAAACGACCCAAGGTGCTTTCATGCGCTTTTGTCATAGTCCATGCTTCTGCACCGTATAGCAGGACGGGTATGATGAGGGTCTTATATAGCGACACTTTGGTTGCTTTAGAGAGGGCTTAACTACTCAATTTCTTTCTTAGTTCAAAGAAACGAAGAGTTATTCTTCGTTTGATCTCAGCAACAGGATTGTTTTCTGTGTTCATGGCGGAGCCTAGGTAGACAAAGTAATGCTTAACTGCCCTAGGGTCTGTCGACGTATTTTTGCAGCCTCTGCCTCAATGCTCACAAAAGCCCCTTTGACATCACGCTGAGTTCTTCCGAATATGTCAATGTCAGCAGATGCCAGTAATTGGAGGGACTTTTGAAAAATAGTGAATCTAGTGTTAACGTGGAAGCTCTGCATTATTTTTATATATGTATGTAGACGCTGTCATATGCCGCATTTAAATCGATAAAGAGATGGTGGGTGTCAGTTTGATGTTCTTGAGTTTTTTCCGGGATCTGCCATAATGTAAATACTTGATCGACTGTGGACTTTCCAGGTCTTATACCACACTGATAAATACCTACCAGGTTGTCGACAATGGGCTTAAGACGTTCACATATTACGGCAGAGAAGATTTTGTAAGCGATGTTAACGAGACTGATGCCTCTATAGTTAGTAGTTAGAGGGTCTCCTTTTTTCAGAATCGGGCAAACAATACTAAGGTTCCATACATCGGGCATGCATTCTTCCGACCATATTTTACAGATTAGTTTGTGCATGCTCCTATCCAAATAACCTAAAGCTGCTTTAAAAAGCTCGGCATTCAAGCCATCTGCTTCAGCAGCTTCGTCTAAGTCGGTATCATCCTGCCTTACAGTGGAATTGGGTTCCTCCTCGACGTTATACACTCTGCAGAAATGGTCCCTACATATCCCCAGCATTGATTGCGGTTCTATATACTATGAGGTTTCCACTTTCGTCTTTCGAGCCTTCTGCTCGAGGTTCATATACATGTGAATCTAATTTACCTGCTCATAAGACTTTCGAACTTCATTCCTGCTTTGGAACTTCTCAACATTTTCGACCGGACGCTTTTATTGCTCTCTCTTTTTCCTTCTCGTAGTTTGCTCTCTCTTATTCTGCTTATAGACCTCGTGAGCAGCTCTCGTTCTTCTATGCAGCTCCGCTTTGCGAGCCTGTTTTTTGCCTGCATTTGCCTGCCGACAAGGAAGCCTCGATCACAACATGGTCAGCCTGGTCGACGGTGGTTGATCTGGATATTATATTTAAATTGTTTAAGTGATATTATTAAGCTCACAAAGAAATTATTGACAATTTTTGAAAGTAAATTAAAGGATAATACACCCGATTTTCAAAGTGCAAAGCAATCTCATCATTCAAGTAATAATCCAAGTAGTGAAGTGTCATGTCTTAAAGTCCCTCCGTGTGACACCGAGATTTTTTATGGTATATACCAAACATGGCCCTCGTTCATGGATATGTTTAATGCAGTGTACACAAACCACCCTAAATTATGTGCTGTGCAAAAACTATATCATCTTCGATCTAAGACGCGAGGTGAAGCAAGCAACATCGTTTGCAAATTCCCACTCACCGCCGAAAGTTTTGATCTTGCTTGGGAAGCCCTTAAGGATCGTTTCGAAAACATGCGTATTCTAGTGAATACTCAACTTAAAACGTTATTTAACATGCCATACATCGCCCAAGAATCAAGTGCAGGAATTAAAAACATTCAAAGAGATATTAATGATTGTCTATCCAATCTTAAAGTTAATAAAATAGATACATCCAATTGGGATTCTATTCTCGTTTATCTTTGCTCTAGTCGTTTGCCTGACGTAACACTTTCATTGTGGGAACAGTCCATCGAAAACCCGCGGAAGATCCCTACATGGTCCGAGTTGGACACTTTTTTAACCAACCGGTTTCAAGTTTTAGAAACAGTTTCTGATATTCGCCTAAAACCCAAACCAAAAGCAACTTTTACTAAAACTCATTCACCTCAACCCCCTCGCGAAAGAATTCAACAGTCGTATCATAGTAAACAAATCAATTACACATGTAAGCTTTGCGATCAAAACCATCCCCTACGGTTTTGTAATAAGTTTTTACAAATGACAACAGATGATAGAATTAAAACCGTCAAATCCCATAATTATTGCTCGAATTGCCTTGCAACTTCTCATTTAGAAAAAGATTGTAAGAGTACCTACACATGCATACAATGTAAAGAACGTCACCACTCTCTACTTCACCCTTTATCTGTAAATCAATCACACTTTACAATTTATAGTTCAAATTCAGATCCCAATTCAGCTCATAGTTCCTCGTTTATACAGTCCACTCAACCACAAACTCAAGACTCATCATATTTACATTCATATTATAGCAGCAACCGAAACCGCGTTATATTAGCTACCGCTTTAGTTATTGTTGAACACCATGGTATAACATTTACTCTCTTTTACTCGCACTTTTTGACCCGGGGTCTGAAGTGATCTTTATCTCTGAGGAAGCACAAACTCGACTCCAGCTGCCTGCTCAGTCTATCCAAGCTCATATTTCTGGAATAAATGCTGTTATTACATACTGCCAACGCTTCAAAACTTTGTTCTCTTATTCTTAGATCTAATCAAATCCCAGATTTAACCCTCAGTGTAGACGCCATTGTTCTAAAACGGCTCACGGGAGATTTGCCATCTTGTTGTATGGAACAATTTGAGATTTCACAACCCATTGATTTTCCTTTAGAGACCCTGATTTCCAATCAAGCTCAAAGGTTGATCTCGTACTTGGTGCCGATATATATCCTTCGATAATTCGAAATAGTTTAAAACATAACATCTTCGGTTCTTTGGTAGCTCAAAATACCATCTTTGGATGGGTCTTATCAGGACCTCTCTCTCAACGACCCATGCAATGTTTTTCGACGTTCTTAACATACTTCAGTGAAATTTCTCTTAATCAAGAGATTTCAAAATTTTTAGAAATTGAAGAAATGTTAGAAAATATACCTTCTCCTGAAGATGAAATTTGTGAAAAGTTTTTTGTCGAAACGACAACTCACAATGCTGATGGTCGCGGCACAGAGACATAAGGGCCAGGGACATAACGCCCAAATATTTTTTTTGGGGCTTATGTCCCACCCGAGTGGGACATAAAACCGAAATTTAATTTGGGTCCTAAGTCCCACCCAAGTAAGACCTAAGTCCCAAATTTGTTTGTTAAAAATGGGACATTGTCCCCAAATTTTTGCAGAGCCAAGAGAGAATATAAAGTTTTTGTATTTCAATACAATGAACAATAATTTTTTGATACGGTGATAATACAAAAATTAGGAAAAACAAAAAAGTTTATTTTCAACATTATTTGCGGGATCTCAGGATTTTAACTCCCTTTTTCGGGGTCACACCCGCTCCGTTTAGGTTTTGTAAAGTCGCCAGGCAGGCGCCTATATCAACAACTTCTTTCAATAAAAGCACCTGTGGGTGGTCCGCTTCGCGGGTTCTCAGGATTTTAACTCCCTTTTTCGGGGTCACACCCGCTCACGCAACTCCGTTGCTCCACTTAGGGTATGTAAAGTCGCCAGGCAGGCGCCTATATCAACAACTTCTTTCAATAAAAGCACCTGTGGGTGGCCCGCTTCGCGGGTTCTCAGGATTTGAACTCCCTTTTTCGGGGTCACACCCGCTCACGCAACTCCGTTGCTCCGCTTAGGGTATGTAAAGTCGCCAGGCAGGCGCCTATATCAACAACTTCTTTCAATAAAAGCACCTGTGGGTGGCCCGCTTCGCGGGTTCTCAGGATTTTAACATTGTCCCCAAATTTTTGTAGAGCCAAAAAAGAATAAAACAACAAAGTCTTGTGGTATTGAAGTGATCCAAGTTTTGTCATTTGGTGATTCTTATTAAGTGGGACATTAGCCCCAACATTTTTATTTGGGGCTCCGGTCTTACTTGGGTGGGACTTAGGGCCCAAATTAAATTTCGGCTTTATGTCCCACTCGGGTGGGACATAAGCCCCAAAAAAAAAGTTGGGCGTTATGTCCCTGGGCCCTATGTCCCTGCGCCGATGGTCGCTACATTTGTAAGCTTGCTTTCAAAGATGAAGTTCCAGCTCTCGGGATATCGAGAGAATAAACCTTGAAACAGTATCTTCGTACAGAAAATGCATTAGCTAAAAACCCAAGCTTCCACACTGAATACAACAATGTTCTCGAAGAATATTTAACCCTAAATCACATAGAAAAAGTTGCTCCGCTCGAAATTCAAAAGTCTACCGTCATAAATTCTTATTATTTACCCCATCACGCTGTGATAAAACCTGAGAGTACTACTACCAAAACCCGAATCGTATTTAATGCATCCAGTCCAACTTCAAATGGTAAAAGTTTAAACGACATTCTTTTTACTGGTCCTAGCTTACAGTCAGATCTCATTTCATTAATTCTCAATTGGCGCTTCTATAGATACGTTTTTAATGCTGACATCACAAAAATGTACCTCCAGATTTTTGTTCATCCTGAACACACCCCATTCCAAAGAATTTTGTTTCGAAACTCAAGAAATGAACCCGTTAGCGATTTTGAACTGCAAACCGTCACATTTGGTATTAATTGTGCACCTTATCTAGCAATCCGAACCCTAAAACAGCTAGCTGATGATGTTCAAAATCAATTTCCATTAGCATCAAACATCATCCGAAATGAATTTTATGTTGACGATGCCCTCTCTGGTGCCCATGATATTGAAACAGCTAAGCTTTGCCAACAAGAGTTAGTGGGAGCCTTAAACTCAGCTGGTTTCACTCTCAGAAAATGGACTTCTAATTGTTCCGAACTTTTAGATTCATTTCCCTCTGAAGATCTCTTAAGCAGAGAGAAAAGAACTAAAAGAGAGAACCAACTTCGACGGTTGCTCTCTTTTTACCTACAAGCTGTGATTTGGCCATCAACTTGCATATGTATTAACTCCATATAAAAAAAATGTGGGGAACAAATACTTATGCAAGTTTGTGTACATACTCACCACGAGAGAGAAAAAACTTTTCTCTCTTTTCTCTCTGCTCACCACCTTTGAAAAATGACGACCACCTTTGAAAAATGGCGGATGTTCAGAGGTTCAGAGGTGTTCAAAGAAAATTCAAAATTGTGGATGAACAACTTTTTGGTACTCTCATTGTGTTCGTTTGAGAGTAATATCATTCGAATATGAAGTGAAATTAATTACTCTTGTTAGGTACCAGAACAATGAAAAAAGTGTGCTCTTCTAAACTACTAACTACAATATATTACGGAGTTTTTCATTCTAAATTGCAGTATGGTATCTGTTGCTGGGGAGGTACTTACTTTAACAAGATTCAACCACTTTTAATACTCCAAAAATACATTGTAAGAAAAATCTGTAATAAACATCGTCTGAATCACAGTTTTCCTTTGTTTCGAGATTTGAACATTCTTCCAATTCGTCATCTTTATTGTTTTAAAGTGCTAAAGGTTTTTTTTGCTAGATCCGGTAATCTTAACTTTAGAGTTCTGGACAATCATAATCTTCGTGGTAATTCCTTAAATCTAGTTACTGTACCCATCTTTCGCACTACGGCTTTTAGAATTTTTTACTCTATTTCATCTTGTCGATTATTTAATAAACTTCCTTTTTCCATGAGAATTCTTCGATCAGCTAGTAGATTTTTGAAACAAATTAAAACCTGGTTGTTTAGTATAGAGTTTAATAGTATAGAAAATCTTTTAAGTGTCCAAGAGTAGATCTTTACATTATTATATTTAAAAATTGTTGTTAGCATTCTCTCTAACTTCAAAATTACTTCTTTTTAATATTTTACTTTTTAATAAATTCTTTTTTAAATTTTCTTTTATGGTCTGTATAAAATAATTATAATTTTTATTTTATTTTGTATTGCTTTATATAATTTGGAATTTTTTTTAAAGGGTCACCCCACCCATAATTTCTTTTTCTTAAACTATTTATATGCATATGTATCGGGCATTTAACACTATTTTATTTTAAAATATATAATGTCTATAATTGTTTCTCAAAAAATAATGTAAAATCGATATTGTATCTTAAACATGAATCTTGAGAAATAAAAAACAACTGAACTGAACTGAATGAAGATTTAGAAACAATTCTAAATTACGCATTTAGATAAATATTAGTTAGTTATTTGAAGCCAGTTTTAATCATTAAGTAAGTAAAATAAATTAGGTCGTGCAACAGTCCAATGAGAATTAGGACAAGGAAACATAAAACTCTGAAAGCACTACAACTATTATTTGTATTATTAGTTGCGTTTATGCGTTTAATTTTCGCTCAGACCGTTGAAAGATGCAAAAAAACTCAGATTTGTTTCAATTTTCAGAGTTTATCGACTTAATTTTGTCGATGCGAGAGTTGCAGGAACATTGAAAACGAGAGTTACAGAATGTAAACATGGAACATTGAAAACATTTTTATATACTCATCTCTTTTTTCCATTCCTATTTTATTTGTGTGTACTCGTTGTTTATTTTCTTTACATTACTCACGACATTTCCAAAATGCTAAAATTAAGTGATTTAAGTAGACACTAAATAAAAAGACCGTCAACTTGTTACTTCTGTTGCCAATTTTCATTGCATAAGATTTGTGAATAGGTGATAAGCTATTCTTACTGCTTTCCCCTACCTAAGGTAGTGTGTTGCTTTTAAAGGCTTAACTACATAAGCCGAAAAGTACTTTTGTACAAAAGGAAAATATTTGTATTCTCGCTAGTTCAGTGGTTTTGTGAAAAGAATATACAAATTTGTTCTTCAACCAAAATTTAAGTCGTATGCATCATTTTTATAAGTTTTCCAGTTCTAACTATTTATATCCTATCTTTCAGTTACATAGCGACAAGGAAAAATCTTGTAAGGAAAGTTCTAACTACAGTTTTTCTGAAAGTGCATTGTGGCTTATTCATAGATGTTTGCTAAACTTTTTAGGCTATTCATAAATAAATGCAAATCAAAGTTAAGGGCTAAACCTGAATAAACATAGAAAATGCTGTGTTCAAGTAATTATTATCGCAGCCAAATTTCATAATTATTGATTTTTTTGGTGTATAAAAAATAATTCATGACAGATAAATGTTACGTTAACACTAAGTTCCAGAAAATATCGATTGATACCGCAATTGCAGAAGATATGGATATTTTTTAAAAATATTCTCGGTAAACTGTAAAACTTTATTAATTCCGCCTTTTATAATTCAATGTCAAATAATTCAATGCAGTATATTTTAGATAATACAGTGTTAAGTTATTTGATATGGTATTACTATTGAAATAAACATAACATACATTTATAAAAAACATGTAGGTACTCGTTAATATATGTATACAAATAAAGTCTAGTCTAAAAAACCTTAACTTTGTTACACACTTTCTGCACACATCCTTTCTTGTTTTGGTTGTTCCTGCCATCTATCAGTAACTTAGAGAAGAAGAAGAGAAAAACAAATTCACCACGAACTACCGGTATAACTTCTTCCGTTATTTATTGACAAACAAAAATGTTTTGCTAGAATTAATTTGAATTATAGGAGTATTTTTGTAGATATAAAAACGACAAGATGTTAGCAAAATTAAAAAAAAAATTCATGAGAATTACAAATATTATAATGAGACTTTGAAAAACATAGCCTTCTTGGCTATCAATAAACAAAAATGAGAAATGTCGCATTTCCCGGAAATGATGTTTTTTTGTGTACTCTTCTCCGAGGTGAAAACATATATACACCGATACGAATTCAACCCGCTATAAAAAATGAGAGTATGAGGTTTCGAAGGGACGGAGACGAGGAAATTTGGCTCTCTCGATTAGTTTTTTCTCTCTGCTCTTAAGTCTAGAGTTTCTAAAACTAGAAGAAAAGTCCTGCGCAAAAATGTTAGGAGTCCAGTGGAACGCTGCTAATGATGAATTTGAATTTTCCCTAATTTCGCACTTCGAAGAAATCGAATTTTCCCCAATCACTAAAAGAAGTTTTTTCGGCAATTGCAAAATTGTTCGACCCAGCAGGTTAGCTAGCCCCGACTATCATAACGGCTAAGATTTTAATGCAACAGATATGGCAAGATGGCACGTCTTGGGACTCACCCCTAGAGCCTCTAACGTGTCAAGCTTGGAAGAATTTCGTAGCAACCCTTCCCGAAATCCGAAATGTTCGAATTCCTAGATGGATTGAATATAATTATTCAGTTTCAATTCAGCTACACGGATTTAGTGATTCTTCTGAGCGCGCATATTGCGCTGCATTATACATCCGAGTTAACCTTAGAGATAACAAATTTCCCTGTCACCTTTTTTGTGCTAAAACTACGGTCGCCCCAGTTAAGCAGATATCACTCCCAAGATTGGAGCTTTGTGGATCCCTACTTCTCTCAAAACTCATTAAGAAAATTATTCCTCAATTACCCGATTGAAAAAACGTTTTTATGGACTGACAGCTCTATTGTTCTGGCTTGGCTTAAGAAACCCCCACATATGTGGAAAACCTTTGTAGGAAACAGAGTTTCTCAAATAAATCAAAATGTTGGACTTATCGACTGGCATCATGTTCGTTCTGCAGATAACCCAGCAGATCTAGCAACTAGAGGCTTGACCGCGTTAGAACTCCTTGACAAGCAACTATGGTGGCGTGGACCTTACTGGTTATCGGGACCACGAAACTCATGGCCTAATTCGATTCCCAATTCGCCAATGAAACAAGATCTAGAAGCTCGCCCTATTCAGACTTTTCTGACTATACTGTTTCCCGATATTCAATCAGTTCTAAGAAGATTTTCTTCATGGACAAGTATGTTACGCGTCATGTGCTATGTTTTTAGATTTACCCGAAATTCTAGATCCCGAAAACCGAAACCCTTTCAGGATATTAATTTTTCTCTTACCCAACAAGAACTCTCTTGTACCAAAACCCTTTTAATTCGTTTAACCCAAAACCTTTATTTCCCAAATGAATACTCAGCCTTATGTAGAAATCAACCCATTTCGAAGAAAAGTAGTCTTTTGACTTTAAACCTCTATTTAGACTCAGAAAAGATAATGCGAGTAGACGGAAGACTCGCTTCCTCCACACTCTCATATAGCGAAAAGTACCCCATTTTATTACCCTATTACTCTACTTATACAAAACTGTATGTGGAATTTGTTCATAAAGTCACTCTACACGGAGGAAACCAACTCGTTATTTGATTGATTCGATCTGAAATATGGATTCCAAAACTCAAAAACCTAATCAAATATTGCATAAGTAAATGTACCATTTGCACAATTTATAAACAAAAATTTACCACTCAAATAATGGCTCCACTTCCTAGGGAAAGAACAGAACTTTCACTTCCCTTTGCTAATACCGGCATCGATTTTGCTGGCCCATTTTCTATCAAAAGCTTTTCTGCACGTAACTGTCGCATTACAAAGGGTTACGTGTGTCTGTTTGTTTGTTTTGCTACTAAAGCAATACACCTAGAACCCACAAGTGATCTCTCTACCTCTGCCTTTTTAGCTGCCTTTTCTCGTTTTTTAGCTCGACGTGGTCTTCCAAACACGATATTTTCCGACAACGGAACTAATTTTGTAAGCGCTAGCAAGGTTTAAGCGAACGATTTCAGACTCTTCATAGACTCATTTGCTCGAGATGTGTCTGATATATATCAATTGGAAATGTATACCTCCTGGTGCCCCACACATGGGCGGCTTGTGGTAAGCGGGCGTTAAAAGTTTTAAAGCCCACTTCCGTAAAGTTGCGGGTCAAAATAAATTCACTTTTGAAGAGTTTACTACTCTCCTGGCAAGAATCGAATCCTGTTTGAATTCTCGTCCCCTCATACCCTTAACTGATAATAGCCGCGTTTTATTATCACCATGATCTGATCCGGATCTTGAATTTACATGCATTACATGCTTTGTGTTTGGATATCAATTTGAGATCGAAAATTTAATTCTATTTTTCACAACAAGGAGCGCTTTATCATTGTTATTTCACATGTAAATGTTGGTATCATTGCAAACAAATTAAATAAAACCTGTATTGCCATATAAACATTTCCATTTGACTGAAATAAAATATTTTTTAAATAGAAAGCAAGAAACTTTATATTTATTTATTTGGTATATAATCCATGAAATAATTAGATATTTTAACAAGACTAGATATTAATTGGTGAAATTAAAATAATTAAGTCCAAAAAATGTATATTTGAAATAATTTATGGGTATTATTTTCCCCCAAAAAAAGGAACAAAAAAAAATCATTGAGCAAAATGTTCTTTGGGCAACCCTGCTTTAAATGTCAAAAAATATAAATAAAATCGAGAAAGCTGCAGCATAAATGTTTTATTATCATGATCTGATCCGGATGAGATCATGGTGATAATAAAACGCGGCTAATATCATAGATATACTACCCTTGACTCATGGTTACTTCCTACGAGGAGCACCCCTTTTGGCTCCACCGGAACCGGATATGACATCCACTTCCTTGAGCCTAAGCAATAGATGGAAAAAAGTCAAAATTCTTCATCATAACTTCTGTTTGAGATGGAAAGAAGAGTATCTTAAAGAGCTCCAAAAAAGATATAAATGGAAATATTCAAAACGCGATATAGCCCTTAACGATCTCGTCGTCATCCGAGAAGAAAATGTTTCATGTAATGAATGGCTTTTAGGGCGCATAGTAAAACTTTATACAGGTTCGGACGGAAGAGTTCGGGTAGCAGATGTTAAAACTCAAAAAGGTATATTGAAATGTCCTATCGTTAAGCTTTGTATCCTACTACGCGATGAAGATGAAAATACACTTTGAATTATCTTTACTTTTAATTTTTTATTTTATATTTATTATGTGTACAAATTTATTTACCAATGCACCTATCTTCAGAAATTGTACGTATTTAAAATAAATTAGTTTCAAATTGAATTTATACACTTAACTTAAATCATATTATTCAAAAAAATGTATTTCCCTTTCCCATACTAACATTTCCCGCCAAGAGTGAGTAGAACCCCTCTTTTCAAAGGTTCTCCAACTCTTAATAAATAATTTTAAATATGTACTATCTCGCATATGTATGTAGTTGTTTTGCAGGAATCCTGCAAGGCGGCCGGCAATGTTTAGGTGAGATTCGCCCACGAAATATTAGATGGCGCTCTGTTCAACTTCCTTTGAACAATTTAATACCCCATATAATATCCAATATAATTTCCCATTTTACCCCCACAAACCCATTTTCCTTTCTACTAAAATACAACTCGTTCACTTTTGTAAAACTCATCTCAGAGGTAAGACCTACTCAATAAAGAATCTTATTATTCAACCCAACACTTACTTCTCCACCTCACCCAACAAACTTCTCCATCTAGCTCGGTCCCTAGCTAGATGTCTCCAGTTTCGCGCTCCGAGTTGGGTGAGGTCACCTTCCACTTGTGCGCGCCACCTGATTCGCGGTCTTCCTCTACTGCGCTGTCCTGTGGGTGTGGATTCGAAGACTTTCCGGGCCGGAGCATTGGTTTCCATGCGCTCTACGTGACCTAGCCATCTTAGTCGTTGGACTTTTACCCTTCTTGCTAAGTCTACGTCGCTGTACAGCCCGTACAGCTCGTCGTTCCATCTTCTCCTCCACTCCCCTTCGATGCATACGGGACCGTAGATCACACGAAGAATCTTTCTCTCGAAACGACCCAAGGTGCTTTCATCCGCTTTTGTCAAAGTCCATGCTTCTGCACCGTATAGCAGGACGGGGATGATAAGGGTCTTATATAGCGACACTTTGGTCCTTCGAGAGAGAATTTTTCCACTCAATTGCTTTCTTAACCCAAAGAAACAGCGGTTAGCAAGAGTTATTCTTCGTTTGATCTCAGCGCTGGTGTTGTTTTCTGCGTTTACAGCGGAGCCTAGGTAGACGAAGTCCTTGACTACCTCAAAGTTACGTCTGTCGATGGTGACGTTTTGACCAAGACGTCGGTGTTGTAGGTCCTTTCTTGATGACAGCATGTACTTTGTTTTGCCCTCATTAACCGTTAAACCCATTTTTGCCGCCTCTGCCTCAATACTCACAAAAGCCCCATTGACATCACGCTGAGTTCTTCCGATTATGTCAATGTCATCAGCATATGCTAGTAATTGGACAGACTTTTGAAAGATAGTGCCTCTGGTGTTGACGTGTGAGCTTTGCACTATTCTTTCAAGTACGATGTTAAAAAAATCACATGACAGCGCATCACCTTGTCTAAAACCTTTTTTGACATCGAAAGGTTCAGTTAAGTTGTTTCCAACCTTTATGGAGCAGCGTGAATTCTCCATGGTCATCCTGCACAAACGGACGAGTTTGGCAGGGATGCCAAAACTAGACATGGCTCTATACAGTTCGTCCCTGTAGATACTGTCATATGCGGCCTTGAAATCGATGAAAAGATGGTGGGTGTCGATTTGGTGTTCTTGGGTTTTTTCCAGGATCTGCCGTAATGTGAATATTTGATCGACTGTGGACTTTCCTGGTCTAAAACCACACTGATAAGGACCTATCAGGTTGTTGACGATGGGCTTTAGACGTTCACATATTACGGCAGAGAAGATTTTATAAGCGATGTTAAGTAGACTGATTCCTCTATAATTGGTGCAGTTTAGAGGGTCTCCTTTTTTCAGGATCGGGCAAACAATACTGAGGTTCCATTCATCGGGCATGCTTTCTTCCGACCATATCTTACAGATAAGTTGGTGCATGCTCCTAACCAACTTATCTCCAGCTGCTTTAAAGAGCTCGGCATTCAAGCCATCCGTTCCAGCGGCTTTGTTAGACTTCAGCTTAGATATAGCAATCTTTACTTCGTCTAAGTCGGGAGGACGGGATTGTTGGCTTTCGTCGTCTATGTTGAATGGATCATCCTGCCTGACAGCGGAATTCGGTTCGGCGTCGCCGTTATACAGTCTGCAGATGTGGTCCTTCCATATCCTCAGCATTGACTGCGGTTCCACTATGATGTTTCCACTTTCGTCTTTGCAGCCTTCGGTTGTGAATTTCGTTTCACCTGTTCATAAAACTTTCGAACTTCATTTCTGCTTTTAAACCTCTCAACATCTTCGACCGCACGCTTCTCATGCTCTCTCTTTTTCCTTCTGAGAAGTCGGTGTTCCTCTCGCCTCTTCTGCTCATAGAGCTCATGAACAGCTCTCGTCCTTTTATGCAGCGCCGCCTTGCGTGCCTGTTGTTTGGCTGCATTTGCCTGCCGACATTCCTCATCAAACCAGGGGTTCCTTGTTGGTGGTCGCTTGAAACCCAGCACGTCAGAGGCGGCTTCTCTGATTGCGTCTTGGCAATGTTGCCACTGGTTTTCTATACATTGTGTTGGCGGCACAGAACTTCGAGAGAGGTTACTTGTAACTCGGTCGGAGAAGGATTTGGCGATCTCTTGCGATTGTAGCCGTTCGACGTTGTACCTTCTCCCAACATCTCCCTGTTTTGCCTTGGGCCTGGAAACCCAACACTTACTCCTTTTTTTATTCGATTGATTTTTTCTTCCTGAACCACCACAACAACATAGTAACACGACTTGCACACAAATGATGAAAACCAACAGGCCTTGACGGCCTTTAAAAATTTAAGATTTGGGGATTACGTTTTTGGATTATGTGCATGCGGATTTAGATCATGCGCGTTTTGTTTTTGGAGAGTTTGTACTTGGGGATAACGAATTTGTGGATTCTTTAAAGTGTGGAGATTTTGTTTTTGGAGAATTTGAACTTGTGTATTATGTGGGTATTCCGTGGAAAACGTGTACTGGGAACCATGACGTTTCGCCCGCAGCAAAATCGATGAGCCTAAATCCGTCATCGGAATTGTTGACAAATGAATGAAGTGTAACCAAATTTTAAATTTAAATTAATATAAGAAAAGCACTATGTATATATATAAATATTCGAGTTGGTTGGTTTTCCCGTTGCAGTTGGTGAGATGATTTAAGGATTTTGGGATTTCCTCGCCCCGTTAATATCCTTTGTTCACGTTCCCTTTTAAAAGAAAATTGAGGCCGTCAAAAAGATTTTTTAACGGCCTAAATGCACAAAAAAATTTACATACATATATATTACCTATCTCGATGAGGCGAACCCAGCGCTGATGGATTTTTCTTAAAAAAAAACTATATAAAAAAACTAAACTATCACATCTTTGTCTTGATCAAAACCTACTCACGTTTATGATTTTTGAACTAGGTTCCTTGAACAGTCGGTCGGTGGTACCCTCTTAGATTTCTTCCTTGCTTCCTTATTCAAAGGTGGATAATTTTGAAAAGAAGGTACTTACCGACGGCTTTTACTCAAGAACCCTAGCTCTACCTATCTCACTAATACTACCCAACCAGGATTTTCCAGCCTTTGTCTCGTTTCACACCCACTAGATTACGCATTATTACATTAATGTTATAAAAACGCAATTAATCTTTTTATGTGTGTGAACATTGGTGGGTGTGATTTACGCACTTGTTGCAAACGTCTTCGGATGCGAATCGGATTCATAAATGTCATGACACCGATCCCATCCAAATTGTTTATGCAACAGAGGTGAGTTTCTCCACCTTCGCAACATTCCCTCTGACCATTCTCAAATTATGGCAAACTTGCTGACAATCACTCAATTTGGGTGATTGGAGTAATTTGGGTGTCAGCCATAACTCTTCTCTACCTGACCGAAAGGAGAATCTATTATCATTAGGCTTACCCCTATAGAGGGGGAGCGAGGTAGCATTGCTATAACTTGTCATAATGTAACCAACTGCAGTAGCAGTTGAGTCGTCGTCGTCGGTCTTGTCATAGTTGGTGGTGTTTTTTTGTTTGGTTTGTTTTCTTTTACTTCGTATTTCATTTTTTTATATGTAATTAATTTTTTTATTATTTTAATTATTTAAAACACAGCCCATTCGGTTACAGGGCTTCGTTTTCCAGATAAAACTTATACAGAATATGCGAACTGAACCCACCTTTCCTTTTCGCGCGGCCGTAGTGCATTGTGATACGTGATCAAAGGTGAAATTCAAAATTGCCGGAATGAGTTCGGCTTAGGCGAAGTTGTTTATTTTAAGTGTTTGTGATAAAAAATATATGTCAACAAAAAAAAATCCAACATAAATAAATAGTGCAAACAAAGTAAACAAAAAAAAGTGTTAACAGCAAAAAAAAGTCAGGAATTCGGAAAGTGCATGTCGGTTGTTTTTAACATAGTGCGACGAAGACAAACAAACTAGTCGCGACGTCGAATGTCTTTAGCATGGAAAATGCCGAGAGGTTTACCAGCTCGAGTTTCCAGCTCATACATGCAGTTGCCCACTACCTTTTTTACGCGGGATTTTAAAAATTTCGGAAGCAACTTGGCATTAATGCCTTGCGCAAAATTGCTTTGGGCGAAATTTCTATGGAACACTTCCTGACCTTCACGGTAAGTGACATTTTTCGATCTTTTATTGTATTGATTTTTGGACTTAACGTATGCCCTGTCCAAATTCTCCGACAACGTCTGTCTTGCGAGTGTCAAATTAAGTGCGCGCGGTTTGACCAACATTTCGGGTTGCGTTTAGTTTTCTTAGTAAAGCATAAGTTGAACCATGGTTTATCATGTTTTGTCCAAACATGGCGAAATAGGGTTGACAATTTAGCGAGTCGTGCATGTCGGATCGCAACGCACATGCTATACTGAACAAATGAAGGTCCCAGTCATTTTGCTGCTTAGAAATTAAAATTCTCAACTTGCTAAGAAAACTACGATTGACCCGCTCCCAAATGTTGGCTTGAGGCGAATACACTGCCGTTCGCACATGCTTAACGCCATAGTTATCCAAAAAGATTTTGAAATCTTTGGACACAAATTGACGACCGTTGTCGGAGTGGATTTGTTCAGGGGTCCCGAAAGTATGGAAAATCTCTGATTCAAGATATTGAATCACACGGTTTGACGTAGCTTTTGGTAAGGCTTTGAAATACATGAACTTTGTGAAATGGTCAACCACAATGAAAACGTAGATTTTTCCACGCTTAGTACGCGGATACGGGCCAAGGAAATCAAGGTAGAGTCGTTGCATGGGCCTTTCCGTTTTTGTTTGGTTGACTATCGGTGGGCGAAGAATTTCGTTTGGCGCCTTAACTATTTTACAAATTTCGCAATTTTTCACGTAAGTCTTAACATCTTTAATCATTTTTGGCCAATAAAATTTGGATCGTATTCGAGAATAGGTCTTGTCAAAGCCACTATGGCAACTTAGTTTGGTATTATGACAAATTTCGATACACTTTTGAGTTAGATCGTCTGGAAGCCATAAGCGCCAAAGAGAATCTTCTTCATCTACACTTCCGGTTCTGAATCTCATTCTTCGGTAAATGTATTTCTCGGAAACGACAAGGTCTGGGAAATTTGCCTGGTTTTGGGCAATGTTCTCTCTCAAGTGGGTATATTGTTCCGAGTCAAACTCAGCCGAATCTAAATCGATATCATCGCATATCTTTATCGAAGAACCTCCACAAATCGCATTATCTACAGCAATATCACCTGTCGCGATTTCCTCCATGTTCATCCTCAATAGGCAATCTGGCACTACGTTTAAGGATCCTTTTCGATGTTTAATCGAGAAGTCGTACCCTTGGAGTTCTAATCTGATAGTTCTTTCATTGACATGAGCCATTTAAGGCTGGAATGGTCCGTAATGATTTTAAAAGGTAGCCCGTCAACATAAGGCCAACATTTTCGTACGCTTAGCACGGCTGCGAGGCATTCTTGTTCCGTGACCGTATAATTTTTCTGTGATTTGTTGAGTTTTTTCGACATGAATGCAATGGGCTTCTCATTACCGTTCTCATCCACTTGAAAGACAACACCGCCTACTCCTTCAGACGAAGCATCGCATTGGATGACAAAAGGTTTTGAAAAGTTAGGTTCAGCTAATACTGGAACTGAAGAAAAAGCTGATTTAAGTCTCTGGAAAGCTTCGAGTGCTTCGGGGGTGAATTCGAATTTAGCCTTCTTTTGAAGGCAGTTGGTTAAAGGAGCAGCTACGTCAGCATAGTTACAAATAAATCTCCTGTACCAACCTGTCATGCCCAGAAACCTTCTTACTTGCCTAACGGTAGTTGGAACAGGAAAACCAACCATTGCTTCTATTTTATCCGGGTTGGTTTTCAGGTTTCCCTGGCCTACAATAAAACCTAGACATTTTATTTCTTTCATACAAAATTCTCGAGATTAATTGTTAAATTTGCTCGGCGAAGGCAGACTGCCACTTCTTTTAGGATGCGTAAGTGTGACTCGAAATCCGAAGTACAAATCAGTAAGTCGTCTAAATAGACAAACACGTTATCACGGAGATGACTTGGAATGACTTGATCTATTACTCTACACAACGTTTGTCCAGCATTACTCAAACCGAATGGCATTACCTTAAACTGGTAGAGTGGTCTAAAAGGTACAGTGAAGGCTGTTTTCTCTCGTGATTTTTCGTGCAAAGGAATTTGCCAATACGCGTCCTTTAAGTCTATCGCCGAGATAAAGTAAGTGTCCTTTATCCGACTTAACAGACATTTAACATGAGGCAACGGATACGCATCTTTAACCGTGACAGTTGACTTTTCGGAAGTCTAAACAAAGACGGACTTTACCAGGTTTTCTCACCAGCACTACAGGACAACTCCAAGGAGAGTTACTGACTTCTATAACCCCTAGTTCCAACATGCGATCTAACTCTTTTTAAACCTCGCCTTGACGAACCGGCGATAACGGGTAATGCCTAGATTTTATCGGGGCGGCGTTTCCTGTATCGACGGACGATGTGACAGCCGAGGTCAGTTTTTCCTAGTCCAAGGACAACAAAATTTGAAAACTGTCTTTTAACACTTTCTAATTGAAAACTCTTCAGATGAAAGTTTCAAGAATTCAGTGTCATCTTTAAAATCTTCTGCTTTGTCAAAATCTACTTTTAAGTCACTTATCTGAGGTAACAATTGGAAGCTACTCCAAAAATTCATGCCAAGATATACTTTTAGTGTCAAGTTTGGTATGATGTAAAATGTTAGGTTTTTCGAAATGCCGTTATATTTTGTTTCTATCTCGCAATATCCAACTATATCATGAGATTTACCATCTGCCGTACGTACTATATTTTTGTAGGGTAGTATTTCAACCCCTAGACTACTACTACTACTTCAACGGACTAACTCCCAACACCCATCACCTAAGACTGAAATAGATGCGACACTATCAAGCAGTCCAAATACTGACTCATTATTCAAAAAAACATTGGCGTACATACGACCTACCGTATCTGAAGATATTATCGTTTCGATTATTTGTTTTCGAAACCTTTTCCAATTTCGAAAACGACAACGAGCTTTTTGAATTTTTAAACTGATTGGTTTATTGTTGTTTCCGAAAATTCGAGATCGAACCTTTTCATAATTAAGTTTTCGCTCGTAAAGAGACTTAAGATTGTGTGATTTCATCGGATGAAACTGATCGACATCAACGTTGGACTTTTCCCTTTTTTAAATTTGTCTCGGGATTGGACTGTTATCAGCTTCATCGGAGGAATTCTTTAGGTTGTTAGTTTTTAATTTTGAGAGTGGTTCGTCGGATTCCTTGAGGAACGAACCTCCCCACTCCTCGTTTCTCCCCTCGGGAAGTTTCCCGCTTGATGTTTGCCACATTGCACCGTGGTGACACCCTTAGCTCTACAAAGGAAACAAAATAAATTCCTGATTGCCGATGGGCAAAAGTGATATGCATGTCCCTTCTGATCACAATTCCAACATATATAATTTGCGGTTGAAACTGGCTTTCAAGTAGAATACATCGCTGCGACTTCATGTTTTTCCAATTCTGTATCGGAAGAATCGTTTTCGACCGCGATCTCACTTACGTTTCGATGATCGACGGCTCTTTTATTCAAAAATCATTCAGCCTCGCGAGCTTTTTGTCGAAGCTGCTCTAAGTTCTTCACCTCAGCCGACAACAAAATCTCTCCTAGCTTCCCCTTAGTATTACCCCTAATGATTTCAATCAACTTTTTATCATTAAATGGTTCTTCATTAAAGCCGTCAAAAGATTCTTTCGGTCCCTGCTTTCGACACGTGAATCTCATATCTCAGCACATTTCCCATAAAAATGCCCATTTGCCGGAAAATCCTAACTTGGTTCTGAACCTTGCTTCTCTCTATTCTAGCAAGTAAATCTTCCTTTCGACTAACATCATTTTCAGCGCGATCTGCTGGCTCTCTATCACCGCCCTCAATTATATAGCTTGGGTCATTTTCCACGCCTTGATGATATTCTTGATCCGCCATGTTGGATGTCGAATTGGAAATAACCGATTCTAACTCTTCTGAAAAACTAAACGAATGGTTCAAGTTAAACCTATCTACCATGTTACGAAACCTTTGGAAAAATTCTTCTAATGTTGCTTCGTTGTGAGCGTTTATTACATCTAGGGCGTCATAAATTGAAACTCGGCGACTCCTGCTCATACTTGGTTCGAATGAACCAACCTACTGATTTCTATCACCTATCCGTAAGCTACAAAAGAAAAATTTCGATAAGAAAACAACAGAGATTATTTGCCAAGAAACGATTGATTTTGAAAATTACTTTTGTAACTTGTATTTTATTTTCTGTAACACAAAAAAAAACGTTGAGAACTGCCAATTTGAGTGTCGGCCAAAACCAATGTTTGAAGAATAAAACCAAAAAAAAAACCAAATCAAATAATATATATACACGTTTTAAAACTACAATTCAAAATTAAGTTTAAAAAAAAAATAATAAAAGAAATGTTTTATTAAAATAGAAAAAAATGTTTATAAAACAAGATGTTAAAAAAAATATAATTCAATAAAAACTGTATGTAACTGTATTTCATAAAATCGTGTTTTTTCAAAAAAAAAAATAATCGGAGTATTAACATCCTTAGTATCTCAAGAAAAAATTTGTTTGAGTTGTAAGTAATCATAAAAAACAAAAAGCGAAGACGAGGTATGAATCCGTAAACAAGATACAACTGCCGAGGATTGAAAAGGAACGTTATTTTGAGTCGACAAAAATAATCAATAATAAAAAAAAATTAAAATAAACTAGTGGTTTATTTATGTTATGTGTTCTAAATTATTTCAGCTGCGATTTTTAAAACTTTCCAGGACACCAGTGACAATCAACATCATCATATGAAGACTCTGGAACATCCCAAAAACCCAGCTGAAATTTGTGAAAATTAAAAATTTTAAGGACCATCCAAGACACAACTTGCATCAAGGGATCTCTTTAAATTGTGGTTGTATATAAAAGGTATACCATATCCACCTGCAATCTTTTTTTCAGATGCCCAAAGACTAAGCTTTTATGATTCCTTTGTTCAATTTATACTTATATACAAATCAATTTCAACCTCTTTGTTGCAACGCGGTATCGGGTAACCGACCTTATTAACCGGGACTCACAAAGATGTTGAAATCAAATTTTGTTAAGTAAAAACAAAAAAAAAATAAAAAAAAATTTAAAATGTTTTGACCAAAAAATAGTTTTCGACTCCTATATCAAACAACACATTGTTAGTCTCACCATCTTCCGATGGTGAAACCGACACGTTGGGCGCCATTTTTGTAACGAGTTTGTTGTCTCTGAGGATTTGCTGGCACCAATCCCAAGCCAGCTCGACATGGGTCCTCTATCCTCCTCGTTAGCAAAATTAAAAAGATGCCAGTCTTCACCATCCCGATGTTATCGATGCCCGAGTTCTTTTTCTTATTCCCCCTACCTGGTTGTTCTCTCGACGAACAACCCCTTAAAACAACGTTCCTCTTCCTCCGCCCTTCTACCTCGGTTTCCTCATCCCCTCATCTCCCCCTTTTTAATCAAAAATCTAGAGATTCATTTTTTTTTGTATCTATATGACAAGTTGTATTACAAGTTCCAGATTATCATAATTATAATTCAAAAATCTCACATTTTAAATTCAATTAGGATAGTAATTAAGATTTTTAATTTCAATTTTCAAAAATTTAAATTCTTAGTAAGTATAAAACAAGAGTATGCAAAATTTAAAATTTTAATAAAAAAAAACCTAATGGTATAAGTATAGTTTAGCACTATTATATTCTTTTAAAGAAATATTGGGCAATATTCATAGTGATATCTTTCTCAATACGACAAGTTAAAAAAAAGAAAATCACTCACCCCAAATAACGGATGCAGTGGCTACTCCCTCGATGAATCTTGGCTTGATGAGACGATCTTTAATAAGCCTTATTATTTTTAATTAATAAAAGCTATAAACTTTACCACTTCACAAAAAAATATAACTTGCACTATAACCTAATGTATATATATCTACATATATATATATACGAATATGTATATATATGAATATGTATATATATATATGTATATATATATATATATATATATATATATATATATGTATATATATATATATATATATATATATATATATATATATATATATATATATATATATATATATATATATATATATATATATATATATATATAAATATATATATACATATAAGGCAAGTATATCTACCACTTTCTTCTTTTTTTTGATTTTAGATTCTAAATTGAAAATTATTCTCCTTTTTTTTTTGAATGTTAAAAAAAACACAATTTATAGATAGCACTGAATCAAAAAGAAAATTGAACAATAAAAAACTGAATGGAGTTTAACCAAATTTTAAATTTAAATTAATATAAGAAAAGCACTATGTATATATATAAATATTCGAGTTGGTTGGTTTTCCCGTTGCAGTTGGTGAGATGAAAAACTGTATGTAACTGTATTTCATAAAATCGTGTTTTTTTCAAAAAAAAAAAATAATCGGAGTATTAACATCCTTAGTATCTCAAGAAAAAATTTGTTTGAGTTGTAAATAATCATAAAAATCAAAAAGCGAAGACGAGGTATGAATCCGTAAACAAGATACAACTGCCGAGGATTGAAAAGGAACGTTATTTTGAGTCGACAAAAATAATCAATAATAAAAAAAATTAAAGTAAACTAGTGGTTTATTTATGTTATGTGTTCTAAATTATTTCAGCTGCGATGTTAAAAACTTTCCCGGACACCAGTGACAATCAACATCATCATATGAAGACTCTGGAACATCCCAAAAACCCAGCTGAAATTTGTGAAAATTAAAAATTTTAAGGACCATCCAAGACACCACTTGCATCAAGGGATCTCTTTAAATTGTGGTTGTATATAAAAGGTGTACCATATCCACCTGCAATCTTTTCTTCAGATGCCCAAAGACTAAGCTTTTATGATTTCTTTGTTCAATTTATACTTACGCATAATCAAAAAAGTCTCCGTACAGCAGCAATTTTTTTTTTAAATCTCTAAAATATAGAATTTAAGATAACCAACATTTTTGAGAAGTTCCAGAAATGACAGAAATGATATCAAAAAATAATTTTCAACAAAATATATAGAGCATTTTATTTAAAAAACTTAAAATAAAAGAAATCCACAGCACAATATGAAAAAATAAGGAACAAAAAAGTCTCCGTACAGTTCATTTTTTCGACGAAAAAACTAACAAAAAATCACTTAACTTAAGGCAAAAATAAACTTAATAACTAGTAGGACCTCCTCTGTTCCTGATCACTTCCTGCAATCTGTGTCTCATCGAATGGACAAGCTTACGGGTCGTATCTGGAGAATGTTGTTCCATTCCTCAAGTAGGACCGTTTTGAGGTCATTTTTGTTGGCGATTGTATGCTGCCGAACTTTTTTTTCTAAGTGATCCCACAAGTGCTCTATAGGATTGAGATCTGGAGACTGAGCCGGATGTTTAACTTGCGTACGAACATTGTACAGCAACCATTCCTTTACCACCATGGAGGTGTGCTTAGGATCGTTGTCCTGTTGGAAAATGAAGTTGCTGCCGAGACCTAGTTTTTGGGCACTTGAATGTAGGTTTTCCTTAAGAATATTCAAGTACCCAAATTTATCCATGGTATTTTCTATGAATATGAGGTTTCCAACGCCGGAAGATGCCATACACCCCCACACCATGACATTACCGCCACCGTGCTTTACAGTAGGTATCAAGTTTTTAGGATTCAGAGCAGTGTTGGGCTTTCTCCACACCATACGGCGTCCATCTGAACCGAAGATGTTATATTTACTTTCGTCAGTAAATATAATCTGATCCCAGAAAGAATTTTCTTTCTCTAAGTGTGAGATAGCATACTCCAGTCTAGCTTTTTTATTTGCCTTTCGAATGAATGGCTTCTTCCGGCACACTCGACCATGAAAACCATTTCTGGTTAAAAGGTTTGTAATGGTTTGGGGCGAAACATCAATTCCATCGCTAGTTTTCAATTTTCCAGCGAGAACTGGGGCACTTTGTTTAGGATCTTCCACAACACTCTTTAATAACCTCTTCTCCGTACGACGATCAATCTTTTTTGGACGGCCAGATCTTGGTTTGTTGGCAATTGTTTTTGTTTTTTTATAGCTTTCTACTACATATTGAACTGAGGAACGCGGTCTATTGACTATTTTGGAAATTTCGCCCAAAGATTTTCCCTCATTCCTCAAGTCAATTATGATTTGTTTATTGGGCAAGGGTATTTCCTTATTTTTAGCTGCCATTTTTCTTTCCTTAGGTGAAAAGAAATTTTTAAGCTGAAATTTCATTAAGAATACTAAAACTTACCAAAAAAAAAACAAAAAAATGTGATCATGAACCTTTCACTGCCAACTACATAAAACTAAATAACATAAAAATGAGATCTGTACGGAAACTTTTTTGTCTCTATTTTCAGGGCCCTCAACGTTATTAAACTCATAACGGTATCCTTCGTTTATATAAATGCATGGAATTTTGTTTGAGAGCGAGAGGAGAACACGTGCTATCATCAGTGTTCCCACTTTAGCTCTATTATTGCACATTACTTTTTCCCTTGCAGAATTAAAAAAAAATTATCTCCGTACGGAGACTTTTTGGACTATGTGTATATGCATACATATCAATTTCAACCTCTTTGTTGCAACGCGGTACTGGGTAACCGACCTTATTAACCGGGACTCACAAAGATGTTGAAATCAAATTTTGTTAAGTAAAAACAAAAAAAAAATAAAAAAAAATTTAAAATGTTTTTACCAAAAAATAGTTTTCGACTCCTACATCAAACAAAACATTGTTGGTCTCACCATCTTCCGATAGTGAAACCGACACGTTGGGCGCCATTTTTGTAACGAGTTTGTTGTCTCTGAGGATTTGCTGGCACCAATCCCAAGCCAGCTCGACATGGGTCCTCTATCCTCCTCGTTAGCAAAATTAAAAAGATGCCAGTCTTCACCATCCCGATGTTCTCGATGCCCGAGTTCTTTTTCTTATCCCCCCTACCTGGTTGTTCTTTCGACGAACAACCCCTTAAAACAACGTTCCTCTTCCTCCGCCCTTCTACCTCGGTTTCCTCATCCCCTCATCTACCCCTTTTTAATAAAAAATCTAGAGATTCATTTTTTTTGTATCTATATGACAAGTTGTATTACAAGTTCCAGATTATCATGATTATAATTCAAAAATCTCACATTTTAAATTCAATTAGGATAGTAATTAAGATTTTTAATTTCAATTTTCAAAAATTTAAATTCTTAGTAAGTATAAAACAAGAGTATGCAAAATTTAAAATTTTAATAAAAAAAAACCTAATGGTATAAGTATAGTTTAGCACTATTATATTCTTTTAAAGAAATATTGGGCAATATTCATAGTGATATCTTTCTCAATACGACAAGTTAAAAAAAAGAAAATCACTCACCCCAAATAACGGATGCAGTGGCTACTCCCTCGATGAATCTTGGCTTGAGGAGACGATCTTTAATAAGCCTTATTATTTTTAATTAATAAAAGCTATAAACTTTACCACTTCACAAAAAAATATAACTTGCACTATAACCTAATGTATGTATATCTATATATATACATATACGAATATGTATTTGTTATTCCATCAGTACAATAAGAATAAATCCTATTGCAATGAATTGTACTATTATAATATTAGTGCCCCTATGGCAACACTTAAATTGAATACTGAATTGTTTAGCTTTAAGAAACCAACAATGAAATAAACTTAGTTGTTAATCGATCACAGTCCACAGCATTTCACTCTTCTCTCCAAGACTTAACATTTGGCGACGAGGCCTTTTCTAAATAATTTTTTTTTTGTAAATTTTGTAAGTCGAACCCAAGTAACTGGTTAAAATGCCAAGCAGCGGCAGCGAAGGCGAAGGTAACGACGATCACACAAGCAGTATAGAGCTTTTATTGAAAAATCAACAAGTTTGGATGGAAGAGATGCTTAAGGGACAAAAGGCATTAATAACTCAATTATCAGTTGGAGGCAATAATTTAGTTTCACCATTTATCGCAGTTTTTCGCTCATTCAACAAAGATAAAGAGAATTGGAGAATTTACTTGTCTCAGCTCGCGCAACATTTCGAAGCTCATCAAATTACAGATGATAATCAAAAACGAGCATGTTTTTTATCATGGGTAGGTGCGGAAAATTATGAGATTTTGCAAAAACTTTTTGATTATGGTGACATTTCCACAAAAACGTTTAAAGAGCTTACGGAAAAGCTATCTGAATTTTTTACCTCAAAAACTCATGTGCTCGCGGCGCGGTTTGAATTTCATAAAACTGCCATGAAAGAAGGGCAATCGTACAGAGAATGGGTTGCTGACTTGCGAGGCATTGCTCAAAATTGTTCTTTCGTTTGTGAATCTGAGTCTTGCAAAAAGCCTTTTATAGACAATATAATTCGCGACGTGATTGTGCTTAACACGCCTCATGATTCTGTGCGCGAAAAGGCGCTCCAAAAATCGAATCCGACTCTTGACGAGGTGTTAGCCCTCGCAACTGCGTATGAAACGACAAAAAAATCATGTTCCGTTATAAAAGGAGAACATTCGATCGATATAAATCAAACTCGTGCTCACAATTCTAAGCCGTCATACAGCGGCCACCAATCGATTAACGGGAGAAACAGTAAACATGTATCACACGGTGCGAACAGTTACAATCAAGGTTCCGCTAATTTTAAGTCATGTCCAAGTTGTAATATTTCACATGCACGCAATAAATGCCGTTTTTTCAAATCAACGTGTAATTTTTGTGGAAAAAAAGGACATATCGCTACCGTTTGTTTTTCCAAATTAAGTGAAGGTGACATGCCTAAACAAAAGAATAGAAATACCAATAATAAATTTAAAAAACAAAACGTAAATTCTATCATGGTGAATCAATTAAAATTATCGGACGATAAAACTAAATCATGTGTGATTCGCGAAGGAAACAAAATGATGGTAAATTTGCTAATCAATAATAAATTATTAAAATTCCAAATTGATACAGGGACTACTCGAAGCATCATTGGTCGATCAGGTTACCGTATGCTTGGATCTCCTTACTGTAAGCAAATTTCAGATGTGCAACTATCATCATACGGAGGTGGACGTCTTAAGCTCCTCGGAGAATGTGAAGTGTCTCTATTGTGGTCTGGCAAGGTAATTAATGAGAAAATTTTAGTAGTTGATAGCGATTGCGGAAGCAATTTAGTGGGAATAGACTGGCTAGACAAAATGGGTTTTCAGGTTTCTGTTAAAGCTGTCAACATTTCTTCAAATTTACCAATTAGCATCAAAGAACTCTGTGCTAAGTTTTCGCAACTTTTTGAGCCTTCGTTAGGATGCTGTTTTAACTACCAAGCTCATTTAGAACTACTCCCAGATGCTAAGCCTAAATTTGTTCCACCTCGCACAATCCCGTTTGCACTTCAAGAGGCTACTAAGCAGGAATTAGAACGTTTAGTCCAAGCTGGAATTTTAAACCCTATTCAACGAACTCAATGGGCTACACCTATCGTTGTCGTTCCGAAAAGGAAAGGAACAGTCCGTATATGCGGAGACTTTAAAGTTACAATTAATCCACAATTGGTTGTCAATCGACACCCCATTCCACGTACTCGTGAGCTCTTCCATAAATTGCGTAATGGGAAGCTCTTTACTAAAATCGATTTGTCCGACGCTTACTTACAAATAGAATTGGACGCGGAATCCAAGAAACTCGTGGTTATTAATACCCCATTTGGGTTGTATCAATACCAAAGGATGCCGTTTGGTATCAACAGTGCTCCAGGCGAATTCCAGCATGTCGGAATTTATTTAGACGATCTGCTTGTAATAGGAGAAAACGACGAAGAGCATCTTGCAAACCTTAATGCAGTTTTTAGTAGGCTTCAAGCTAATAGTTTCCGTTGCAACATAGACAAATGCGAGTTTGCGCGCCACGAAATTGAATATCTAGGCCATTCTATTTCGGCTTCGGGCATTCGCCCACTAGAAGATAGACTTTTAGCAATTAAAGAACAACCTTCGCCCACTAACTTAAAAGAATTGAAAGCCGTAATGGGAAAATTTAATTACTATAATCAATTTATAGCTAATTTTGCTCAGGTTGCAGGGCCTTTGAATAGTCTACGGCGTAAAGGAGTTTCTTTTCGATGGTCATCAAAAGAAGAAGAAGCATTCAACAGCCTTAAGATGAGTATCGTAAATGCAACAAGGCTCGTACATTTCAATGAAGATCTACCAATTATTTTGGCTACTGACGCTTCTAGTTACGGCATAGGCGCCGTTATTTCACATCGTTTTCCGAATGGTTTAGAGAAGCCCATCGCTTTCGCTTCCAAAACGCTAAACATTCACCAAAAATCCTACAGCCAAATAGAAAAAGAAGCACTCTCCATTATATATGGAATTACAAAATTCCACCAATATTTGTATGGCAGGTCATTTGAACTCCTGACGGATCATAAGCCGTTGACGACGCTTTTTAACCCAAACAAAAAACTTCCTGAGATGACTCTACAGCGTCTCCAAAGATGGGCAATCTTACTTATGGGATACAATTATACAATTAAGTATCGGCCAACCGCTAAACATGCAAATGCAGACTCACTTTCTCGCCTCCCGGTGGGGCCTGATGAGAACTTCGACAAACGAGAGGAGTCATGCTGCGAAATTCGTGAGATATACGATGATGTTTTAGAATCACACCCTATAGACCTTAAGCTTCTTAGACAACATTCTGACAGAGACTCTACATTGACTGCTGTAGGAAAATATATAAAAAATGGTTGGCCTACGCACTTAAAAGCAGAAGAACGTTATCTCCAGGCATATTTTATTAGAAGGCAGTTTGACTATTCATCAAGGAATAATTTTACTCAATGCAAACTATCCACGTGTTGTGATTCCTAGAACGTTGCAAGAAAAAACTCTCAAAGTAATACATGAAGGTCATTGGGGTTCTTCTCGCTCAAAGCAACTTGCAAGACGTTACGTTTGGCTCCCAAATATTGATAAGCAAATCGAAGATTTTTCTGCAAAGTGTGAGATTTGCCAATCTGAAGCATCGGAACCAGCAAAAGAGTATTGCAGCTGGCCTCAAACAAATGAGCCGTGGAGTCGGCTACACATAGATTTTGCCGGACCTCTTTATGGTCGTATGTGGTTAGTTTTAGTTGATTCACATTCTAAATTCCCGTATGTTGTTTCACTGCCTGCAGCTACATCAGAAAATACAATTAAAGCTCTCCGTAGTATTTTTTCAATTGAAGGTTTACCAAAGACTATCGTTAGTGATAACGGAACTCAGTTCACATCCACACAGTTTTCAGAATTTTGTAGATCCAATGCTATTCATCATGTCCGAACTGTTCCGTTTCATCCAGCATCAAACGGAGAAGCCGAGCGATTCGTACGAACACTTAAGACAGCTTTCAAAAAACTTATTGCTGATGGCTCATCTCCTGAACTTGCGCTTCCAATTCTACTCAGCACCTTTCGAACAACTCCCAATCCAATAACAAAAAAGTCTCCCTTGGAGTTGCTACATGGTCGTCAACAGCGTTGTGTGTTATCAGCCCTAGTTCCAGAAACTAAGCCAACTCATCAAATACGGAGCAAGTTTGAAGTTGGTCAGGAGGTTCTGTGCCGCCAATATCTCAAAAAACAGAAATGGTTGCGTGGTATCATTTTGAAAGTACTGGGAAGAAACACCTACGAAATCAAAACAAAGAACGGTGTCAGTCGCAGACACCAAAACCAAATGCGACTTCTGCAGAATAAATCGAATTTGGAAATCGAAAATCCTGAAGGTATCATTTGTTCCAAATCCCCTAATCCTTTTATTTCTTCCCCTAGATTAAATTCTACCTCCAAAGGTCAAATAGAAGGTGGAGAAGATGTATATGAAGAGTCAACATCAAAATGTTCGGATGCACAATCCTGTCGATCCTACGAGGAACCTTTATCAGATGTTCCTGGTACATCTCCCAAAATTACACCAATGGAGTTACCGACACATGACTACGAGAAACTTTTACCAGATGTTCCTGGCACATCTCCCAAAATAACACCAATGGAGTTACCGACAGAAATTCGACGATCCGAGCGGGTGAAAGTTTTGACCCCACCAATTTACTTTAAGAAACGAGGTCAATAAATAAACGGGGAGATATGTTATACCATCAGTACAATAAGAATAAATCCTATTGCAATGAATTGTACTATTATAATATTAGTGCCCCTATGGCAACACTTAAATTGAATACTGAATTGTTTAGCTTTAAGAAACCAACAATGAAATAAACTTAGTTGTTAATCGATCACAGTCCACAGCATTTCACTCTTCTCTCCAAGACTTAACAGTATTGTATATATATGAATATGTATATATATATATATATATATATATATATTATATATATATAAGGCAAGTATATATACCACTTTCTTCTTTTTTTTTTGATTTTAGATTCTAAATTGAAAATTATTCTCTTTTTTTTTAATGTTAAAAAAAAACACAATTTATACATAGCACTGAATCAAAAAGAAAATTGAACAATAAAAAAAATGAATGAAGTTTAACCAAATTTTAAATTTAAATTAATATAAGAAAAGCACTATGTATATATATAAATATTCGAGTTGGTTGGTTTTCCCGTTGAAGTTAGTGAGATGATTTAAGGATTTTGGGATTTCCTCGCCCCGTTAATATCCTTTGTTCACGTTCCCTTTTTAAAGAAAATTGAGGCCGTCAAAAAGAATTTTTTTAGCGGCCTAAATGCACAAGAAATTGCTTCTTAATTATTCATTTTCCATCGAAATTATCCTAATGGAAGCTTACCTTAAGAGCGAATTAACAGGCGTATATATATATATATATGTATGTATGTAATTAGATCTTGAACGATCTTTCGTTTAAGGTACATATATATTACCTATCTCGATGAGTCGAACCCAGCGCTGATGGATTTTGCTTAAAAAAAAAAACTATATAAAAAAACTAAACTATCACATATTTGTCTTAATTAAATCTACTCACGTTTATGATTTTTGAACTAGGTTCCTTGAATAGTCGGTCGGTGGTACCCTCTTAGATTTCTTCCTTGCTTCCTTATTCAAAGGTGGATAATTTTGAAAAGAAGGTACTTACCGACGGCTTTTACTCAAGAACCCTAGCTCTACCTATCTCACTAATATTACCCAACCAGGATTTTCCAGCCTTTGTCTCGTTTCACATCCACTAGATTACGCATTATTACATTAATGTTATAAAAACGCAATTAATCTTTTTATGTGAGTGTGAACATTGGTGGGTGTGATTTACGCACTTGTTGCAAACGTCTTCGGATGCGAATCGGATTCATAAATGTCATGACACCGATCCCATCCAAATTGTTTCATGCAATAGAGGTGAGTTTCTCCACCTTCGCAACATTCCCGCTGACCATTCTCAAATTATGGCAAACTTGCTGACAATCACTCAATTTGGGTGATTGGAGTAATTTGGGTGTTAGCCATAACTCTTCTCTACCTGACCGAAAGGAGAATCTATTATCATTAGGCTTACCCCTATAGAGGGGGAGCGAGGTAGCATTGCTATAACTTGTCATAATGTAACCAACTGCAGTAGCAGTTGAGTCGTCGCCGTCGGTCTTGTCATAGTTGGTGGTGTTTTTTTGTTTGGTTTGTTTTCTTTTATTTCGTATTTCATTTTTTTATATGTAATTAATTTTTTTATTATTGTAATTATTTAATACAGCCCATTCGGTTACATTATTTTTCTCGCTTGCTGTTTTTTAAAAAAAATTCATTTTTATTCTTCAATCTTAAACCTATCTTAAAGCTAGACAAAAATTCATAAATTTAGCCTAATTAACCATAATGTACAACTAACTTACTAGTCCCATACGGACGCTCTAAGTTAAACTATAACACTTAATAATAATGCCTTTCGGCCCTTACATCTATTTTACTTCAATTAAATTTTATTTATTTTGTATTTATTAGAAAATTTGAAAAAAAGAAACGAATATCATTCTCGCTTGCAGTCACCATAGTAGTAGGAGTAGTACCCGTGACGTGATGGTTAGTGTGTAGGACTGTCATGCCAGAGGTCTTGAGTTCAATCCTTTCCTGTGCCATCTAAAGTTTTTTTTTCACAGGTACTGCCTTCTACGAGGAGTTGACAAATCCTCCAAGAGTAATTCTTGTCATGAAGAGTGCTTTCTCAAATTAGCCGTTCGGATTCGGTTTAAAACCGCAGGTCCAGAAATGGTTGAGAGTTGTCACTAGGCCCTAGTTCTTAACGTACTGTTGCGCCAGCTAATTTATTTTTATTTAAACTATAGTAAATATCACTGTTTTTTGGTTTAAACTCCAAGAGCGAGAGCCTGAGCTCCAAATATGTCGTAGTAGCCCTATAGGTGTTCACTAAGTGGTTGAACCTAACTGGAACTGTAGACGCCACCGTTGGTTCCATCTTGGGAATTCCTACGCTGCTGTCTGGATGAAAGGAGAGATTCCTTCATGGAAACGCGCCCACCCTCTTTCGTTTGTTGTGAGTAATTTATTCAATCGAAGAAACGAAAAGTATGTATAGTTACAATCAAGTACCTATGTATGTAAAATCAGTCAAAGGTAATTCAAATTTAAGTTTTATAAATGATCAACAAATTTTAACGCCATCTTGTTAAAATATATATATATTCTATTTCAGGTAATGAAAGGTATAAGATAGTACTCTAAGTTGTCTTGATATGTAACAGTATTACTTGGGCAGACAGATATCCTCACCCTATACCATAAGTGATGCTTTAAATTTTGTTTTCCGACGAAAGCAATCTGGGTGAAATGCTTCATCTTTCATTCTAAGGACTCTTGATCGTGAGTCTCCAAAACAAAACTCCACAGAGACTCTGATGGTCATGAACCCACTTTACTCTTTTTTTGCAAAGTTAAAAGATTTTTTTGCAATTTTGTATCATTTCCTCAGGTATTATTTCTGACAACTATAGTACAACAAGCCTTTTAACCTTTTTCCACCAATTTTATTTCACAAATTATTATTCTTTTTCAGCTTGTTCAAAACTTCTTCGCTTTTGTCATAGTCCATGCTTCTGCTCCGTATAACAGGATGGGTATGATGAGGGTCTTATATAGCGACACTTTGGTTGCTCTAGAGAGGGCTTAACTACTCAATTTCTTTCTTAATTCAAAGAAACGAAGAGTTATTCTTCGTTTGATCTCAGCAATGGGATTGTTTTCTGTGTTCATGGCGGAGCCTAGGTAGACAAAGTAATCCTTAACTGCCCTACGTCTGTCGACGTATTTTTGCAGCCTCTGCCTCAATACTCACAAAAGCCCCTTTGACATCACGCTGAGTTCTTCCGAATATGACAATGTCATCAGTAGATGCCAATAATTGGACGGACTTTTGAAAAATAGTGAATCTAGTGTTAACGTGGATGTTGGATGCACGATGTTAAAGAAATGGCATGAAAGCGCATCACCTTGCCTTAAGCCTTTTTTGACATCGAAAGTTTCTAACCTTTATGGAGCAGCGTGATTTCTCCGAGGTCATCCTGCACAGACGTACTAGTTTGACAGGGATGCTACAACTAGACATGACTCTATACAGTTCACCCCTGTAGACGCTGTCATATGCGGCATTTAAATCGATAAAGAGATGGTGGGTGTCAGTTTGATGTTCTTGAGTTTTTTTCCGGGATCTGCCATAATGTAAATATTTGATCGACTGTGGACTTTCCAGGTCTTATACCACTGATAAATACCTACCAGGTTGTCGACAATGGGCTTAAGACGTTCACATATTACGGCAGAGAAGATTTTGTAAGTGATGTTAACGAGACTGATGCCTCTATAGTTAGTGCATTTAAGAGGGTCTCCTTTTTTCAGAATCGGGCAAACAATACTCAGGTTCCATTCATCGGGCATGCATTCTTCCTAACCAAATAATCTCCAGCTGCTTTAAAAAGCTCGGAATTCAAGCCATCTGCTTCAGCAGCTTCGTCTAAGTCGATATCATGCCTGCCTTACAGTGGAATTGGGTGCCTCCCCGACGTTATACACTCTGCAGAAATGGTCCCTCCATATCCCCAGCATTGATTGCGGTTCTATATACTATGAGGTTTCCACTTTCGTCTTTCAAACCTTCTGCTCGAGGTTCATATACATGTGATTCTAATTTTACCTGCTCATAAGACTTTGGAACATCATTTCTGCTTTGGAACTTCTCAACATTTTCGACCTGACGCTTTTCTTGCTCTCTCTGTTTTTCCTTCTCCGTGTTTCCTCTCTCTTATTCTGCTTATAGAGCTTGTGAGCAGCTCTCGTTCTTCTATGCAGCTCCGCTTTGCGAGCCTGTTTTTTGCCTGCATTTGCCTGCCGACAAGGAAGCCTCGATCACAATATGGTCAGCCTGGTCGACGGTGGTTGATCTGGAAATTATATTTGGTGCCAAAAATTAGATATACTAGAAATATGGTGAATCCATGCTTACGGATTTGCGTTTTGCGAATAATTTGGAACAAAATTAATTTGTGTATTTTTCTTTTCTTTGCATTCTCTTTTAAGTTTTATATTGAAAGGTAGTATTGAAGTAGATTCTATACCGAAGTAAATTTACTTCGATCGAAGTAAAGTACGACTATTCTCATCACCAAATTGTTTTTAAAATTATTCAAAAAAATAAAAAGCACAATATAGTAACACGACTTGCACACAAATGATGAAAACCAACACGCCTTGACGGTTTTTAAAAATTTTAAATTTGGGGATTACGTTAGTGGATTATGCATTGGGATTTAGATCATGGGCGTTTTGTTTTTGGAGTTTCTACTTAGGGATAACGAATTTGTAGATTTTTTAAAGTGTGGAGATTTTGTTTTTGGAGAATTTGAACTAGTGTATTATGTCGGTATTCCGTGGAAAACGTGTACTAGGAACCATGACGTTTCGCCAGCAGCGAAATCGATGAGCCTAAATCCGTCATCGGAATTGCTGTCGTGCAGGCTGTTTTTCCGATTACTCCACCAAAGATATTTTCCTTTCCTAGCTTGGCATTCAAGTCACCCAAGACAATTTAAATATCGTAGCTAGGGCACAGCTCATATGCTTTGTATAAGAGTGGGAGCCAAAGCACATATTAGGCTTATGTTGCCGAACTTGATGACAAAGCTGCATCCAGATAAACATTGTTAGTTTTCTCGCTAGCAGTCACCATAGTAGTAAGACCAGTACCCGTGACGTAATGGTTAGTGTGTAGGACTGTCATGCCAGAGGTCTTAGTTCAATCCTTTCCTATGCCATCTAAAGTTTTTTTCACAGGAGTTGACAAATCCTCCAAGAGTAATTCTTGTCATGAAAAGTGCTTTCTCAAATTAGCCGTTCGGATTCGTTTTAAAACTGCAGGTCCCCTGAATTCCTCACAACATTACTCGCACACAGAAATGGTTGAGAGTTGTAAGTCACTATGCCCTAGTTTTTACTGCTGCGCCAGCTAATTTATTTTTATTTAAACTATAGTAAATATCACTGTTTTTTGGCCTCTATTTGCCCGGTTCATCCCATCGCATTTCCTCGATGGCGGTGATATCTGCTTTATAGCAGTCTAGGGCCTATGCTAAATTTTGGACTACACGTGGTCTATTAAAGGACCTAACATTCTACGCGCATATCCGAAGTTCGTTGTCCTTAAATCGTTTGCGTGTGTTTTCAACAGTAAATCCGTCCGTTATGTAAGGGCTTGTTGGTACTTCGTAACTAGTTTCTCAGGAAGTCACAGTAACAGTATTACTTGGGCAGACAGATATCCCCACCTTATACCATAAGTGATGCTTTAAATTTTGTTTTCCGACGAAAGCAATCTGGGTGAAATGCTTCATCTTTCATTCTAAGGACTCTTGATCGTGAGTCTCTAAAACAAAACTCCACAGAGACTCACATCTGATGGTCATGAACCCACTTTAATCTTTTTTTGCAAAGAAGTTGAAAGATTTTTTTGCAATTTTGTATCATTTCCTCAGGTATTATTTCTGACAACTATTTTGCGTTCGGCTTAGTACAACAAGCTTTTTAACCTTTTTCCACCAATTTTATTTCACAAATTACTATTCTTTTGCAGCTTGTTCATAACTTCTTTTAATTTGTTTGACAAGTTTATTAAATTCTTTATTTTCTTCGTATTAAAAACGTCTTTCACGTGGTCGTATCACCTTAGGAGTTTTTCCTCATTTAGTTAATTTGGTTCCACCAGTGTTTATGAATTTCAATCTCGAATATTTTGATATAAATAATTCTTTCAAATAGTGTTGTTCATCTTATGTCTCAATACATTCTTCTCTACTCAATAGTAAGGGAATAATGTGGACTATATTTTAAACATAAAATGTAGTGAATTAAAAGTTAGTTAGTTAATAAAATAGTATTAAGTAATTTTAAGCATTCAAATTAAGTATTCAAAAATTATTGAAAACTAAGAAATATAAAATTGTTTTAAAGCGATTGAACAAATTAAATATTCTCTTTTTCTCTTCTCACGTGCGACAATCTTGAATTTTCCTTACTTTTTTCTGGAATATTTAAAAATAAGATTTTCCTATAACGGTCACCACTTAATTTTATAGAGACACGTAAAGCGTTTGTAAAAAATATTTATTTATTTTTACCCAATCTTAGGTACGTGTCTACAGAGTTCAACTCAGAAATTAAAACTAACTCTATTACAAAATGTGTGCCGTTATTTATATGACTTAGAAAAAGAACCAAATGATAAGCAACCATTCCTTTCAACAGATTTCTGTTTACTTAATATCATATGTGTCGGACGCATTAATTCTTCATAACTGAAATTCCATACTGTATTATGTAGTTATAGTTTCCAAAACATTTGTACAGCAAATATTAACTAAAACGTTGATATTAATTAACACTCAACAGGTAGATAAAGTAACTTTTTGTAATTAAGTGTGACGGAGAATATGATCAATTTTATGACCTCACTCATACAAAAAAAAATCATGTTGCACTTATACCATTTTGTTAATATTAACATAATATTTATTTCCTTTACGATCACGTATAGTATTAAAAAAAAATTGATATTAAATCAAAAATCATTATTCACAGCGACACGTGTTGTGTGTATTTTTCTTTTCTTCAGCTCAAAACACAATCTTGTGGAATTTTGGGGCATACCACAAAATTTAATATATATAAAATAAAAAAAAAGTTCAAATACTTGATTAGTTACCTTAAAACAACCATATTATTTTCAAAGCTTTCAATTACACGAACAAAATTATCTGGGAACATTCCTCGTTTTCCAGTCGAAGAAATTGTCCCTTCCCACCACCCACCAGGTTTCTGAGTAATGTTTTTTAATTCTTGGCCTTTGAGAAGATCAATTTCGTCATCTTTTTTTGCCCAATAATCATACTCTGCAATAGCTGTTACTACGAAAAAGAAACAAAAAAAAAAACAAATATTAAATTAATGTAAGAAAGTTTTTTTCAGTTCAAAATTAATATTATATTCAATTTGGAATATATTAAGGGCCTGGGTTCAGTCCTAAATGATATACGAGTAGGTACCATTATATAATGAACTAGCGGCCCGTCCCGGCTTCGCACAGGTATACATAAATAGGTACAGATATTTAAGTTATAAGCATGGTAATCAAAACGACCAAGAATCACTAAATTAGAAAACATTTTTTGTCATATCATTAATACTCTTCGCAGCGTTTGCGATGAAAGACATTTTATGGCTTATTTTTTTTACACCTTCGGTTGGTTTTAATAGGAATTTCTAAAGATTTCTATAGTAATCTAGTACTAAATATTGCCTATGTTACTCAGTGATAATGTAGCTTTCTAATGAAAAAAGAATTATTAAAATCGGTCCAGTAATTTTTGAGTTTATTCGTTTGAAATAAGCTTCTAGTTGTTGGTCGCGTTGGGTTTTCTTAAAGAATTGAAAATTGAAGAAAAAGAGACGGGACGTCAAGAAGAGGGGGACTAACCGTTGAAAGCTTTAGTAGAAGGAAAGTAGACAAGTAGAGGTTTACCGTATTAAAAGAAAGAAGGTTCGATAGAAGAGTTAATAAAGACCACCAATGATGTCCACTGCGAGGGCACTGGCATGCTAGCTGCACTCGGCTCAGCTCGTCGGAAAAGGGGGGTGTTCTTGCCCCCGCAGGAGGACCTCACCTATTTCAAAAAAAAAACTGTATCATGCCAGAAAAGAATACGAACACGTCACACTTTCAATCCACCACTCCGATTCGTTGCCGCTGGTGTTGCAACTGTTGGCCTTTGTCCCTCCCAACCTGGGATCCGTTGCCATCTACCGTGTATGGATTCCCCTAACTAATATGATCCCGTCCTATCCCATACTCACCCCATAACCAGTACCTTAGTCCGTCTTACCGCACCCCCTGTTGAAAAGCTCAAAGTTCCATCGGGCTCATTTTGAAACCCAAGAAAAGATCCTTTTCATCGAAATCGGCGTGAAACTCACAAAATTTTTATTAAATCAAGAAAACAAAAATTGGAAATTGAAATCTTTGCGATACATCAAAAAAAACATTAAGTAATTAAACAATGAAAATGAACAAAAAAGGAAAAAAATCAAAAAGTACTTAAAATTAATAATTTAACTCTCAACCTGTCATGATATTGGAGACAATTATACCCCAGCATCTATCCTGCTCGCAAAAAAAATAATCACACCCTTTTATTCACCCTCAAAAGCCCTTGTATATAGGTTTGGCTTTGCTTTCCCGTAATAAAAATTCAACTACCGGGAGGACCTCTCGTACCCCGAACCCCTTTCCCTGCCTACAGAGAGCTCTATGTAAGTCTGAAGGGATCGGCAAAATCTTGCCCGGATCCGAGTAGTTCCGGCAAGCCCAGACCCACACAAAAAGACCGGCGGTTTGTGCTTTTGTTTTAACAAATCGAACTGACTCCAAAGTCACTTGAGTTGGATTGGACCATAAATTATTTAAACCAAGATATGCTAACAGTTACAACGGATATATAAAACAAATAGAACGGTTCACGCCAAAATTTTATAATATTTTTTTTTGAAATTTAAGTTGTTTTGTATGTATCTAAATTCGTTTCTGGAATACTCCTCAAAAACTATTTTTTTTTGGTTGGCAGCGCACTCCTTCTTTCTGGTTCGCTTTGCCAACGGCGGAGTTAGACAGGAAAACAGGCTATTTTCTTGGTGCTATGCAAGGTGGGCGGCCCTTGGTGCCCTTCTTTCTTGTGGGCCCAAATTACCCCAAATGATAAGAAAAATGTGTTACTTGTTTGGTCTGGGTATGGCTCAGACCTAAATCCTTGTTACGGCGTCCTGCCTTGGTCTTGCCAGAACGTAAGGCGACTCGTGCCACGACGACAACGGCCACGTGTGCTTATCCTGGTTCGATGGGCCGCCTCACTATAAATTTTCACTTATATTACCACTTTGTCTAAAACAATTTTTAATGAAGATTAAATCTCACCTCAATGCGTATTCACAATTATTAAACTACGTTTTCAGTTTATAATTTATAAATGTATACGGTTCATTTTGAGGTTCCAAAAAAAACTTTTTCTTTTTTTTTCTGTACAAAAAGTACCTACGCCACTGGATATTGTAGCACCTGACCGGCTAGACTTTGTTTGATCAAATGATCGACGGAATTCCCTAAGAACAATCTTAACCATAAGGAATTATATCGAGTGACGTACATCTCTACCTGTCTCTTTCTTTTGGTATCCGCAAAAATTCCGGCCATATTTTTTTGTCTATTGGGAAACCCCTTAGTTATATACCAAAATTCAAATTATTTTTCGCGCCTTTGAAATCTTACTATTTACATATCCAATACAATTATACATGCTCCCACAGACTACGCAAACGCAACTCACTCTACATAACAACACAAAACACTAATACAGATACTACTAACAATGACTGGTCTAAAATATATATAGTCCTCCCGTTCTTCAACCATTGGGCTATCCCACTCCGTCTTCTGCCTCCAATTTTATTTTTCTAACAACTGTCAGACGCCAAAACAAATTTTCGTGTGGAGTCTTTCTTTTTTTTTTTTCTTCAACAAAAGTTTTAAAGTTCCCAAAAATTAATAAAACTAACAAGGAACCATACCACGCTAGAAAAAAACATTTAAATAACATCCAAAATAACGCCTAAGCACCCCGAATGGAAAAACACGACGGCAAAAAAAAATCAAAACAAAACAACATTTAGCATCTTGGGATTTCCCGAGATGGAGTCCGTTCGTCAGCAGTGCATCAGGAATTACAGGTGAGTATTTTCATAATTGCTAATGCTTCTCTATTTTCAGTTTATGGGTGTCTCTCAATTGGAACCCAATTACCATGGCCTCCCAGAGATCCAGCACCTCAACATCCCCAACGGATGCCCCTACCAGCCAATGATCGGTGCAGAGCTAAGTAGACCATATTGTTAAGGGAATCAGGAGCTTCCCTGCATAATGTTTATCGTGAAGCTCATGATTCTCCGTTTCTACCCTTCCTTGAGCTCCACTAACCAAATTTCCCTTTTCTCTTCCAGGTACTCGGATGCATTTTGGTTCCCATTATGGTTACTTTGAAACGACCCCCTCACGGTTTTCGCCTTGTTGTGGCGAGGGGGCTTACGTCTTACTCTTCAGCAATCCAGCTGCGGAGTAGGGCAACTAAGAAAACCAACAAAAGCAGAGATGTCAATCTAAATAATTTAACCATGGACAAAAGTTTACAAAAGGAAAAAATCGAACGGGGATATACGTTCAAAAGTCGACAGAGGTCACGGCTGCCGGCGAGGGCTTGGCTTCGCAAGAAGCTAAGTCGCCAGTGACAGAAGTAAACTTCAAAGAAGGAAAAAGAGAGTTAAAAAGACAACCGGTCTTTCTCTCAGTAGATCTCCTTCCCGACTTAGATAGTTTAACTATCAAAAGTACAGAGACCTCGGACAGACCTCCTTCCATAGGTAGTCAAACCGAGGACGAGCTACTGATGGAACCGAATCAAGAAGAGACTATGCTGAAGTCTGCTGCACCCCTCAAAGCTTCGAGGGAACGCAGCAACTACAGATCCTCCAAAAGATTCGTGGAAAAGACCGAGTTGAAAGACCCTGCGGCGCTCAGTTCGAGAGATAAAGCTCTCCTAAAAAAGCACAGGAAGCTGGTTAAGAACTTCGAGCGGCAGCTGGCAGAGACTGCCACTGCACCCAGGGGAATAACAAGGCAAGTGAAGGCCGAAGAGTCGGAGAGCAAAGGAGTAGATGCTGCCAAATCTAGGTCTGTCCCTAAAAAGGCAAACTGTGAACAGGCTGGCAATAACTCGACCGCTCGGAACGACAAGAGAAAAGTTCAGGTGACTTCCAGCAAGAAACAGCCAGCCAACGCTAGGAAAGACCAAGCACCGGCAGGCACCTCTTCTGGAATGAAACCAGGAACGTCCAAGAGACAAAGATCGGAGGAGACAGTCAAGCTAGACGGTGCTAAGAAACTTAGAACCAACAGCTTCGACACCACCCCGATCGACCTACAAATTGCCATTATAAGCCGTGACGACCCAGATGGGAAAATCTCGGCAAAAAACTGGCTTCTTGTAGAAAATGAGATCCTCAAAGCTATGATGGCAGCATCAGAGAACGATAGTTCTGAAGACTATATCTTTGATGGTGCCGGATGGCGGCGAGGAGTTAAAGTGGTCTGCTGCGGTGACCAGAAATCACGGGAGTTTCTGAACCACACAATCGCCAACATTGGCGAACTATGGGAAGGTTCCTCCCTTGAGATTCTACCCGCCGCAGCTCTACCACTCCGCCAGCAGTTTAGCATATGGATCCCCCCTCCTGCAGAACATGAGGACGCAGCCATTATAAAGCTGTTGGCGAAACAGAACAAAGAGCTTCCCATTTTAGAATGGAAGCTCCAACACTCAAGAAAGAGTCAAGAAAGAGTCATGGAGGCGAAGGGAAGGACCTCTTGTTTGTGGCAGACAAGAAATCTGACCTTCTGCTGAAAGAGAGAAAAGACGTGTTGAGGTATGGTCTCGGAACCGTAAAGGTTAAGAGGCATGAGGGCAAAGGGGAGTCAAAAGCTGCTAGTGGTGCAAATAAACCTGCACCACGCTAAAGCAGCAACGTACGACCTTACGCTCTACATGTCTCACGAGAACGTGGATGTGGCCTTGATCCAGGAACCATGGTTAGGCAAAAACCGAATCCGTGGGTTGAGGTCAAAACATTACAACCTTTTCCATTCCACGTCAAATGAAGGTAATATTAGAAGTTGTATCCTAGTGAAAAAATCAATTAACAATTAACCATCAAAAACAGTCCGCGATCTGGTGGTCCATGCCACAGCAAGCGGTACACCCTTGGTGTTGGGAGGTGATGCCAACGCTCACCACACTCAATGGGGCTCTAAGGACATCAATAAAAGGGGTGAGTCAATTTTTGAATATATTCTCTGTTCTAATTTATCGATATGTAATAGGGGCAATCACCCTACCTTTCGAAACAAAAACAGGGAGGAAATCATAGATTTGACTCTTATTAGCAATAATAGTAAAATTTCGGTTGAGGACTGGAGAGTCTCACCTAAAGAATCTTTTTCGGATCACTTTAGGATACTCTTCTCTATAGACAGGAACTTTACTGAAAAGAAACCTTACAGGAACCCAACTAGAACGAATTGGACAGAGTACGAAAAATGGCTGAAAGACTGTATTGATCCACCAGAGGACAATACAAGTCTAAGTACTTCAACCATTGACACTGTTGTCCATAACTTGTCTAGCAAAATGAGAATGTCTTTTGAAAAACACTGCCCTTTATCTCTGATGGAACAGGGTCGAACTCGAGCCTAGAGACGCTTGAACTCTTCATGGAAACTCATTTCCCCGGTTGTAAAAATCCAGAAAGTTCCGATTGCTTGCAATCGAACACGCTGGATTTTACTCACACGGAATCAAAGTTAGAACTAAATCGGGTTATTACTGAGCAGAAGATTATCTGGGCAATAAACTCGTTCAAACCCTATAAATCAGCGGGACCGGACGAGATTTTCCCAGCTCTCCTTCAAAACGCTCTCAAAGTAATAACTCCGTGGCTTAGGGTAATCTTCATAAGTTGTATCAAACTTAGATACGTCCCTAATAGCTGGAAAAAGGTCAAGGTAGTCTTTATCCGAAAAGCAGGGAAACCGACTCACTCGACCGCTCAGGATTATAGACCAATAAGTCTCTCTTCGTTTCTCCTTAAGACACTAGAGAGGATAATTGATCTACATGTTAGAGAACTTCTCAACGAACACAACTTGTGGAACTACCAACACGCCTACCTTAAAGGTAAATCAGTGGAGACTGCCTTGCATGAAGTAGTTTCACATATTGAGAAAAGTCTTGAACATAAAGAATATACCCTGGCAGCATTTCTTGATATCGAGGGTGCGTTTAATAACGTTAAAACGGAGTCGATCAAGACTGCCTTAGTTGAAGTTGGGGTTGAATCTGTTATTGTCGATTGGATCTTCACCATGTTAAATGGCAGAATTATCAACTCTCAAATAGGAGTTAGCACTATTGAGAAAACAGTTACTAGAGGCACACCACAGGGAGGAGTCATCTCACCCCTGCTCTGGATCCTCGTAGTCAACAAAATTCTCACAAAGTTCAAAGATCAGGGCATTAAAATAGTTGCGTATGCAGATGACATAGTGGTTTTGATAACAGGCAAGTTTCTTACCATCATCGAAAACATTATGGAAAATGCATTAAAGGATTTATCTTCTTGGGCAACTAAGAACGGTCTCGGGGTCAACCCCACCAAGACAGAGCTAGTTTTGTTCACGAGGAAAAGGAAACTGGAGGGCTTCAACCCTCCCAAACTAAATGGCATTCCTCTAAAACCTTCTAAGGAAGCTACATTTCTAGGAGTAATCCTTGACTCCAAGCTTACATGGAAGCGTAATACTGAGGAAAGAATGAAAAAAGCACTATGTGCATTCTACACATGCAAAAAGACCTTCGGTGTACGTTGGGGTATGCGACCGCAAGTCATCCAATGGATGTACACAGCGATTGTCAGACCCATTCTTACCTATGGCTCTATTGTATGGTGGAAGGCGGTGGAAAAATCAAGCTATCTCAAGAACCTGAATAAGGTACAGAGACTAGCCTGTATAGGAATTACAGGGGCTCAAAGATCCACACCACAAGCTGGATTGGAAATGATCTTGGACCTCCCGGCTCTGGATGAGTTCATAAAGTGCACGGCAGCCAAAACTGCAATTCGTTTAAGAGAACTGAGTTTTTGGAGACATAGCACTTATGGCCACGGGTCAATCTTAGAAAGATATGACACGATCCCAGGACTGAGAGAGACCACCGATTACATCCCCCCTTTACTAAATTTCGACAGGAAATATTCTATTTTCATACCAGAAAGACAGGGTTGGGATCCTAATTCACTTATAAGTAAACAGGGTATCCCTTTCTACACTGACGGTTCAAAAATGGAATCAGGAACAGGTGCTGGAGTGTTTTGCCAATCTCTCAACATCAGAGCGTCATATACACTCCCGGCTGACTGTAGTGTCTTTCAGGCCGAGGTCTTTGCCATTGGAAAAGCAGCTGAATTGGCACATCACGAAAAGCTAAGCTCTTCGGAGATTACTTTTTTCGTGAACAGCCAGGCTGCTATCAAAGCCTTAGCCAGTGAGACTATTAGATCAAAAGCAGTTTTAAACTGTAGGAAGGAATTAAATAAAATCTGCCACCAGGTAAAACTATGCTGGGTTCCCGTACATAGCAATATAGAAGGGAATGATATAGTAGACGAACTAGCCAGGAAAGGGTCAAAAGCAGACACAAGTAGTAGCGACCATTCAGTTAGGGGACCACTCGTTCCGATTGGGGTACTCAAGAGGAAGATAGACCTTAAACTAAAAGAGAAAACCAATATCTCCTGGAAATCCAGGAACGATTGTGCAATCTCTAGAAGTTTATGGCCTAACACAAATGAAAAAGAAACTCGGTATATTCTATCGCTGAGTAAAAAGAACATTAAAATCTTGATAGGTGTACTAACAGGTCATTGCGCCATTGGCACAATGGCTAATAGAATAGGGGCATTTGCACCCGATTTTTGTAGAAGCTGTCAGGATGAGGAGGAAATGGAAACAATTAAACACCTGCTCTGCGACTGTCCGAACCTCCAAACCAGCCGACTCCGTCATTTCGGAAACAGGTTTGTTGGAGAACTGGATGATCTAGCACAGGTCTCAATGGCGAGCATGAGGAAATTTATAGATAGCACAGGCTGGTTCGTTAACGAGCCAGTCTACGCTAATCGACAGAGTTGAATTGAACTGAGAGCATCGATGCTAAATTTTTACTTTTACAGGGGATCACAATGGACCAATAGGCCCCCGTGTACGCAACAGCTTCTTGCTGTGCACACCCCTTACAACCTAACCTAACCTAACCTACTTTGAAACGAGAGTTCCCCCCGGCTAGACGTATACTCTTGTGTTTTTTATTTTTCGAGTATTTGTTACTTACACTATTATTTCGCTTCAGCGCATCCGTAACAAAACAACGGTCTCTGAGATGACTCGAAACATGAAGAGGACGTTGGAAGGATGAGCTTATGCCTTCTTTAAGACGAGGTGGGGAAGAACCCATGCAGTAAAAGCCGGGCTACTAATTTGCTGCCGCTCAGCTGCCGGAATTGCAAACATTTGTCAAAATAACCTTCAAGAGTGTCACGTTAAACGTATTGTCTGTGCTCCTACTCTCAGGTATATGGAAGTTATCTATAACTAGTTTAAGTAATTTTAAGATATATATGTATATTGGTATGTCCTTCAGACAATAAGTAACCCTACTTTAAGAACAACTTAAGAATGCTAAGGACGTTAGTTTTAAGATCAGCTTATTTGTGTTTGTGGGTGTTTATGAATAAACCGTTCCGCAGAACTATTGATAACCCCTTTCTTCATACATTGTCGATGGCCATATAATCTTGCTAGTGCCTTTGAGCACGACAAAAAAAACTGAATTAGGGTTTTCTTGCGGAGTTAAATTCTCAGATGGAGTTGAAAGTGGAGTATGTTCGTTTGGACAAAACAGAATAAATAACATGCAAGCAAAAAAAAATCACAGATGGAAATTGCAAAGGTGGATCAAAGATCATCACCAAGTATAGGTGTAATTTAATTACAATATTATGTAGGTAAATATCACAGTAGAGCTTAAACATTATGGGAATGCAAATAAAATATGGCTTAGGGCTAAATGCTAGCAGCAATATCACAGATGTTATAACTAGCCAAGCAAAAGCTTGGGTATAGTTCGAAGCTAGACAATTGTTTTTCCTATCACATTTTTTTTTATTGCACGTTACCCATAACTTATTTGCCAAAATGAAATAAATAACGCTCAAATACTGGAATTCAGTCTTGCATTAGGCAGCCGAATTTGTAAATTTCCTTTATCTGTGTTGCCACTAACTAAATTATTATCAAGATTGTTTTTCTTCTTGTTATCATTTGTCTTTTGAACACTTTATGGTTTCAAGTCTTTTGCATGAAACACTCCTATAGATTTACCCGCAAGGTTCTCTAACTCGTACATATTCTTTCCGATCGCTTTGGTAATACGACATTTGATATACTTCTGACAGAGTTTTGCCGATATACGTTTTGATGAATCGCTAAGAGTAAAGTTTCTTTTGTATATTTCCTGACCTGGCTTATATGTGATGTTTCGAGTTCTAAGATTATAAGTATTTGCGCTTTTAGCTCCGGCTTTCTCGATGTTTTCTTTTATTTTGCTCCTTATAATCTGGAGTCGGTTTTGTTTGGGTATGGTTAATAGCTCTCCGTCTTCTACGGCGTTTAGCCTTCGTATCAGATCATAGCTGCTTCCATGATTAATCATGTTCATTCCGAATAGGGCAAAATACGGAGTAACTCCCGTTGCCGAATGCACCGAGCTCCTTAACGCTCCAGCGATTTCACTTAAGTGAAGATCCCATTCACGTTGGTCCGTTTTTAAATACGAGCGTATTGCGGCAATGAGTGTCCTGTTGACGCGCTCAGCGGCATTCGACTGTGGCGAATAATTAGCTGTCTTAAAATGTCTAATGCCATAGGTTGTCATCAAGCTTTGGAATTCCTTTGCAAGGAATTGCTTTCCGTTATCCGAATGGATAATTTGAGGCACTCCGAAAGTGTTAAATATGTCGTCTCGTAAGAATCTAATGACGCCACTGGATACCGCAGCTCTCATGGGTTTAAGAAACACGAATTTTGATAAGTGGTCAAGAACTACGAAGACATAAGCATTTCCGGTTTTGGACCTTGGATAGGGTCCTATGAAGTCAATATACAACTTTTGGAATGGACGGTCGGACACGTAACTGGACTGTATTGGTGGACGAGATATTTGATTGGACGATTTCGATTATTTACACACAGCACAGTTAGAAATATATTCTCTCACTTGTATAGACATATTTGGCCAATAGAAGAATTGTTTTAATCGATGCAAAGTTTTTGCAATCCCCCCATGAGCTACATTGGGAGGGTCATGAATTTTAGCAATTATATCTTTCGTCAAAACCGACGGAACCCACAGGCACCACGAATACTCGGTTACCTCTTTTTCAAGTCCTGCCGCTAAGGTTCGCTTGTATAAGTACCCTTCCTCTACTTTTAAGTCAGGCAACTCTTCGGAGTGTTTGGACACAGTGTCAATAAGGTTTGAATATTCCTCAGATTTGAATTCTTCTGAATCTAAGTCTATCAACGGCTCAACTCCCACTATAGATAAGACTTCCAAATGTGCCCGAGAAAGAGTGTCCGGCACGACATTAAGGGAACCCTTCCTGTGCTCTATGTCGAAGGCATAAGATTGTAATTCCAGGCTCCACCTGGCTAACCGGCCACTCAAGTCTTTCATGCTCATAAGCCATTTCAGACTCGAGTGATCGGTTATAACCGTGAAATCCATGCCCTCGACATAGGGCCGGAACTTTTTTATGGCCAGAACAGCGGCCATACACTCTTTCTCAGTCACACTATAGTTTCTTTGAGCCGAGTTCAACTTGTGGGAAAAATAATAAATTGGAGCTTCATCCCCTTGATCGTTTCTCTGAAACAGGACCGCTCCGATGCCTGAATCTGAAGCATCGCATTGTATGAAAAATCTTCTCTTAAAATCTGGGCGTATTAACACTGGGGTTGAAGTCAAAGCTACCTTAAGGGCTTCAAACGCCACTTTCGCTTCCTCGGTCATCACAAATTTACTGTTTTTCTTTTTAAGAGTGTCTGTTAGGGGAGCTGTTAAATTAGAAAAGTCTTTGATAAATCTTCTATACCATCCCGCTAGTCCCAATAACCTCCGGACTTGTCGGGGATTTTTCGGCATAGGGAAATCTCTCACGGCCTCGACTTTGGCCGGATCCGTTTTAAGCTTACCTCCCCCAACAATGAATCCCAAATATTTGAGCTCTCGGAAACAAAATTTTGATTTCACGACGTTAATGGTAAGGTTAGCTTTTCTTAGACATTCGGCTACCTCATCTAACAGCAGACGTGTGTCTCAAAATCAGGGGACACTACTAACAAATCATCCAGATACACGAAAACGCGATCCCGAAGTCGAGCAGGGATCACCTTGTCCATTAAACGGCACAATCTTTGGGCAGCATTGCACAACCCAAAGGGCATGACCGTGAACTGGTACAAGGGTCTCCCCGGTACCGCAAACGCAGTTTTTTCCCTACTCTGTCTCTCCAACGGAATTTGCCAAAAGGCTTCTTTTAAATCGATGCTGCTAATAAAATGTGTATCTTCTTTCCTGTATAGCTGGAGAGACAGGGTAGTGTCTCTGCTTGATCGGGGTCGCGTCCCCGGTATCGATAATGTGTTCCATTAATGTTGTTTTTCCTAAACCGTGGCGGTCACAATCCAAGAACTTATCTTTACTTATAGCCAGTCTACGCTGTTGTTCGGCTGTTAATTCATGGGCATTGATAACCTCGCCATTGTCTGTTGTCGAAACGACGCTAATTATATTGGGTGCGATTTCGAAACGCTTCCAAAAGTCTACTCCTAAATATACTTCCTGGTCCAGGTTAGGAACTAGGAAAAACATAACATCATGCTTCTTTTCGTTGTACTCTACTTCTAAAATGCATTTCCCAATAATGTCTTGGTTGCTCCCATCGGCTGTTTTTACTCCTGACTTGTATGGTTGAAACTTAATCCCTATTTTTTCCAAGAATCTTATGCAGTCTTTTCCCAATATGCTGACACTTGCCCCACTATCCAATAAACCAGAACACTCAACTCCATTTATTTTTAGCTGGGCGTAGGGTCTAGGGTCAGTTCTTAAATTATTGATTGTTGACAAAACACTCTTTCTCAATGATTTCCTCTTTTCAAATCTAATTCTTGCTTTTAATATTCTTTTCGATACTGCTCCTATCTGCTTTCCAAAAATTCTATTTCTCGTTTCGTAATATTCTTTTAATCTGACATGCAAAGGTTTGATATTTAATATGTTTACTCGCTCGCTATTAGCCTTACTGATTTCTTTCGAACAAGGGTCCCTTTTTAATATCTTTTATTTGAACAGGGAGATTCTCTTGTTTCGGGGTTACTGATTGGAGTTGGCTGGGGCATTCTCGGTTGAACGTGAGTCCCCCATAGGCTTCACGCTCCTGTTCGAGTTTCCCGGGTTACAATGTGGACATTTCGGAGTAATCACTCCTTCGTGTCCGCACTTGTAACAAAATATATTTCTCGTTGCCGATGGGCAATCTATAAATGAATGTCCAATCACTCGGCAGTTCCAACAGGTTAGCTGTCGGCTTCCGTTGAAACTCTTTTGTTGTACCGGACGCGAGCCGGCAGTGTAATGTAATGCTTCGAGGTTCGCTTCTTGGAAATCACAATTCTGTGGTTCCAACTCTAACTCGTTGGCCATATAACGATTTGGAGGCCGAGATGGCTTCATCCCCTCTCGATCACGTTCCTTATTGGGAAAAGCGTATTCCGCGTCCTTGCAAGCTCTTCTCAATTGCTCTAAGGTGAAAATGGGTTGCGGATAAACTAACCTTCCTAAACGTTCATTTAAATTTTTCTTAAGGATCCCCACAAGATCTGCTTCAGGAATCGGTATTCTCAATTGAGAGCGGCTTTTGTTGATCGCCGCGAAAAATGCATCACTTGATTCCCAAGCCCCCTGTCTGCGGTCCATTATATCGCGCATCACTTCAAAGTCGGATTTACAGTTTCGGTACTCTCTCATCAGCGCGTCCCTCAAGCCTAGCCAATCATATTGACCCCTATTCGCCCTCAGATGACGCCAATACCACTTGTATGGTTCACCCGCGAGTAACAAATGGAAGTCCCGGAGAACTTCCCCCCATGAACACCCATGTTGACTTTGTAACATCTCTACCCTGAAAATAAATTCTACTACTGACAGTTGATCTTGTTTACCTTCAAATAAGACTCCCCATTTGTCAATACGTACTGGTTGACGAGCACTTCTGGGCTGGGAGTGATTACCAGGGGGAGAATAACCGTGCTGGCCGTAACCACTTTGTCTCCGGTCCCAGTCCGGCTCTCTTGGATAACCTGAATTCTGGAATGAGTTTCCGATGCTGTAGCCGACAAACCGATTATGGTTTATATTTCCACCTTCACGGAAACCATCTAGCGGAGCCCTAGGTCCCGCAACTGGATTCGCACAGAAAGCACCCGGAGGGATAGGCGGAGGAGGTTGAGAAAAATTTGGATTTGCTAGATTGTTTCTCTCAAGTGGTGGTTGGCTTGAACCCGCCGCCGGGGTGGTGTTTGGTCTCGAAGGAGGCACCCTTTCTTCCAACGGGGGTGTTTTCCTCGTGACACGATTTATGTCTTGCATGAAATTCAGAAACCCGCGTTGGACTTCGGACTTCACCCTGTCTGAAATGTCCTCACGCATTGAATTTGTGTAAGATTCGTAGGCGTTGACTATAGCCAAGTTAATAACCACTCGCATTTCGTCGGGAACCTGTTCTCTATACCTGTCGGACTCTAAATCTTCGCTCCTACCTAGGTTTACTAATTCCTGACTGGTTGGTCGGTCAACATTGCCTGAGTTGCCAGGAGGGTTCTCTTGAGTTTCCATTGTAGTGGGTTTATCAAATTGGACCCTTTGTTCTTCCTGGGATCCACCCGCTCTTTCTTCAGCCGAACCTCGTTGAGAGTCCGCTTGAATATTACCCTCTTCCTGAGGAATTTGCCTCGTAACGGCTCCACCAGCGTTGTCGAAACCTATTGTCCACGACTGTCCCGCCTTCGATCCGCTTTCACTAGATTTAGTTGGGGATCGCCCTATCATGATATGTTGCGCTGTTGATTTTAAGAACGACCTAGTTATTACTCTAGCTTGAGATGATTTTTGTAATTCTTCGACTATGGCTTTTTCTCTGTCCGAGAATTCTCTTGACATTAGCCTTTACTAATTTAACTTTTTGCTTTGTAAATCAACTTCGATTCGCTTTTTCGTTTTGTTGTTTTGCTTTGTTTTTCTGATCTGAAACCACTACAGACAAACAAACACACTTAACAAACACAAAGAAAAAATTAAAATAATAAATATAGATTAAATATATAAATATAAATAAAAATATAAACGATATAATATAAATAAAGAAATCAAAATTTTAATATGAATAACTACCCAATCACCAAAAAAAATAATAAATTTAGTAATATGAATAAGTGTAATAAGTAAGTAATAAGTGAAATTATAAACCTAGTAATCTGTATATGTATATATTTTTGTTTTGTTTTGCTGAATTTCATTGATCATTCGGGGGTGTTTCAGACGACTTTTCTGGTTATATTTAGGCTTTTTCTTGACGGTTCGGTATGGAATAGGACTCATATTTCCTCTTGCTTTACCTATATCTTTACTGTCTCTTGGTCTCTTGGAGGGTGGATTGATGAATAACACACATTTAAAGACGAAACAAAACATAAATATTGTTTTTCTGCTTTTTCTCCCCAGTGTAAGGGCAATTCGTAGCAATCTATCGAACCTTGTCCATAGCCGTTCTGATAAAGTCTTACGAATTGTCCTGGTCTTGAACCACTGGCCATCCGGATAAAAAAAAAACACAAAAAAACAGAATTCTCTCACTTTAGTATGTGAGCCAAAATTTCGTCGCGATCCTTTCATTACATTAACACCTTATGAACGATGACTTACAAAACTTTCACTCACTGGAACACCGATATACTAAAACACAAAGCAAATTTTAGCAATTACCATCCAGCTACCTAAGGCATCGTCGCAATTAAGAGGGCATGCTCCACAGCGATCCCTATTAAGACATACGCTACGTCATCACTGAACAAACTAAAATTTGTACATTAAGGACTTGACAAGGACAAACAAATACGTTGGGCGCCATTTTGAAATAAGCTTCTAGTTGTTGGTCGCGTTGGGTTTTCTTAAAGAATTGAAAATTGAAGAAAAAGAGACGGGACGTCAAGAAGAGGGGGACTAACCGTTGAAAGCTTTAGTAGAAGGAAAGTAGACAAGTAGAGGTTTACCGTATTAAAAGAAAGAAGGTTCGATAGAAGAGTTAATAAAGACCACCAATGATGTCCACTGCGAGGGCACTGGCATGCTAGCTGCACTCGGCTCAGCTCGTCGGAAAAGGGGGGTGTTCTTGCCCCCGCAGGAGGACCTCACCTATTTCAAAAAAAAAACTGTATCATGCCAGAAAAGAATACGAACACGTCACACTTTCAATCCACCACTCCGATTCGTTGCCGCTGGTGTTGCAACTGTTGGCCTTTGTCCCTCCCAACCTGGGATCCGTTGCCATCTACCGTGTATGGATTCCCCTAACTAATATGATCCCGTCCTATCCCATACTCACCCCATAACCAGTACCTTAGTCCGTCTTACCGCACCCCCTGTTGAAAAGCTCAAAGTTCCATCGGGCTCATTTTGAAACCCAAGAAAAGATCCTTTTCATCGAAATCGGCGTGAAACTCACAAAATTTTTATTAAATCAAGAAAACAAAAATTGGAAATTGAAATCTTTGCGATACATCAAAAAAAACATTAAGTAATTAAACAATGAAAATGAACAAAAAAGGAAAAAAATCAAAAAGTACTTAAAATTAATAATTTAACTCTCAACCTGTCATGATATTGGAGACAATTATACCCCAGCATCTATCCTGCTCGCAAAAAAAATAATCACACCCTTTTATTCACCCTCAAAAGCCCTTGTATATAGGTTTGGCTTTGCTTTCCCGTAATAAAAATTCAACTACCGGGAGGACCTCTCGTACCCCGAACCCCTTTCCCTGCCTACAGAGAGCTCTATGTAAGTCTGAAGGGATCGGCAAAATCTTGCCCGGATCCGAGTAGTTCCGGCAAGCCCAGACCCACACAAAAAGACCGGCGGTTTGTGCTTTTGTTTTAACAAATCGAACTGACTCCAAAGTCACTTGAGTTGGATTGGACCATAAATTATTTAAACCAAGATATGCTAACAGTTACAACGGATATATAAAACAAATAGAACGGTTCACGCCAAAATTTTATAATATTTTTTTTTGAAATTTAAGTTGTTTTGTATGTATCTAAATTCGTTTCTGGAATACTCCTCAAAAACTATTTTTTTTTGGTTGGCAGCGCACTCCTTCTTTCTGGTTCGCTTTGCCAACGGCGGAGTTAGACAGGAAAACAGGCTATTTTCTTGGTGCTATGCAAGGTGGGCGGCCCTTGGTGCCCTTCTTTCTTGTGGGCCCAAATTACCCCAAATGATAAGAAAAATGTGTTACTTGTTTGGTCTGGGTATGGCTCAGACCTAAATCCTTGTTACGGCGTCCTGCCTTGGTCTTGCCAGAACGTAAGGCGACTCGTGCCACGACGACAACGGCCACGTGTGCTTATCCTGGTTCGATGGGCCGCCTCACTATAAATTTTCACTTATATTACCACTTTGTCTAAAACAATTTTTAATGAAGATTAAATCTCACCTCAATGCGTATTCACAATTATTAAACTACGTTTTCAGTTTATAATTTATAAATGTATACGGTTCATTTTGAGGTTCCAAAAAAAACTTTTTCTTTTTTTTTCTGTACAAAAAGTACCTACGCCACTGGATATTGTAGCACCTGACCGGCTAGACTTTGTTTGATCAAATGATCGACGGAATTCCCTAAGAACAATCTTAACCATAAGGAATTATATCGAGTGACGTACATCTCTACCTGTCTCTTTCTTTTGGTATCCGCAAAAATTCCGGCCATATTTTTTTGTCTATTGGGAAACCCCTTAGTTATATACCAAAATTCAAATTATTTTTCGCGCCTTTGAAATCTTACTATTTACATATCCAATACAATTATACATGCTCCCACAGACTACGCAAACGCAACTCACTCTACATAACAACACAAAACACTAATACAGATACTACTAACAATGACTGGTCTAAAATATATATAGTCCTCCCGTTCTTCAACCATTGGGCTATCCCACTCCGTCTTCTGCCTCCAATTTTATTTTTCTAACAACTGTCAGACGCCAAAACAAATTTTCGTGTGGAGTCTTTCTTTTTTTTTTTTCTTCAACAAAAGTTTTAAAGTTCCCAAAAATTAATAAAACTAACAAGGAACCATACCACGCTAGAAAAAAACATTTAAATAACATCCAAAAATAACGCCTAAGCACCCCGAATGGAAAAACACGACGGCAAAAAAAAATCAAAACAAAACAACATTTAGCATCTTGGGATTTCCCGAGATGGAGTCCGTTCGTCAGCAGTGCATCAGGAATTACAGGTGAGTATTTTCATAATTGCTAATGCTTCTCTATTTTCAGTTTATGGGTGTCTCTCAATTGGAACCCAATTACCATGGCCTCCCAGAGATCCAGCACCTCAACACCCCCAACGGATGCCCCTACCAGCCAATGATCGGTGCCCAGCTAAGTAGACCATATTGTTAAGGGAATCAGGAGCTTCCCTGCATAATGTTTATCGTGAAGCTCATGATTCTCCGTTTCTACCCTTCCTTGAGCTCCACTAACCAAATTTCCCTTTTCTCTTCCAGGTACTCGGATGCATTTTGGTTCCCATTATGGTTACTTTGAAACGAGAGTTCCCCCCGGCTAGACGTATACTCTTGTGTTTTTTATTTTTCGAGTATTTGTTACTTACACTATTATTTCGCTTCAGCGCATCCGTAACACGTTACATACAAAAATACAAATCTTTCCTCTTTATAATATTAGTGTAGATATATCGTCATTTTTTGTCCGTATAATTTTGTTTATATGAGCACTACGGCGCAGGGGCCAAAAGTCTGGGCTTTATAAACCCACCTGATTGTCGAGTTTCTTCGTTTTCATATTCGACATTATATCTAAAAATTGAAAAGCAAATAGTAATAATGTTCAACAGAGCATTTTCAACTTTAAGGCAGAATACATTTTTTTTGAAAAAATAATAGTAATAGACCGAGAACTGAGTGCAAATCTTTGGCGTGAAAGGAAACCAGTTGATAATAAAGTTGCAGGTAGTCTTAGTAAAGGTGATAAAAGAAACGATCGAGTGCCAGCACGTAGTGGACGCGTTTTCGAAAAAAAAATTCATCAAAAGTATCGGGTGCTTTTTTAAGAGCTTGAGAACTTTTAAGAAAAAAAAAACGCATACAATTTGCAAAATCTCATCGATTCTTTATTTGAAACGTTAGATTGGTCCATGACATTTACTTTTTGAAGATAATTTCATTTAAATGTTGAGCGCGGCTGCGTCTTAGGTGGTCCATTCGGAAAGTCCAATTTTGGGTAACTTTTTCGAGCATTTCGGCCGGAATAGCCCGAATTTCTTCGGAAATGTTGTCTTCCAAAGCTGGAATAGTTGCTGGCTTATTTGTGTAGACTTTAGACTTGACGTAGCCCCACAAAAAATAGTCTAAAGGCGTCAAATCGCATGATCTTGGTGGCCAACTTACCGGTCCATTCCTTGAGATGAATTGTTCTCCGAAGTTTTCCCTCAAAATGGCCATAGAATCGCGAGCTGTGTGGCATGTAGCGCCATCTTGTTGAAACCACATGTCAACCAAGTTCAGTTCTTCCATTTTTGGCAACTAAAAGTTTGTTAGCATTGAACGATAGCGATCGCCATTCACCGTAACGTTGCGTCCAACAGCATCTTTGAAAAAATACGGTCCAATGATTCCACCAGCGTACAAACCACACCAAACAGTGCATTTTTCGGGATGCATGGGCAGTTCTTGAACGGCTTCTGGTTACTCTTCACTCCAAATGCGGCAATTTTGCTTATTTACGTAGCCATTCAACCAGAAATGAGCCTCATCGCTGAACAAAATTTGTCGATAAAACACATTTCGAACCGAACACTGATTTTGGTAATAAAATTCAATGATTTGCAAGCGTTGCTCGTTAGTAAGTCTATTCATGATGAAATGTCAAAGCATACTGAGCATCTTTCTCTTTGACACCATGTCTGAAATCCCGCGTGATCTGTCAAATACTAATGCATGAAAATCCTAACCTCAAAAAAATCACCCATTACAACTTTTCCGAAAAATAAAATAAGCAAGGAAACCCATATTACCCGGTAGGGATGTTTAACCCATTTGTTACCAAAGAATTAAAAACAGAAAAATTTTAACTTTTGTTGACATAACTTTATTAAATATGGTTAAAACAATACAAAAATATTTTTTTTTTTTTTTTTTTTAAGTTTGAACAATGTTTTTAAGGCTGTACCCAAACAGGTACAATGGGAAGATATGGATTCAAATATTTAATTATCATGAAATTTTTTGAAACATTCTCTTTCGATGCACAGAGCTATGGCGCATAAATCACAGGTCCATCTGACTCGCATATGGCATACTCTGCACCTAAGAGGCTTTTCAATTTTTTTTGGAAAATGGTGTTCTCCACTATAGGCCACCCTGGAGGCGATAGAGCGTTTTGATGTTGTCGGTTGGCGAATTGTATACCTTCTAAGGTAATGCCTAGCAATATTTCTTTGAAAAGAAAGCAAATCATCTTCGGAATTAGCTGCGACTTTATACAGTTTCCAAGCATTCACCAAAGTAGAACTCAGCATTGATGTAAAAAGCGGCCACCACCATTTTTTGCCTCTGATTTTTATTTTATATGCATTGACCGATTGGTCATGCAAGTCAACGCCACCCATTCCCTTATTGTAATTTGCAATAAGATTTGGTTGTTGAATATATACTTTTTTTTTCTCAGCCGATGACCACCGTTTGACAAAATTTATTGGCTGAATTGTGTCAAAATTTGTACCCATGGTAACAACATTGTTATCATTCCACTTGACGAAAAGCACTTTATTGTTGGCATCGTAAATATGTTCAAAGTGACCACGTTTTTCTTTTTTGAATTCTTTTTTTGGCTTCAATGGACATTTTTTTGTTCTGGTTTCCCTTGCTGTGCCAGTAGCTCTGAATCCCTTGGCTCTCAATAACCGCAAAAGCTCATGAGACGTAAAAAAGTTATCAAAATAAATAACATGATCAGTAGGGTATGGGATTGCTTCTAATAGCTCAAGTACAACTCTCGATCCCAATGGCATGTGACTTATTTCTGCTTTCACATTTTTTGCACCACAATACGTGTCAAAGCTATACAGGTAACCACAACTACTTGTAAGCATCCAATTTTTGAATCCAAAACGACAAGGCTTACCTCTTATAAACTGCTTCGACGAGTGGTGACCAAAATACCTTATCATGGCTTCATCAATGGATAGCTTTTCGTGCATAAAACCCCACTGCTGGTATTTTTTGCTCAAAAGATTCATCAGCGGCCTAAGTTTTGCCATTTTATCTTGCGAATCCAAATGAGAGTTATCCGCAAAATGAATATATTTTTTTATTTCAAAAAAACGATTTCGGGACATGTTGTTGGCTACTAATGCCGTTCTCGTATCTTCATCCAATTTCCAATACATAGATTCTCTTGGCATTGAGTGATAACCACTGTAAAACAGAATACCAATAAAGATTTCGAGGTCTTCTTTGTTGAAATTGAAGTTGTGGTCATTATGTTGTGAAGCGTAAAGACGACTCTGATCCAAAATTAGTTCCATGACATCATTATCAAAAAGAGTTTCAAAAATTTCCACTGGAGATTTGTTTTCCAAAACAGCTTTCATATTTTTCGTCTTTAGCTCAAAAAAGTTGGAATAGTACATTGTCATGTCGACACAACTTTTGGACCATAGTGGGTGAGTTTGGGATTCCCTTCGTATGGAGGCCCTTATCTCAGACAATGGAACTTCGTCCTCACTTTCAAAATCGTCATCTCTAATGAACACTTCAACATTACCTGGAACATCATTTGGAATATGATTATTGTCCAAACTTTCCGTGTCTATGTCTTCTTGGTCAGTGTTGAAATCTGCATCTGGGGGTATAATTGCAATGTCAAATACTGCATTGCGTTCATCTTCTTCGATTGCATTTAAGGCATTTGGAAGGTTTTCGAACCTTCTTCCATAAAATGCTGCTGTTGAAAATGCTTTGAAATCCATTCTAAACAAAAAAATATATGTACATATGTATATCACATTTTCCCATTGTACCCAAGCGAGTACAGCTGACTTTGCGATTACTTACCTATCGTAATAATAAATAAAAACCTGATATTTAAATTTTATAAGCTTATCCTGTATGTTCTTTACTTGATTGCAACAAATTCAAATCGAAAGTAAAAAAACACATATCTGTTTTTTGGCTCAATATACACCAACCACTGAAAATCGGGGAAAACCCTAATTGCACTTGATGTGGAGTACCAAAAAAATCTACAAATTGTGCGTTTTTTAAATATTTTACAAGCCTACTTACTCAAAACATGTGAAGAAACAAGAAAACCCCAAATTATTTGAAAACAAAATTTAATTAAGGCTGTAGTTCAACCGTAAACTTGTTCAATTTTCTGTACCCAAACAGGTACAGTGGGAGTATATGGGTTAAGTTAAGTTTAGCTTCAATTGAGAATAAAGTATTCTGCTTTGTGATTGCTGAGCTTCTTTGATGAATGCAACCCTTACAGCGTCTTCGTGTGATTGGATTCTTCTGTAAAGCCGTAATTCCTTATATGTACTTGGGCAGGGTAACATAGAGAAGACTTCACAACAGTGTTGAATACCCTGTATTTGGCTGACAGCCCAATACGTTGACAGTGTTGAAAAATTATACACAGTTCATTTTGATTGGGCATATATTTCTTTATCACACGAATGAACTTCGTTGACAAACCTAACTGCGTCAGCTTGTAAAATAAAGCATACCGATTGACAAGATCACAAACAGAAAACAAAGAACGCATATGTCTTCCTTTTTCTGGATTGTGTTGCTTTAACAATTGACGTTAATGTACAGATGTGGTCTACAGTTGAAAAGTGATAAATCAATATTTTGTAAAGGAAAACACTGTCTTTAAATATTAAAAAACATAAACAAAAATATTTCTATGGCATGTTAAGGGTTTTTCAATTCGCGCGGGTAGAATTTGCCGCTCCCAGGCGGCCGTTTTTTTATGGTGACATCTGTCTTATCTTTTGTTCATTTTTCAGTTGCTTATGTTCAGTAAACAATCAGCTAACACCCGTACGTTCAAGGAACGCAAGATCGGCCGAGAACATCGATGTGGTCCGTGAAAGTGTACTGCAGAACCCAAAGCAGTTTATTCCTCGCCGTGCACAAAAACGCGGCCTTTCGCAGACCTCTACTTGGTGACTTTTGCGTCGGGACTTGGGCATACATCCGTACAAGATCCAACTGACCAGGAGCGAGGTTCACCAGGTGATAATGCATCCTCAAAAAGTTATTGTTTGGTTTCTAGGGCCGGCGGCGTAATTGGTCCGTACTTTTTTAAAAACGACGTTAGTGAGGCGGTCACCGTCAACAGCCAGCGCTACATAACGATGAAAACTAATTTCTTATGGCCCAAATTGAACCATATGGACCTAGACGACATGTGGTTACACAAGACGGCGCTACGTGCCACACAGCAAACGCCACGATTGAAATTCTGCCTAAACGATTTGAGGGTAACGTTATCTCTCGCAGGGGTGATCTGAATTGGCCACTAAGGTCATGCGATTTGACCCCGCTAGACTTTTTCCTGTGGGGTTTCTTGAAGTCGCAGGTCTATGCAAATAAACCACAATCGACCGATGCCCTAAAGGTGAACATAACACAGGCCATCGCTCAAATTCAGCCGGATCTATGCGGAAGAGTCATTAAAAATTGGATCACTCGGATCCGTGCCACCGTAAAAAGCGAGGCGGGCATTTGAATGATGTCATATTCCACACTTAATGGCATACATGCGCCTAGTCTTAGTTTACGGTTCGATGAGCGGGTTGAGGATTTGACCCAGCTCAAGTGTGTCCTTTGTGGAAACCAAGGGCACCCGGCTAACTATAGGGGTTGCCCTAAGGTCCAGCAAATGAAACAAAAACAGGCCAGTCAAAAAGCCGAAGGAAGTCGAACAGTTCGACAGGCTCCAACACAAAAATTCGTGGATCCCAAATTCTCTTACGCCCAAATGGTGTCAGCGAATGGGAAAACGAGACAGGCTCCACCAACGGTTGCCCCAAAGGCCCCTGTGCCTAAGGCACCAGAGGTGCAGCCTGACATTGTAGCCTTGTTGTTGAGCATTCAAGGTCAACTTACAGGGCTGCAAAGTCAGATAAAGGAGCAAGGCAAAAGGGTAGATCATCTCTACTCTCTGTTGCCTGGCCTGGCGCAATTTAGACCATAATGGGCGCGCTGCCGGAGACGCGCCTAAAAGTCCTAGCTGTGAATGTAAATTCACTGATTAGGATTGAACGAAGAGCCAATATGTTCCAATTGTTGAAAGACTACAGTCCCGATGTGTTTATGGCTAGCGAAACTAAGCTAAACCACAAACACAAATTGACTCATAAAAATTACAATATCGTAAGAAGAGACCGTCCCGACTCCACTCAAGGGGGCGGTGTCGCTCTCTTTATACGAAAAGGTATTAATTATAAGGTCATATACAACAATGAATTGCGAAAGCTCAAGACGCTAGAAGTTTGCGTTGTATGCATCTCTCTCACTCAAGGGAAGCGGATGTATATGATTGCGGCTTATGCGGCTGGAGCTCCGCAGGTTACTTACTTTGCTTCAGAACTCGAGATTCTTTTTAGGGAACTGAAACTGAGCTTGGAAGAAAACTATTTCATCTTGGCCGGTGATTTGAACGCAAAACATGAAGATTGGGGAAATCAATATAGTAATCCCAGAGGTAACCATCTTTTTAATTTGATGAATCTTTACAGCGTTGAATATGGCGTCGACCTGCTGGCTACTGAAAAGCCATCGTATCCAAGAAGCGACTCCTTTCTGGATCTTTTGCTGTACGACACAAGACTGACAGTTACAGACAAAGTGGGTAATCACCCTCGAAACTGCTTACAGACAGTCGAGTACGACAGTGATCACTGCGGACTGGCTGCTGTAATGCAGATTCCGAACGAACGCGTGGAGTTGGAGGAATACGTTGCAACGCATTCTTACAATTACAGTAAGATGCGCTGGCCTCGTTTCACCAACGCCCTAGCGAGAGAACTTCGTTCGAGTGACATAGCCCCACCAAACAACAGAAACCTGACAAATACAGAAATTGACCAACATTTACAACAGATGGACGAAACAATAAAACGAACAATGGAACGGACAATACCAAAGTACAAAGAACGGGACCAAATGGACGCTTACAGAAACGCGACTATTGACACACTACGTAGGCACAAGAGTGGCTTACTGACAAGACTCAAAAACTTGTACAGACGACTCACAGACCCACACGACTTGGAGGTTACGACACTGAAGTCGCCAATAAAAAATGTCTGTTGATTAAGGAGAACTACAGGTTATCAATTAACAAGTACTGGGACCGCAAGATCCGGTCAGTTAATTCCAGTGACCCTAGTATGTTCCCTAAAATCAACAAGATATTCAGGAAAAAGGACAATGACCTTCCATGTCTGAAACTCCAAAGAACTGAAGAGAACAGAGACGTACTCATGACAGCGCAAATAGATCCAGAAGAAGCCATCTTTGACGATGACTTTTACATAATTGAAGATCCGAAGGAAAAAGTGGAGGCGGTGGGAGCTGCTTTCCAGCAAGTGTACAAGGTGAATGTTAGCATTCGCCCCAACCACGACCTGGAAAACAGAGCCCTACTTAATCACTTTTACCTTCGAAATGATATAACACATTGGCGATCTGAGAACCGTGGTTTTATGCGGTTCGATGACGATTACTTGGCAAATGCCATAATCGCCGAGCAAATGGGACCAAGTTCCTTGTTAGTGACGAAGATTGAGCTTCAGCTCATCTTCAACTCAATAAAAAATAAAAAGTCAGCAGGTGTCGATGGTATATCCAACGTTGTACTAAGACATTTACCGATGGAGGCAATTGACATTTACACCACACTCTTCAATAATGCACTGAATAATGCATATTATCCAGTGCATTGGAAGACCGCTGTGGTTCATCCTCTCCCGAAAAAGGGAAAGGACAACTCCAACTTCGAAAAAATCATTAATAGGGCTCTGACTAAGTGGGCTGCGGACAACAAAATAATTCCGGATAAACAGTTCGGGTTCAAGGCGGGTCATGACACAATTCATGCTGCGTCTAAACTCGTTTCTGATATCCAATGGAATAAAACAAAACAACAATGCACAGGTGCTGTTCTGGTTGATTTGGAAAAGGCCTTTGACACCGTATGGTTAGAGGGTCTTTACCTAAAACTGAGCAGGCTTGGCATTAGCAAGCCATTGTTGTATATACTTTATGATATGTTCAACGGTAGAAAGTTTGTTGTCAAAAGTGGCAATGTAACTTCTTCCACAACATTCTTAATTAAAAATGGTCTTCAACAGGGAGCGGTGAATTCGCCGATTCTCTTCAGCATTTACACCATTGATCTGATAGGTAGTCTTACAAAGGCAATTGCGTACGCCGACGATCTTATTGCGTACAGAACGGCCCGAAAGGTTGAGGTTATTAGAATTCTCTTGCAGCGTGATTTCGACAAGATTCAGCGATATTGCGACGACTGGAAACTGAAAATAAATGTCCATAAGTCGGAGACAATTCTGTTCCGGACTCCGTTGGCTAGGGCCACGAGGGATAGGTACGTGCAAGAATTGGCGCAAGATGGTTATCGTTGATCTTCACGGGCGGCCATTAGCGAGCAAAAGTGTAGTGAAGTACCGCGGTATCTGGTTAGATCAGTATTTATATTTCGACAGACATATAAATGCTGCTCTGACCAGGGCCAGAGGAGCCTTCGCTCTGACGAAACGGCTGTTTTACAGCAGTCGGCTTGACCCCAGAGTGAAGGTAATTTGCTACATGGCCCTCATACGGCCGATGATCGTTTATGGTTGTCCTGTGTGGTTCAACGTTGCCCCTTCCCAGATGGAGAAGTTTCGGGTGTTCGAGCGGCAGTGTTTACGACGCTGTACTGGCTTATATCGAACAGCCGAATCTTCTTACGTGCATTACTATTCCAACGAGGTCCTATACAACGGGGCTCGAATCAACAGAATTGACAATTTCGTGATAAAACTCGTTCGAGGTCACATTGCAAGAGCTATGTCTTCGACCAACAATTTAATTTTCAGGGCGTTCTATCCGAACGACGAGTATTTTGAAAGTGCACGCTTGAGCGGCTTCATTCCACCAGAGGAATTCCTCTTTTTAGATAGATGCGGTCTGATACAGGATAGATTGGCAGTTCCGTTAATCTACCACGTCAGACGACGAACCGTGGATAGGCGACTCCTGTACAATCGGGACGTCATGGCACAAGACGGAGCAGAGCTCCTTCGGTTCAGTAGGGCTGTGTCCGAACGGGACCGAAATGATAGGGTGAAGCAGGAGAACCAGTTTTGGTGGCTTCAATCGGCACTTGATAGTGGGTAGTCGGGATGGGGTTTAAAGCCTTGGCCGGCTTACATACTTGTTTTATAGTTTTAGGGTTTAATTTTAAGTAGAATAGGCATGGTGGCACAAAAAAAATACAAAAAAAGAAACATAGAAAAAAAAATACAAAAAAAAAATAAAAAAAAAATAAAAACAAAAATACAAAAAAATAAAAAAATAAAAAAATAAAAAAAAAGACAACAAAATATGAAAAAAAAAACGTTAGATAGTTAGATTTGCTGCTGTGGTTGTTCTAGTTTTAAGTAGTTTATAGGTAGAATAGGTAGTTTTAGTTAGCTTTAAGTTTTATATTAAGGACCTTATTTTAAGTAGTTTTTAAGTAAAAATAAAAAAGGATATTGACATTAGTTTTTCTAAATTTTCTAATGAATACAAAAATAAATAAAATGAATTGAAGTTAAATAGATCTTAAGGCCGAAAGGCATTAGCATTAAGTATTATTGTTTAACTTAGAGTGTCCGTATGGGACCAGTAAGTTAGTTGTAAGTTATGGTTAATTAGGCTAGTTTTATGAATTTTTGTCTTGCTTTAAGATAGATTTAAGATTGAATTAATAAAAATGAATTTGAAAAAAAAAAAAAAAAAAGTTTACGGTTCGAAACTAATTAAAAAAAATATTTTATTTGTATTCTCTTTTTAGAGAATACCACAACTAAAGAAAAACTCCGTTTTTAATTTTTAATAATTTTAATTTATTTAAAATAAAAGCTTCAGATCCCTTACCGTGGGTCGGGGGAAATCTTAGGCTATACGAAGATCAATATGACTGAACTGAACTGAATTGAATGAATGAATGCCCATGCATTGAACTGATCAACCCCTTTTTATATCATTTAAATGTTAAGTCAGCAAATCTATTTGACTGACGATCATAATTCTTTTGTCTTATTATTGTTGACACAAGATATATACAATTTACTTTGGGATGAAGTCCCATTCAAATTGTTTATGCTTAATACAGTTTTATGTTTCTTTTGCCTTAGTTTTATGTTTCTTTTGCCTTATTATTGTTGACACAAGATATACAGAATTTACTTTGGGATGAAGTCCCACACAAATTGTTTATGCTTAAATATGCTGATATGCACTTTGATGTGTATCTTGTGTTAGCATTACAGTTTTATATTGATAAAGGGTGTTTTGTATAATTATAATGTGATGGTAGGGTGTTCTAGGAACGTAATCCCTCCCCCGTTAAGTTTGATGCTCTCCTGAGTATCTATAATTTTATTTTCAATTTTCAATTTTTGGGTTTCTTTTCTGTTGCAATATAGATATAAAATTGTAATTACAATGATTATGATTATGATATATGACACAACATGTTTTACATTATTTTGATATTTAATTTCTTTTAATTCTTTTAAATTTTCAATTTGGTTTATATGGATATCTTCTAAAGTTAGATTTATCTTCGTTAAGTTCAATGAGTTATATAATGGAATTACAATATTTTGTTTAAAAGTTTCTCTCTGATTTGAGTACAATGTTTCATTTATTTGAATCTTACAATCTTTAAAATTTATTAAATTATTCTTAGTAATTTTATATTTATATTTATATTTATATTTATATTTATATTTATATTTATATTTATATTTATATTTATATTTAATGTTATTACAATATTCATTTAAATTTGTTTCTGCTAAGTTTTTTGTTAAGATGAGTCCATCCTCTTATTCTATTAATTCATGATATTTATTTGATTTTATTTTACAATTTTCATATTTATTTTTAAATAAGTTTTGGATACATAGTGGACTTTTTATTAAATGTTTTATAAATTTTACTTCATTTTTTTCATATAATGTATTATTACAAATTATATAGTTATAAGTTGATATTTCTATTTCTAATCCTTGATCATTTGGTATTGGTAAAATCATTGTGCTTTCACACTTATTTGTAAATACTGGTATTTTTAAAGCGAACACTAATTGGTTATTTCTGGTTAATAGGCTACTCTCAATGTATTTTAATTTATCAATAGTTATATTAAATCGTATATTTTCATCCCTAGTCAATATATTTCTTCCTAGAATTCCTAATCTTGAAAACACTATGTTGTCTTGTAATTTTTCTATTTCATTGTTTAATAACATAATGTCGGTATTGATTTGCAAAGATAATATGCTTTTAGCTAAATTTTCCTGTTTTGCCTCTGTTGAATTGATAAAATTTCTTAACACGTATTGGTGTTTGTTTATTCTGTCTGCCAAAGTTTCTAATTCTGTTTGGAATTGCGTATTTATACTTATTTGTTTGTTTAATTCTGTTATAGCGTTTTTATCGTTTTCTTCTATAATTTTTAAGTGATTATCAATTTCTAATCTTTCATCGTTGTCCATAACTCCAAAAAGAAAATGGAGTACACTACCTCCTATGTTTATTATTCCTCTCCTTTGTCTCGAATAAGGGAGTATACTATGTAATTTTGATTTTGAATCTCCTAATGCTTCTGTCATTAGTCTTTTTAGTCTTAAGTCTTGGAAATTGTTATAACCTGTTTCTATAGAAAATTCAATTTGTTTAATAATTTCGTTATAAGTTTCTAAATTAATTATATGAAGTATTTTATCATATTTTTCAATTAATTGGGTGGGTTCTTGTTTGATAATTATGTATCCTGCTTGATTATGAATTTCTTGCCACAAAAATGTTAACTTCACTATAGTTAATGCGAACAATATAAATAAGGTTACGATTTTCATATTGGCTGTAAAGAGATTAAATTAACATTATCACTGTTTTGATATTTATACTTTCTCTTGAAATGTGTTTTATGTATTTTCTTATTATTCACATAATATTTATTATCAATTTTTTCTACTTTTGCCTTCTAATATTTTGCGGCTATCTTCTTTGCTGTCCTTACTACATCTGCTTTAATGTATAAGTCTTTACTTAGAATTGGTTCAACAAAATCTGTTTTGTTTTGATTTCTTTTACTAATATTATCTTCTTTAACTTTTTGGATTCTTTTTCCTATCCCTTCTAAATCTTCTACCTTTATTCTGTTTTGAATAAAATCTATTGGTTTTCTTAATGTCGTTTAATGTATTGTACAGTTATGTATACTAACTGCTTTTATTACTTTTTCTTTTAAGTTTAATATGTTCTTTTTCTCTTTTTGTGCATTATATATTCTTACATGCTTATTTAGTGTTCCGTGTACTCTTTCTACATCTGAATTTCCTGTCTTATGATTTGGGGTTATTAATTTTATTTTAATTCCTTCTTCATTGCAATATTCTTTAAATGCTAGGCTATTAAATTCATTATCGCATACTATTTCTTGGGGTTTGCCTAATATAGAATTTCTAAGTTTAAGTTGCTCATTTATTTTATGACTGTTTCTACTGGCTATTGGAAAAGCTGTCAAATGTTAAGTAAATTTGTCTATAATTGTTAAAAAGTAAATATCTTTACTTGGAATATACATATATATCCATATGTAAAAGCTCATTTGCTTATTTCAAACTTTATTTTCTCCCGGCTTCTATCATGTTTCGCTGTCTGACATATGGTACAATTATTAATGTATCTTCTTATTAATTCCCTTAATTTCGGAATATAGTATTCATTTTTCATTTCAAGGTATGTTTCTTGTATTCCTCTATGATTAAATTTCTCATGAATTTTTTCAATTAGATTCAATGCATCGTCGGTATTTCTTAAATCTTTTAAAAGCGTAATGCATCTTAGTAATATTAATTTACTTTGATTGCTGTAGAGTTCAACATATTTTTTCTGAATTTTGCAAAATAACTTATCACTTGGACAATAAATTGCCACTTTTCCGTGATTGGGTAAAAATTCCCTTAATGCTTCAGTAAAATGATCACCTACATCTTTTGATTTAATTATTAATCTTCTTACACCTTGGTATATAAATTTAATATTTTTATGTTCATTTTCTGATTCTATAACTTCTATTTGATGCTTAAACATGTTTTTAGGTAATTCTGAAATTCCTATATGATCATTTCTTTCTTCTATTCCACTATGATTTGTGGTTAACGACGTATCTTCATTTTCATTAATTGCGTTTACTTCTTATCTACTTAGGTAATCTGCTACATGATTTTCTTTTCCTTTTAAATACTCTATGTCAAAGTCATATTCGTTTAAACTTATTTTCCATCTCTGAAGTTTTGAGTTAGGTTCTTTAAGGTTGCTTAACCAAATTAAAGGTCTGTGATCTGTTTGTATCTTAAATTTGCGTCCGTAAAGATATGGTCGAAAATATTTTACTGACCATACAATACTTAATAATTCTTTTTCAATGGTGCTATATCTACGCTCATGTTCATTGAGGGTTCGAGATGCATAGCATAATGGGTGGTTTGATTGTGAAAGAACTGATCCGATCGCATAATTTGATGCGTCGGTTATTAAAACGAATTCTTTATTATAATCAGGATATTTTAAAACTGGGTGGCTACAAATGAGTAGTTTTAATTCTTCAAAAGCTGTTACATATTCCGGGTCTTTAATATTTATCCTTGTACCTTTCTTCAAGTATTTTGTCATAGGCACTGCTACTTTTGAATAATCTTTGATAAATTTTCTATAATAGCCTGTAAGTCCTAAAAATGATTTTATTTGTTTAGTTGTGCATGGAATAGGTATTTTATCGATAGCTTTTATTTTGTCTGGATTTGGTTTTATACCATTTGTGGTTATAACACGTCCCAAGTATTCTGTACTTTTACTGAAAAATTTGCATTTATCTATCTGTATTTTTAAATTATTTTCCTTAAGTTTCTGAAATACCTTATTTATTGAAGAAATATGTTCTTCTAATGATGTGCTAAATATTAGAATGTCATCTAAATAAACAACACATATTTTTCCTATTAGTCCTTCTAAGACGTGATTTATCATTCGCTGAAAAGTTACCGGTGCGTTTTTAAGTCCGAATGGCATCCGATTAAATTCGTAATGTCCATTGGCTGTAGAAAAGGCTGTTTTATTCCTATCTTCGGGATTCACCAATATCTGATGAAAACCTTTCGCCAAATCTAATGTGGTAAAGTATTGGGCTCTTCCCAATTTGCTAAACATATCATCATTGTTCGGAATAGGAAACTTGTCTTCCACGGTTATTTCGTTAAGTTTTCTATAATCTATGACTACTACTTTCTTTTATTATACCTTGATCTAGCATTTCATTTATTTGCATTTCTACTTCTTCTTTATGCACTTCTGGATATCTATATAATCGTGTATATATTGGTTTTTTATTAATTTTATGAGTAACTTCTTTTACATTAGTTAAAATATCTCCTTCTTTATAAAATAAATGTTTATTATTCTTGATTATTTCAGTTAAAGCTTTCTTTTCTTCTGCTTTCATATAAGGTTCAATTAATTTTTCAATTAAATTTTCTGAATTTACATCAGTTCTACATAAATTTATTTGTCTGCATGATAAATCTTCAATGTAACTATCTAAAGGATAATCTTTGGGTTTAGAGAGTAATGGTATTTTTATATTATTAATTTCCACAGTATGGGTGAAATAAGATAATTCGGCTTGTAATGGTATAAGAATATTATTTCCTAAAATACCGTCAAATGTACTTTTCGTTATTGGAGTAATTAAAAATTCCATATATGATTCATTTTTATTAAATTCACTTGGTAATGGCACAATTATTTTGGTATGTATTAAGTTGTCTGAGTATAATGTTTTAATGTTATGTGGTTTGTCTAGTTTAGTTTCAAAATGTTTTGGAAATATATTTTTATTTAAGATAGAAGTCGCTGCTCCTGTGTCTACAAGTAATCTAAGTTTTTTATTGAGAATATGAATATCTATGCAGGGTAAATGTCTGTTGAGGCTTTTACTTTTAAAATTTTGATGTATTATGAGTAATATGATCTACTTCCATTGGTTCTGGAATATTTCTTTGTATAGCAAAGGGATTTCGATTTTTATTGGAAAAATTTCCACTTCTATTTGGTTGCCCATTATATTGATGGTTTCGATTTTGATAATTATTACTATTTAAGTTTTGATTCTGATTATTATTTCTATAAAAGTTCTGACTCTGATTCTGATTATTATTTCTGTTAAAGTTCTGACTCTGATTCTGATTATTATTTCTGTAATTATGATTTCTAGAATTAGTTGTGTAACTGTCATTTCTTTGATTTCTAATATTTTTTTCATAATTATTTTCATTCCCTTCTTTTGTCCAATGACAAGATTCTAATTTATAAAAGGCTTCACTTAAAGTTTGTATTCCATGATTAATAATAATCGAACTAGCATTTGGTGGAATTTTCTCACAAAATTTAGCTAATAATGACGCTTCGTTATTAATAGAATTATATTCTATTGGTTTATCTTCCGATAAATAATATTTATTATTTAATCTGCAGAGAATGTCCGCATAAGAATTATATAACTAAGTTATATTTTTGGTATAGACTTTATCAGCTAATTCCTTTAATTTTAAAAAGGACTCTTTTTCACCAAAATTTCTTGTTAATAATTTTTTTATTTCCTGCCAGTTATTTGGGTCACCACCCCGTAATACTACCTCTAGTGCACTATCTGTGATTTTACCTTTAATTTCGTTCATTATGAATTCTTTCGTTGCTTCATTATATTGGCTTACTACATACATACATTATAAAGTCTACCTTTTTTATAAATACAATAATGTTGCATACTCTGCCATTAAAATTTGGCAAATTTTTAATGAGTTTTAATGGTTCAATATTTATAGTTGCCATTTTTACCTTATTTTCTAATTCCGCTTCTTGGTTGAAATTTTCTTCTGGTTCTGTTGACTTTATATCGGCTATCAATGATGCTGGTACACATGTAGGGTTTGAATTTCTTCATTAATCGATCACGTTGGGGCTTTCGACTTGAAATTTATTTACTGTCCGTATAGTTGCTCTTCCTTCTTTTTTTCTTCTTAACTTTTCACTTTTTTTAATTTTTTTTTTCACCTTATATTTCAGTTCTGCATTGGTTTTTTCCACTAGTTGTATTTTTGTTTTTACGATCAGTTAAGCATTCTCTCTACGAGATAAATGAAATTGTCTTTTCAGATCTTTTATCACTGCTTTTCACTGATTTGTGCGTATATATTTTTTTTTTGTTTTTGTCCTATAATATTTAATTTAGTTCTTAGGACGATCCCGAATAAAACTTTTAATAAAGTACGATACACAATGATCTTTCGAGATCCTACCGACTGCGCCAGTTTTAGTTAACGGTTCGAAACTAATTAAAAAAAATATTTTATTTGTATTGTCTTTTTAGAGAATACCGCAACTAAAGAAAAACTCCGTTTTTATTTTTTAATAATTTTAATTTATTTAAAATAAAAGCTTCAGATCCCTTACCGTGGGTCGGGGGAAATCTTAGGCTATACGAAGATCAATATGACTGAACTGAACTGAATTGAATGAATGAATGCCCATGCATTGAACTGATCAACCCCTTTTTATATCATTTAAATGTTAAGTCAGCAAATCTATTTGACTGACGATCATAATTCTTTTGTCTTATTATTGTTGACACAAGATATATAAAATTTACTTTGGGATGAAGTCCCATTCAAATTGTTTATGCTTAATACAGTTTTATGTTTCTTTTGCCTTAGTTTTATGTTTCTTTTGCCTTATTATTGTTGACACAAGATATACAGAATTTACTTTGGGATGAAGTCCCATACAAATTGTTTATGCTTAAATATGCTGATATGCACTTTGATGTGTATCTTGTGTTAGCATTACAGTTTTATATTGATAAAGGGTGTTTTGTATAATTATAATGTGATGGTAGGGTGTTCTAGGAACGTAACCCCTCCCCCGTTAAGTTTGATGCTCTCCTGAGTATCTATAATTTTATTTTCAATTTTCAATTTTTGTGTTTCTTTTCTGTTGCAATATAGATATAAAATTGTAATTACAATGATTATGATTATGATATATGACACAACATGTTTTACATTATTTTGATATTTAATTTCTTTTAATTCTTTTAAATTTTCAATTTGGTTTATATGGATATATTCTAAAGTTAGATTTATCTTCGTTAAGTTCAATGAGTTATATAATGGAATTACAATATTTTGTTTAAAAGTTTCTCTCTGATTTGAGTACAATGTTTCATTTATTTGAATCTTACAATCTTTAAAATTTATTAAATTATTCTTAGTAATTTTATATTTATATTTATATTTAATGTTATTACAATATTCATTTAAATTTGTTTCTGCTAAGTTTTTTGTTAAGATGAGTCCATTCTCTAATTCTATTAATTCACTATTTATTTGATTTTATTTTACAATTTTCATATTTATTTTTAAATAAGTTTTGGATATATAGTGGACTTTTTATTAAATGTTTTATAAATTTTACTTCATTTTTTTCATATAATGTATTATTACAAAATATATAGTTATAAGTTGATATTTCTATTTCTAATGCTTGATCATTTGGTATTGGTAAAATCATTGTGCTTTCACACTTATTTGTAAATACTGGTATTTTTAAAGCGAACACTAATTGGTAATTTCTGGTTAATAGGCTACTCTCAATGTATTTTAATTTATCAATAGTTATATTAAATCGTATATTTTCATCCCTGTCAATTTATTTCTTCCTAGAATTCCTAATCTTGAAAACACTATGTTGTCTTGTAATTTTTCTATTTCATTGTTTAATAACATAATGTCGGTATTGATTTGCAAAGATAATATGCTTTTAGCTAAATTTTCCTGTTTTGCCTCTGTTGAATTGATAAAATTTCTTAACACGTATTGGTGTTTGTTTATTCTGTCTGCCAAAGTTTCTAATTCTGTTTGGAATTGCGTATTTATACTTATTTGTTTGTTTAATTCTGTTATAGCGTTTTTATCGTTTTCTTCTATAATTTTTAAGTGATTATCAATTTCTAATCTTTCATCGTTGTCCATAAATCCAAAAAGAAAATGGAGTACACTACCTCCTATGTTTATTATTCCTCTCCTTTGTCTCGAATAAGGGAGTATACTATGTAATTTTGATTTTGAATCTCCTAATGCTTCTGTCATTAGTCTTTTTAGTCTTAAGTCTTGGAAATTGTTATAACCTGTTTCTATAGAAAATTCAATTTGTTTAATAATTTCGTTATAAGTTTCTAAATTAATTATAAGAAGTATTTTATCATATTTTTCAATTAATTGGGTGGGTTCTTGTTTGATAATTATGTATCCTGCTTGATTATGAATTTCTTGCCACAAAAATGTTAACTTCACTATAGTTAATGCGAACAATATAATTAAGGTTACGATTTTCATATTGGCTGTAAAGAGATTAAATTAACATTATCACTGTTTTGATATTTATACTTTCTCTTGAAATGTGTTTTATGTATTTTCTTATTATTCACATAATATTTATTATCAATTTTTTCTACTTTTGCCTTCTAATATTTTGCGGCTATCTTCTTTGCTGTCCTTACTACATCTGCTTTAATGTATAAGTCTTTACTTAGAATTGGTTCAACAAAATCTGTTTTGTTTTGATTTCTTTTACTAATATTATCTTCTTTAACTTTTTGGATTCTTTTTCCTATCCCTTCTAAATCTTCTACCTTTATTCTGTTTTGAATAAAATCTATTGGTTTTCTTAATGTCGTTTAATGTATTGTACAGTTATGTATACTAACTGCTTTTATTACTTTTTCTTTTAAGTTTAATATGTTCTTTTTCTCTTTTTGTGCATTATATATTCTTACATGCTTATTTAGTGTTCCGTGTACTCTTTCTACATCTGAATTTCCTGTCTTATGATTTGGGGTTATTAATTTTATTTTAATTCCTTCTTCATTGCAATATTCTTTAAATGCTAGGCTATTAAATTCATTATCGCATACTATTTCTTGGGGTTTGCCTAATATAGAATTTCTAAGTTTAAGTTGCTCATTTATTTTATGACTGTTTCTACTGGCTATTGGAAAAGCTGTCAAATGTTTAGTAAATTTGTCTATAATTGTTAAAAAGTAAATATCTTTACTTGGAATATACATATATATCCATATGTAAAAGCTCATTTGCTTATTTCAAACTTTATTTTCTCCCGGCTTCTATCATGTTTCGCTGTCTGACATATGGTACAATTATTAATGTATCTTCTTATTAATTCCCTTAATTTCGGAATATAGTATTCATTTTTCATTTCAAGGTATGTTTCTTGTATTCCTCTATGATTAAATTTCTCATGAATTTTTTCAATTAGATTCAATGCATCGTCGGTATTTCTTAAATCTTTTAAAAGCGTAATGCATCTTAAATGATCACCTACATCTTTTGATTTAATTATTAATCTTCTTACACCTTGGTATATAAATTTAATATTTTTATGTTCATTTTCTGATTCTATAACTTCTATTTGATGCTTAAACATGTTTTTAGGTAATTCTGAAATTCCTATATGATCATTTCTTTCTTCTATTCCACTATGATTTGTGGTTAACGACGTATCTTCATTTTCATTAATTGCGTTTACTTCTTATCTACTTAGGTAATCTGCTACATGATTTTCTTTTCCTTTTAAATACTCTATGTCAAAGTCATATTCGTTTAAACTTATTTTCCATCTCTGAAGTTTTGAGTTAGGTTCTTTAAGGTTGCTTAACCAAATTAAAGGTCTGTGATCTGTTTGTATCTTAAATTTGCGTCCGTAAAGATATGGTCGAAAATATTTTACTGACCATACAATACTTAATAATTCTTTTTCAATGGTGCTATATCTACGCTCATGTTCATTGAGGGTTCGAGATGCATAGCATAATGGGTGGTTTGATTGTGAAAGAACTGATCCGATCGCATAATTTGATGCGTCGGTTATTAAAACGAATTCTTTATTATAATCAGGATATTTTAAAACTGGGTGGCTACAAATGAGTAGTTTTAATTCTTCAAAAGCTGTTACATATTCCGGGTCTTTAATATTTATCCTTGTACCTTTCTTCAAGTATTTTGTCATAGGCACTGCTACTTTTGAATAATCTTTGATAAATTTTCTATAATAGCCTGTAAGTCCTAAAAATGATTTTATTTGTTTAGTTGTGCATGGAATAGGTATTTTATCGATAGCTTTTATTTTGTCTGGATTTGGTTTTATACCATTTGTGGTTATAACACGTCCCAAGTATTCTGTACTTTTACTGAAAAATTTGCATTTATCTATCTGTATTTTTAAATTATTTTCCTTAAGTTTCTGAAATACCTTATTTATTGAAGAAATATGTTCTTCTATTGATGTGCTAAATATTAGAATGTCATATACACATATTTTTCCTATTAGTCCTTCTAAGACGTGATTTATCATTCGCTGAAAAGTTACCGGTGCGTTTTTAAGTCCGAATGGCATCCGATTAAATTCGTAATGTCCATTGGCTGTAGAAAAGGCTGTTTTATTCCTATCTTCGGGATTCACCAATATCTGATGAAAACCTTTCGCCAAATCTAATGTGGTAAAGTATTGGGCTCTTCCCAATTTGCTAAACATATCATCATTGTTCGGAATAGGAAACTTGTCTTCCACGGTTATTTCGTTAAGTTTTCTATAATCTATGGCTACTACTTTCTTTTATTATACCTTGATCTAGCATTTCATTTATTTGCATTTCTACTTCTTCTTTATGCACTTCTGGATATCTATATAATCGTGTATATATTGGTTTATTATTAATTTTATGAGTAACTTCTTTTACATTAGTTAAAATATCTCCTTCTTTATAAAATAAATGTTTATTATTCTTGATTATTTGAGTTAAAGCTTTCTTTTCTTCTGCTTTCATATAAGGTTCAATTAATTTTTCAATTAAATTTTCTGAATTTACATCAGTTCTACATAAATTTATTTGTCTGCATGATAAATCTTCAATGTAACTATCTAAAGGATAATCTTTGGGTTTAGAGAGTAATGGTATTTTTATATTATTAATTTTCACAGTATGGGTGAAATAAGATAATTCGGCTTGTAATGGTATAAGAATATTATTTCCTAAAATACCGTCAAATGTACTTTTCGTTATTGGAGTAATTAAAAATTCCATATATGATTCATTTTTATTAAATTCACTTGGTAATGGCACAATTATTTTGGTATGTATTAAGTTGTCTGAGTATAATGTTTTAATGTTATGTGGTTTGTCTAGTTTAGTTTCAAAATGTTTTGGAAATATATTTTTATTTAAGATAGAAGTCGCTGCTCCTGTGTCTACAAGTAATCTAAGTTTTTTATTGAGAATATGAATATCTATGCAGGGTAAATGTCTGTTGAGGCTTTTACTTTTAAAATTTTGATGTATTATGAGTAATATGATCTACTTCCATTGGTTCTGGAATATTTCTTTGTATAGCAAAGGGATTTCGATTTTTATTGGAAAAATTTCCACTTCTATTTGGTTGCCCACTATATTGATGGTTTCGATTTTGATAATTATTACTATTTAAGTTTTGATTCTGATTATTATTTCTATAAAAGTTCTGACTCTGATTCTGATTATTATTTCTGTTAAAGTTCTGACTCTGATTCTGATTATTATTTCTGTAATTATGATTTCTAGAATTAGTTGTGTAACTGTCATTTCTTTGATTTCTAATATTTTTTTCATAATTATTTTCATTCCCTTCTTTTGTCCAATGACAAGATTCTAATTTATAAAAGGCTTCACTTAAAGTTTGTATTCCATGATTAATAATAATCGAACTAGCATTTGGTGGAATTTTCTCACAAAATTTTGCTAATAATGACGCTTCGTTATTAATAGAATTATATTCTATTGGTTTATCTTCCGATAAATAATATTTATTATTTAATCTGCAGAGAATGTCCGCATAAGAATTATATAACTAAGTTATATTGTTGGTATAGACTTTATCAGCTAATTCCTTTAATTTTAAAAAGGACTCTTTTTCACCAAAATTTCTTGTTAATAATTTTTTTATTTCCTGCCAGTTATTTGGGTCACCACCCCGTAATACTACCTCAAGTGCACTATCTGTGATTTTACCTTTAATTTCGTTCATTATGAATTCTTTCGTTGCTTCATTATATTGGCTTACTACATACATACATTATAAAGTCTACCTTTTTTATAAATACAATAATGTTGCATACTCTGCCATTAAAATTTGGCAAATTTTTAATGAGTTTTAATGGTTCAATATTTATAGTTGCCATTTTTACCTTATTTTCTAATTCCGCTTCTTGTTTGAAATTTTCTTCTGGTTCTGTTGACTTTATATCGGCTATCAATGATGCTGGTACACATGTAGGGTTTGAATTTCTTCATTAATCGATCACGTTGGGGCTTTCGACTTGAAATTTATTTACTGCCCGTATAGTTGCTCTTCCTTCTTTTTTTCTTCTTAACTTTTCACTTTTTTTAATTTTTTTTTTCACCTTATATTTCAGTTCTGCATTGGTTTTTTCCACTAGTTGTATTTTTGTTTTTACGATCAGTTAAGCATTCTCTCTACGAGATAAATGAAATTGTCTTTTCAGATCTTTTATCACTGCTTTTCACTGATTTGTGCGTATATATTTTTTTTTTTGTTTTTGTCCTATAATATTTAATTTAGTTCTTAGGACGATCCCGAATAAAACTTTTAATAAAGTACGATACACAATGATCTTTCGAGATCCTACCGACTGCGCCAGTTTTAGTTAACGGTTCGAAACTAATTAAAAAAAATATTTTATTTGTATTCTCTTTTTAGAGAATACCGCAACTAAAGAAAAACTCCGTTTTTATTTTTTAATAATTTTAATTTATTTAAAATAAAAGCTTCAGATCCCTTACCGTGGGTCGGGGGAAATCTTAGGCTATACGAAGATCAATATGACTGAACTGAACTGAATTGAATGAATGAATGCCCATGCATTGAACTGATCAACCCCTTTTTATATCATTTAAATGTTAAGTCAGCAAATCTATTTGACTGACGATCATAATTCTTTTGTCTTATTATTGTTGACACAAGATATATAAAATTTACTTTGGGATGAAGTCCCATTCAAATTGTTTATGCTTAATACAGTTTTATGTTTCTTTTGCCTTAGTTTTATGTTTCTTTTGCCTTATTATTGTTGACACAAGATATACAGAATTTACTTTGGGATGAAGTCCCATACAAATTGTTTATGCTTAAATATGCTGATATGCACTTTGATGTGTATCTTGTGTTAGCATTACAGTTTTATATTGATAAAGGGTGTTTTGTATAATTATAATGTGATGGTAGGGTGTTCTAGGAACGTAACCGCCTTTAAAATAAAAAAATAATTTAGTTAATACCTCACACACAGCTTGTTTTACCCCATTTTAACATCTACCCGCCCTTATTGAAAAACCCTTTAATATTAACAACAATATTTTGTATAGAATCAAATGATTTTGAAGTTAATACTCATTTGTTCTCGAGTTATTCTAGTCAGAAATTATTTGTAACCAAATTTTAGTAGTATTTTTGTAAGGTTTTTATTTTTAAAAAACATGTCAATTAGATTTTATTTAAACTATTATCAGATATTGATTATTGAATAGTTTGTATTAAACGGAATTATTCTGAAGGCAGAAAAATTATTTTTTTATCGAGATATTTGAGTCGAAAACAAATTTGTACCAAATTTTAGTAATATTTTTAAGTATTTAATTTTTTGAAAAAATATCAATTCGATTTTTCTGAAAACTGTACCAGGTGTTAGAAACGTTATCCCCTATTTTAGAAGTTATATTGAGGTGACAAATTTTTTTTTTTTCAGAATTTTTTTGTATTTATCAAAAAACGGTAATTGATTATTTTTCAAAATTATACTAATTTGGAACGTACGGACGTACGAAAATACGAACGTACGTACACACAGACATCTCTCTAAAAATCTGTAATTTAGATTCTAGTGACCTTGAAGCATCGATAAATGTCAATTCGACAAATCGGACGGATTACAGTAACTTTTTATGGGAAGTTTATAAACTCCAATCGACTTTATTACTATCTGCTACTCTTCAAGGCACCTTTTCATATGGTGGTGCACTAACCCCAAATATTTTTTTTTTGACGACTGTCAAGTTAGCACTACATTTTTCGAAATTTAAAAAACTGAGTATGCAGTTAATTGTAGCTTTTTTGTTGTAAATTAGTTGTGGAAAAAAAAAATTTGTAGCTCGACGATTTTTCAAAAAAGTGGTATGTAGTGCTAGGTTGATATCAAGTTAGCACTACACTTTTTGATTTTGTTAAAACTAAGTACGCAATTAGTTGACAATTATTTGTTGTAAATTAGTTGTGGAAAGAAAAAAATTCCAAAAATTTTTTTTACCTTGATTTTTTTAAAAAAGGGGGGTATGTAGTGCTAACTTGACACCGTGAGTCCACGCATAAAACAAGGATATTCGAAAATGTAACGATGCAATTAATTGTAGCTTTTTTGTTTAAAATTAGTTGTGGAAAGAAAAAAATTCCAAAAATTTTTTTTACCTTGATTTTTTTAAAAAAGGGGGGTATGTAGTGCTAACTTGACACCGTGAGTCCACGCATAAAACAAGGATATTCGAAAATGTAACGATGCAATTAATTGTAGCTTTTTTGTTTAAAATTAGTTGTGGAAAGAAAAAAATTCCAAAAATTTTTTTTACCTTGATTTTTTTAAAAAAGGGGGGTATGTAGTGCTAACTTGACACCGTGAGTCCACGCATAAAACAAGGATATTCGAAAATGTAACGATGCAATTAATTGTAGCTTTTTTGTTTAAAATTAGTTGTGGAAAGAAAAAAAATCCAAAAATTTTTTTTACCTTGATTTTTTTAAAAAAGGGGGGTATGTAGTGCTAACTTGACACCGTGAGTCCACGCATAAAACAAGGATATTCGAAAATGTAACGATGCAATTAATTGTAGCTTTTTTGTTTAAAATTAGTTGTGGAAAGAAAAAAATTCCAAAAATTTTTTTTACCTTGATTTTTTTAAAAAAGGGGGGTATGTAGTGCTAACTTGACACCGTGAGTCCACGCATAAAACAAGGATATTCGAAAATGTAACGATGCAATTAATTGTAGCTTTTTTGTTTAAAATTAGTTGTGGAAAGAAAAAAATTCCAAAAATTTTTTTTACCTTGATTTTTTTAAAAAAGGGGGGTATGTAGTGCTAACTTGACACCGTGAGTCCACGCATAAAACAAGGATATTCGAAAATGTAACGATGCAATTAATTGTAGCTTTTTTGTTTAAAATTAGTTGTGGAAAGAAAAAAATTCCAAAAATTTTTTTTACCTTGATTTTTTTAAAAAAGGGGGGTATGTAGTGCTAACTTGACACCGTGAGTCCACGCATAAAACAAGGATATTCGAAAATGTAACGATGCAATTAATTGTAGCTTTTTTGTTTAAAATTAGTTGTGGAAAGAAAAAAATTCCAAAAATTTTTTTTACCTTGATTTTTTTAAAAAAGGGGGGTATGTAGTGCTAACTTGACACCGTGAGTCCACGCATAAAACAAGGATATTCGAAAATGTAACGATGCAATTAATTGTAGCTTTTTTGTTTAAAATTAGTTGTGGAAAGAAAAAAATTCCAAAAATTTTTTTTACCTTGATTTTTTTAAAAAAGGGGGGTATGTAGTGCTAACTTGACACCGTGAGTCCACGCATAAAACAAGGATATTCGAAAATGTAACGATGCAATTAATTGTAGCTTTTTTGTTTAAAATTAGTTGTGGAAAGAAAAAAATTCCAAAAATTTTTTTTACCTTGATTTTTTTAAAAAAGGGGGGTATGTAGTGCTAACTTGACACCGTGAGTCCACGCATAAAACAAGGATATTCGAAAATGTAACGATGCAATTAATTGTAGCTTTTTTGTTTAAAATTAGTTGTGGAAAGAAAAAAATTCCAAAAATTTTTTTTACCTTGATTTTTTTAAAAAAGGGGGGTATGTAGTGCTAACTTGACACCGTGAGTCCACGCATAAAACAAGGATATTCGAAAATGTAACGATGCAATTAATTGTAGCTTTTTTGTTTAAAATTAGTTGTGGAAAGAAAAAAATTCCAAAAATTTTTTTTACCTTGATTTTTTTAAAAAAGGGGGGTATGTAGTGCTAACTTGACACCGTGAGTCCACGCATAAAACAAGGATATTCGAAAATGTAACGATGCAATTAATTGTAGCTTTTTTGTTTAAAATTAGTTGTGGAAAGAAAAAAATTCCAAAAATTTTTTTTACCTTGATTTTTTTAAAAAAGGGGGGTATGTAGTGCTAACTTGACACCGTGAGTCCACGCATAAAACAAGGATATTCGAAAATGTAACGATGCAATTAATTGTAGCTTTTTTGTTTAAAATTAGTTGTGGAAAGAAAAAAATTCCAAAAATTTTTTTTACCTTGATTTTTTTAAAAAAGGGGGGTATGTAGTGCTAACTTGACACCGTGAGTCCACGCATAAAACAAGGATATTCGAAAATGTAACGATGCAATTAATTGTAGCTTTTTTGTTTAAAATTAGTTGTGGAAAGAAAAAAATTCCAAAAATTTTTTTTACCTTGATTTTTTTAAAAAAGGGGGGTATGTAGTGCTAACTTGACACCGTGAGTCCACGCATAAAACAAGGATATTCGAAAATGTAACGATGCAATTAATTGTAGCTTTTTTGTTTAAAATTAGTTGTGGAAAGAAAAAAATTCCAAAAAATTTTTCATTTCACCAATTTCATTTTTTTTTAAATAAGTGATATTATAAGCGCCATCTATCAGCCAATAGATAAACTTCCTGCTTTAAGAAAATGACGCCATCTTGAGTGTTTATCTGCCTTTCATATTGATAGAAGTATTTAAAGGAAAAAAAGAGACAAACTAGAAAGAGATTTACTCAAATAAACTTAGATAGTTTTTCAGAAAAAACTGAAACCAATAATGTCTATGTATTATTATATAGGTTGTTCTGAGCGGCTTACACTTAAGTGAGAAAATCCAAAACATGGGCTAGAGTTACCGTTTCGTAAGTAAAAGAAGACGCGTGTAAATATGTGTGTATTTTATGCAAAGCAAAAATGGACGAGGGATTACAACACAAAATTGAAGGTAACCGACAAGCAATGATTTGTTTTGACTGTGACCTAGACTCACAAAAAGAAGCTATGTTAGCTCTCCAGTCAGTTGAAAATTGGAAAGGAGAAGGCTATGTTCCCGAAAAAAAAAAAAAAAAGTTGGAAAGTACCTGGGGCAAAATAAAATGAGAATTAAAGACAGTTTTCTTTTTGAAAAATCGAAAAAAATTCCTATTTTAAAGAACGGCTCATCATTAAGCCTAGAATTTGTCAAAATAATGGGGACAAAACTAACAGTGACAAATACGTGTGCTTTTGATAGTATATATCAAATTTTATTAGCTGCTGCTGTTGATTGGGCACACTTAGCAACATATATACAATTAGAAGAGGAAAACAATTACATGTTTAAGTGTATTGCATATACATTAAAATCATGCAAAACTACAACCAAAACCTATTCAAATCGAGCTGAAGGCATTTTAAAAGCCATGAATATTACTTTAGAAAATAATAGTATTCAATGTGTTGATGCAGCAACGAATGTATGCTCATTGTTTGAAAAATTATTTGCCAAGCAACCCTCATTTATAAAAGAATCGGAGTGTTGCAAAAAAAGAGTCATTAAAGTAGTACCATTTATTTTGGACGAAGTTTTGCTTAGCCACAAATTTGAAATTACAGCTTTAAAAAAAGTAACCGCTGTTGATCCAAGGACATGTCCTGACTGTAACATGTTTGAAGAAGTCAGGTGGAGCATCGTAGAAATAGGTAATGTTTAATAAAATCTTAATTGTAATATATCTCATGTTATAACGTCTCATTTCGATAGATAAGAAATAAGTTGTTTATACTTTGCTTTTAAAAGACTTGTTTCTTGTTGTTTAAATAAATAGTTGACAGGGGTTGGAGTCGAAATACTAAATAAAATAAATTAGGTGGCGCAACAGTCCATGAAGAACCAGGGCCTAGTGACTTACAACTCTCAACTATTCCTGTGCGCGAGTAGTGGGGGTCGAAATACTATATGGATCAAAATACTGTATTTTAAATACTGTATCTGAAAATACTGTATTTCAAAATACTTTATGTACAAAATACTGCATGATCAAAATGCTGTACCTATCTCAAAACTTGTATTTCAAAATTCTGTATATCAAAATTCTGTATTTCAAAATGCTGTTAATAAGGCTAAGAAATAAAAATCGTTTTGGCAATGTAAAAAAGTGCGCACTTTTTTACATTTTCATAACAATTTTTATTTTTAGCCTTATTTACATCATTTTGATATACAGAATTTTGAAAACAGAATACTTTTTGTAAGAAAACATCATAATAATTTTCCATTAGCATAATGTCTAATATACTCCCTTGAACAATAACATATGTACATATATATGTACATACCTATGATAATTTATAAGTTTCTGAAGTAATAAAAACAAAAAAAATATAAATGGTATCTTCTTTTTATTTTCTCTTTCTCATTTTCTTCTTCTTAGCTATTTGTATCACTCTAAAAAGCTATTCTTAGCTATTTGTATCAAATTAATTGATCTGTCAAAACTTCCAGTATTATACAATACCCGTGTTTTGTTGGGAAATCTATCCATAGTAAAGTAGGATTTTACACGAATAACAAAAACAATATCCATAGTGAGAATAACACCGATAAAAGTTAGAGTAGAATCTCACTATGGATAGGTTTTTGACATTTATACGAGCCTCGAATGGATCTTATGTGATTTCGTTCTCAAATGTTGGTACGATTGATATTGCATTTGTATCTCGATGGCTGTGTTCGTTGAGTAGATGTGCATTTGGAATCATGTGTGTTTTCTATTGGGGACAAAAATCAATCTATTACTGTTGATATTATTTAGTTTTGTTAGTGAAAATGGACTAAATGTTCTTATTTTGCAAGAGAAAACAATAGAAAAGATATTTATGTTTTGGTATTTTTCCACCAAAGGATTATCTCAGTTTAGATTAAATAAATCTTTTTTGGTGTTTCCAACGCACAAGAAGATTTAAAAATGATTAAGTTTGATATCACTTTCTAAAATGCAAATGGTGTTTCGATGTTTCTTATGAATATGAATATAGGAATATGCTTCCTGCTCCATGTCCAATTTTTTTAATTTAATTTGATTAAAACAAAACTATATTTTTTGTACACAAACATGCAAATAAACAGACCATAACGCATTATCTGTAAAACCAACTCCTCCACACAGGTTTTCCTTCACAAATTTCCGATTCCCGACCGAAATCGAGCGAATCAAGCTCATTTCAACTCGATTCAGGTATATAAAGAATTTAGGCGAGCTTCAAGCTCGCTTCAACATTACATGTTAATGTAGTAGTCTACGAACAAACCCCCTTCTTGAAGTTTTTATTTGATGTCAAATTGTTTGGTTAAAACTTTTAAATCGACTTTCACATTACACAGACGTATTTTCTTGATTTTGATAGTCAACTATCAAAAATCAGCTTACACGACTTCACCCCTGGTCTGAATTTCGCTATTTTTTGTGGAATTTTTTGATAAATTATTCTGGCAAATATTCAGTTGTATCAACTTTCAAATATAAAAACCGGACTACTGCGGATCGTTTTGTTGGCAATTTCTCACTTTACTATATATGGAATGCGAACAAAACGCACGTAATATTATGAGATACAGTATTTTGACAATACAGCATTTTGAGACACAGTATTTTAAATGCACAGTATTTTGAAATACAGAATATTAACCATACAGTATCATATGGAATTTTGACCATACACTATTTTAAAATACAGCATTTCGACCCGCTCCCAGTTGACAGGAGCAGAATAAACACAAAATTGGATTTTTGTGATCTTCTTTACAATCGTATATGTTTCTTATACATCATTAATATTTGTATTTAATCATTTTCAGGCCAAATTCTTGCATTCGAATCGGCTCAAACATCAGGGCCATTTGAACTCGAAAAGCTTCCAAAACGCTTGCTCTATGTTAACAAAACATACAAACTTATTGGATGCGTTGGCTTTAAGAGTGTAACAAACACTGTATCTCGTTGTTCTGCAAGCTTAGGACACTACGTGGGAATAACCCTTAGAAGTAGGGATAAGTGGATCGCATACGATGATCTCCAAGATAAAGAGGAAAACTTGCAATCAACGTACAAAGTACTGCCTGCACTAATTATTTTCATAGCAGAAAATTTATAAACAAAAAAGAAACAGGTTAACAATAAGACACAATTCAAATTGAATGCAAACTTTAAACTCAATTTTTTCAAATTTACAGCAACTATACTCATATTTCATCCTCTTGCCAGACTTACCAAAAATTGACCTGGGGATAAAATCGAAAAAAATACAAATACATGTGAATTAAATTGTGATATTTAAGTACAAATCAATTTTCTTAAGTACGAGTATGTTTCCGCATTTTTTGTTTTTGCTCTTTATTGCTCTAGAATAATACAAAACAAAGTAGGTACATAAATCAAAATTCCATTCAAATCAAACTGAACGGCTAAAATAACGTTTTTAACATACCAGTGAAAACCAATAAAAAACTTTAGAGGTATTAGTATATATAAACTTTAAAACTTAAATTCAATGCAGATGCAGCTGCCATCCAAATTTGAAAAAAGGTACATAATATTGTTACCAAGGGTCACTTACCTTCAAGAATATGGAAATCCTAGAGCAAAGATACATTCTAAATTTACGAAACGGTAACTCTAGCCCATGTTTTGGATTTTCTCACTTAAGTGTAAGCCGCTCAGAACAACCTATATAATAATACATAGACATTATTGGTTTCAGTTTTTTCTGAAAAACTATCTAAGTTTATTTGAGTAAATCTCTTTCTAGTTTGTCTCTTTTTTTCCTTTAAATACTTCTATCAATATGAAAGGCAGATAAACACTCAAGATGGCGTCATTTTCTTAAAGCAGGAAGTTTATCTATTGGCTGATAGATGGCGCTTATAATATCACTTATTTAAAAAAAAATGAAATTGGTGAAATGAAAAATTTTTTGGAATTTTTTTCTTTTCACAACTAATTTTAAACAAAAAAGCTACAATTAATTGCATCGTTACATTTTCGAATATCCTTGTTTTATGCGTGGACTCACGGTGTCAAGTTAGCACTACATACCCCCCTTTTTTAAAAAAATCAAGGTAAAAAAAATTTTTGGAATTTTTTTCTTTCCACAACTAATTTTAAACAAAAAAGCTACAATTAATTGCATCGTTACATTTTCGAATATCCTTGTTTTATGCGTGGACTCACGGTGTCAAGTTAGCACTACATACCCCCCTTTTTTAAAAAAATCAAGGTAAAAAAAATTTTTGGAATTTTTTTCTTTCCACAACTAATTTTAAACAAAAAAGCTACAATTAATTGCATCGTTACATTTTCGAATATCCTTGTTTTATGCGTGGACTCACGGTGTCAAGTTAGCACTACATACCCCCCTTTTTTAAAAAAATCAAGGTAAAAAAAATTTTTGGAATTTTTTTCTTTCCACAACTAATTTTAAACAAAAAAGCTACAATTAATTGCATCGTTACATTTTCGAATATCCTTGTTTTATGCGTGGACTCACGGTGTCAAGTTAGCACTACATACCCCCCTTTTTTAAAAAAATCAAGGTAAAAAAAATTTTTGGAATTTTTTTCTTTCCACAACTAATTTTAAACAAAAAAGCTACAATTAATTGCATCGTTACATTTTCGAATATCCTTGTTTTATGCGTGGACTCACGGTGTCAAGTTAGCACTACATACCCCCCTTTTTTAAAAAAATCAAGGTAAAAAAAATTTTTGGAATTTTTTTCTTTCCACAACTAATTTTAAACAAAAAAGCTACAATTAATTGCATCGTTACATTTTCGAATATCCTTGTTTTATGCGTGGACTCACGGTGTCAAGTTAGCACTACATACCCCCCTTTTTTAAAAAAATCAAGGTAAAAAAAATTTTTGGAATTTTTTTCTTTCCACAACTAATTTTAAACAAAAAAGCTACAATTAATTGCATCGTTACATTTTCGAATATCCTTGTTTTATGCGTGGACTCACGGTGTCAAGTTAGCACTACATACCCCCCTTTTTTAAAAAAATCAAGGTAAAAAAAATTTTTGGAATTTTTTTCTTTCCACAACTAATTTTAAACAAAAAAGCTACAATTAATTGCATCGTTACATTTTCGAATATCCTTGTTTTATGCGTGGACTCACGGTGTCAAGTTAGCACTACATACCCCCCTTTTTTAAAAAAATCAAGGTAAAAAAAATTTTTGGAATTTTTTTCTTTCCACAACTAATTTTAAACAAAAAAGATACAATTAATTGCATCGTTACATTTTCGAATATCCTTGTTTTATGCGTGGACTCACGGTGTCAAGTTAGCACTACATACCCCCCTTTTTTAAAAAAATCAAGGTAAAAAAAATTTTTGGAATTTTTTTCTTTCCACAACTAATTTACAACAAATAATTGTCAACTAATTGCGTACTTAGTTTTAACAAAATCAAAAAGTGTAGTGCTAACTTGATATCAACCTAGCACTACATACCACTTTTTTGAAAAATCGTCGAGCTACAAATTTTTTTTTTCCACAACTAATTTACAACAAAAAAGCTACAATTAACTGCATACTCAGTTTTTTAAATTTCGAAAAATGTAGTGCTAACTTGACAGTCGTTTTTTTTTGGCTTTTCCAACTAGAATTCAAACCCCTTTAGGTGGGTAATAAAGCGTTATCTTTTTTATTAGGGCTAAGTTTTTAGGCCTTGTGTCGATAATTACACATTTGTATTTAATTAACTTCTCATAGGAAATTATTGTAATCGGTCCGATTTGTCGAATTAAATATGTGGACATTTCTCGGCTTTTTAAGGTCCCGAAAAAAATATGACTCCTGAATAACTTTACGTAATGAAGAATACAAAATTAAGAAAGATCGCATCAACGATTTTCTTATAAATAATAAAAACCTAAATAAAAAGACCACTAAAGAATTGATTTTTTTTTATAATAAATAAGAATCTAACAAAAGTAAAGTTGGTACAAACTGATAATCGATTCGAATATTTCGAGAATAGATTAAGGTATTGACTTCAAAATTATTACATTTTTAGTAAATTTTTTTTATTAATGTAAGTAACTGTTGTCAGAAAAATAAAATTGATGTTTTTTTATTAAATTATTAGTTTTAAGAAATTGTGCTAAAATTGATAAAAATTTAAGAGAAAGTGGTAGAAATGTGTTTTTTATTAACTTCATAATTAATTTGTTTTACAAAATTTCACAATTTAAATCATTGGCTTTTTCTGGCATCGTCATCCTGAAAAAAGTGTCAACTAAACTAGATTCAAATTTTTAGTTTTAAAAGCTTCATTATTAATGATCCAAACTATACTATTTGAACCTTGTGAGTATCCCCAGGCGAGACCATTCCTCAAAAAAATGAGTTAAGATGCAAACACCAGCATAGCTGATTTCACCTAGGAGTGCATAGGTAATATCTTCCAAAATCAGTGAAATCAGAAGCGGACAGCAGACAGTCCTGTTTTACTCCAGTTGCGGATTGAGACCAAGTATAACCTTCCTTTCCTTCCCATGTTGCAGTCGTATTAGTTTCGTAAAACACATTGTTAAATAAATATCGGTTAAATTTAGTCAAAGATTCATTAATAAAAATAGGTTTTTTAACCAATTGCTTCTCAAATAAACAAGTATTAAGTTGTTTCTTTTTTTGATTAAAAATAATTTTCTGCTTACATTCGGCTTTTTTAAATTTAACACAAACGATTTCCCTTGATTTTGTTGTTGTTGATGATTCGGCGGCGGCGCGCGGCGGTGGCGATGTTGTTGTTTATTGCAGTCGTGTTACTTTGTATTGTTTTAACAAAGCAATATTTGATGTCGTCAGCTGAAATGCTTTCATCGATATGTTCTAACAGCTTTAGAGTCGAGGTCAATGCATTGTCTTTGTTGACATTAGGTATACCTACAATATGTAACGACTTTGCTAGGCTTAAGGTCGGTGCTGGTATGCTGGTACCACTGTAGCTCGTCGGTTGGGGTGGTTCTTTGACCTCCTAATCGTTACAAAAAAATCATACCAGTCTAAGGTACCTATAGGTGTTAAAAGGTACGCGAGTAATACATCTTTACCCTCCCTTCCATTGTCGTCATACTCGCCTAGACGAACCTTCTCGCTGATGCCTCTTACCAACCTCTCTTCATCTTTTAAGTTCTGTCACACTCATCTCTTTATAAAAAAAAAACTTTACCACTTCATTTCAATTTTAAAATTATACATTAGGTTTTATTAACTTTCATTTCTAGTTTTTTTTTGTAAGTTATATTATATTCATCTCTTTACTTTAAAACTTAGGAAAAATTATTTCATAGATTTAAATAAAATTAGAGTAAAAGTTTAAAAAAAGTTTTATATTTTGTCCCGTATTTAAATTATTCGGGATGTGATAAAATAAGTATTAAATATATTCTTAAGCAATCCTGCATTATCTTATCTATACTATTATATAAAAGCGAAACCATTTTAAAGTTTGTAACGCACGATCTCAGAAAGTAGTCAACCGATTTATTTGAAATATATTTTATTATTTTCTATATTGTTATGAGAGTGTTTATGGCTTTAATTTTTTTTCATTAATTATTTGTCAAACTTAAATATTATTAATTTTACATTTTTTGTTAATTTTTTTTCATTAGTTGACTTATAAAACCACTCATATCTTAAAACCTATACAATATTCGACAAAGATTAGCATTGCTTCATAAAGTCAATATTGTTGCGCAAATTTTAAGCCTAAAATCACTTCTAAGTTAAACATACAACCTGAGAAACAAATAAAAACAAATTATAAAATTATAAACTTTTTGCATTTATTTTATCCAGGAAATTAGATTCCATCACAAACGCGAGGTCGCTGCTTTGTTTCATTTCATTATCATTCCAACATTTTTAATTTTCTTTTCTTCCCATGCTCTTTCTCTCTTAATATGTGTTCCATTTAATAGTTACGTTTTTTCTCTTACCTACCTACCTACATATTCAATTTTTCTGTATTGTATATGTAGTTCATCAACTAACCTACACACACACATTATTTTTTTGTTTCTCTAATTCTATCGTCACATCGCTGAGCAGTGTGGGCTCTTTTTTTTAAGTTACTATGGACATTTAATTAAAATAAATAAACAGTGCCGTGCACATGAAATGCCGATTTATCTAAAGAAAAATTAGATCTTTTTTATTTTTCTGGTTCGAGGAAGTGAATAGATTATAATTCTTGCAATTTAAAAATAAAAAAAGTTCTATTATAATAGCTTGACTTACCAATTTTGTATCACTTCCTCGAACAATAAAACTGAAATTAAGTTAAAATTTTCTTTACAAATAACTCGAAGAAGGTACTTACAATGACGTCGATAAAAAGAGCACACAAATGTGGGTAGGTTAAGTCAGTTACACTGCACTGAACATGAGTAGATGAATAAAAAAATGTGTCTATGGATATTTACACACGCATACCTATAGGTCCCCTGTTAGTGACGAAGGTTGAGCTTCAGCTCATCTTCAACTCAATAAAAAATAAAAAGTCAGCAGGTGTCGATGGTATATCCAACGTTGTACTAAGACATTTACCGATGGAGGCAATTGACATTTACACCACACTCTTTAATAATGCACTGAATAATGCATATTATCCAGTGCATTGGAAGACCGCTGTGGTTCATCCTCTCCCGAAAAAGGGAAAGGACAACTCCAACCCGTCAAATCTTCGGTCGATAAGTCTTCTTCCGAGCATCAGCAAAGTTTTCGAAAAAATCATTAATAGGGCTCTGACTAAGTGGGCTGCGGACAACAAAATAATTCCGGATAAACAGTTCGGGTTCAAGGCGGGTCATGACACAATTCATGCTGCGTCTAAGTTCGTTTCTGATATCCAATGGAATAAAACAAAACAACAATGCACAGGTGCTGTTCTGGTTGATTTGGAAAAGGCCTTTGACACCGTATGGTTAGAGGGTCTTTACCTAAAACTGAGCAGGCTTGGCATAAGCAAGCCATTGTTGTATATACTTTATGATATGCTTAACGGTAGAAAGTTTGTTGTCAAAAGTGGCAATGTAACTTCTACCACAACATTCTTAATTAAAAATGGTCTTCAACAGGGAGCGGTGAATTCGCCGATTCTCTTCAGCATTTACACCAGCGATCTGATAGGTAGTCTTACAAAGGCAATTGCGTACGCCGACGATCTTATTGCGTACAGAACGGCCCGAAAGGTTGAGGTTATTAGAATTCTCTTGCAGCGTGATTTCGACAAGATTCAGCGATATTGCGACGACTGGAAACTGAAAATAAATGTCCAGAAGTCGGAGACAATTCTGTTCCGGACTCCGTTGGCTAGGGCCACGAGGGATACGTGCAAGAATTGGCGCAAGATGGTTATCGTTGATCTTCACGGGCAGCCATTAGCGAGCAAAAGTGTAGTGAAGTACCGCGGTATCTGGTTAGATCAGTATTTATATTTCGACAGACATATAAATGCTGCTCTGACCAGGGCCAGAGGAGCCTTCGCTCTGACGAAACGGCTGTTTTACAGCAGTCGGCTTGACCCCAGAGTGAAGGTAATTTGCTACATGGCCCTCATACGGCCGATGATCGTTTATGGTTGTCCTGTGTGGTTCAACGTTGCCCCTTCCCAGATGGAGAAGTTTCGGGTGTTCGAGCGGCAGTGTTTGCGACGCTGTACCGGCTTATATCGAACAGCCGAATCTTCTTACGTGCATTACTATTCAAACGAGGTCCTATACAACGGGGCTCGAATCAACAGAATTGACAATTTCGTGATAAAACTCGTTCGAGGTCACATTGCAAGAGCGATGTCTTCGACCAACAATTTAATTTTCGGGGCGTTCTATCCGAACGACGAGTATTTTGAAAGTGCACGCTTGAGCGGCTTCATTGCACCAGAGGCATTCCTCTTTTTAGATAGATGCGGTCTGATACAGGATAGATTGGCAGTTCCGTTAATCTACCACGTCAGACGACGAACCGTGGATAGGCGACTCCTGTACAATCGGGACGTCATGGCACAAGGCGGAGCAGAGCTCCTTCGGTTCAGTAGGGCTGTGTCCGAAAGGGACCGAACTGATAGGGTGAAGCAGGAGAGCCAGTTTTGGTGGCTTCAATCGGCACTGGATAGTGAGTAGTCGGGATGGGGTTTTAAGCCTTGGCCGGCTTACATACTTGTTTTATAGTTTTAGGGTTTAGTTTTAAGTAGAATAGGCATGGTGGCACAAAAAAAAACATACAAAAAAAAATACAAAACAGGAAAAATACAAAAAAATACAACAAAAAAAAATTAAAAAAAAACATGGAATAATCAAAAAAAAAAAAAATAAAAAAAAGACAAAATATGAAAAACAAAAAACGTTAGATAGTTAGATTTGCTGCTGTGGTTGTTCTAGTTTTAAGTAGTTTATAGGTAGAATAGGTAGTTTTAGGTAGCTTTAAGTTTTATATTAAGGACCTTATTTTAAGTAGTTTTTAAGTAAAAATAAAAAAGGATATGGACATTAGTTTTTTCTAAATTTTCTAATGAATACAAAAATAAATAAAATGAATTGAAGTTAAATAGATCTTAGGGCCGAAAGGCATTAGCATTAAGTATTATTGTTTAACTTAGAGTGTCCGTATGGGACCAGTAAGTTAGTTGTAAGTTATGGTTAATTAGGCTAGTTTTATGAATTTTTGTCTAGCTTTAAGATAGTCTTAAGAATGAATTAATAAAAATGAATTTGGGAAAAAAACGCATACCTATAGATGTAGGTATGAGAACATTAAAAACACAAATTTGTTTTTTCTTATCGCAAACTATGTTTTTCGGGTGCAAAAAACGTTTCTAGGTGTGAATAAAAGAAAGAAAAGAAGAAAATAGACAAAAATTTCGTTCTGTTTTCAACTAAAAAATTGAAATGGTTTTGTTTGTTTTCACGTGCGGCTTGGCCTTTACTACGTAATATTTTACTTAAGTTTTTTTTCTAAAGTGTTAATTTCGGTAAGGGAGTGTTTTTTGATTTTTTTTATTAAATACGAGTACATAACAAGCATAAATTCGTTGTTTTTCTTTGAACAATGAACATGAACAAACTCTTTTTTTTTTCAAGTGTGAAATCTAATTAGATACGGTACGTATATACATATAAACTAAAATTAATATTATTGTAGAAAATATGCTCAGTCCCATTGAGAAATTTTTTCATATGCTAATACTAATATTCAAAAAATGTTCGTGGTTACAATTTGCGAAGCAACGCGAGCACGGGTCGGCTAGTATAATATATAATATAGTAAGTAAGAGTCACCGGAACAAAGTAGAAGTGGCCACTGCTTCTTGTCTATCGGCGTTGACGTCGTTGTAGTTATAGATTGTATTTCTTTCTTTTTTTCTTAACTCCCGCAAGATAACTTCGAACACTCTTTTTTTTTTTAATTTAAGACACTATAATCTTTTTTTTTTTACGTTCTTTTTAAGCTTTTACTTTAATTTGCACAGATTTAAGATAGGTTAGCCGCAACAGTAACTCCTAGCGGTAAGCCCTTATTCACTGGCAAGCTTACTTTTTCATAAACTTGCTGTCCCTTGACATTGCTTTGACGCTTAGTTTTTGAAACTCACTTAAAGTGATTTCATAAGAGTTACCCCACTCTTTAAACAAGTACCTTCGAGTGAGTTCCTCTTTCTAAGCTTCCAAGACCTAACAAATGCCTTCCTCATTTGTTAACCTTTGGTCATGGTTTTTTCTATCATAATTTGATTTTTCTAGGGTACGAAGAACCAAACCCTAAGCATTATAGGATAAACCACAGCCACCACGAAACTCCCACTACGGGGGCCGTCCCATATATGATCATGATGCCTTGCATCATGGGGCTTGCACCGTGGTGCCGTTTATAGCCCGGTCCGGCTCACCATCTTTCGAATCTTTGATAGGACGGATCTAGGGAAGATAACCCTAGGGTGACCGCTCGGCTTCATGATTGGGACCTCAATCCACCAGCTTTATCTACATTTAACATCATTCTTTTTTAAAAAATGATTTTTACTGGAGTCACTCCGAACTTTTAAACTTATCTTAAACATCGACTTTCACGGAAGAGGTCGATTTTCGTTTTTTACTGACTTGTATGTGTGTTTTTTTATGATTTTGTCAGTAAGTCAGCCTCAGAACCCATTGAGGCAGGACGACGGTCCCTCGTTCCGCCGATCTTAAGATTTTTCAATCTCAAGATGGGAGAAACAATAACTTCTTGCGTCCGTTCACAAGTAGAGACCTTTGTCAGTGCAATTTTTTAATTTTAATTTGCACAATTAAAAAAAATTGAAAAAAAGTTAAACGATGAAAATTAAAAAAAAAATATATATATAGTATATATAAAAAAATGGAACTGCAGCCAGCTGGACTTGAACTGGAGACCCCGAGCGCGTTGAACCTTCAAACAGCGTGCTAACCAATTCAGCTATCTTCTCTATCGAGAAACAGTCGATTATTAATTTACCAGAATTCTACCAGGTTACTTAATAACCTGGTAATCCTGTTTAAAGATAATTAGACACCAACTAATTTTCTGAGCGCCTGCTATGGATTGGTCACTTCAAGTCCCTAAGGACTTATAGAGGGAATTTTAGGCTTTCCAAGTTGTCCGAGAGAAAATGCCTCACTTTCTTTTTTTTTATAATTATTCTTTACAGTATATATGTATATGATGGACGTATACCGTCTTTTCTTTCTTTTTTTAATTTTAAATTCAATTTGCATTTTAAACTTCTATATATGTATATAAGTATATGTATAGATTTCCAAAATTTTAACTTTAAGAACTGAGTAAACTTTTCGTTGCTATGGTCCAAAGGTAAAAAACTTAACCAGACTTTTGAACAATGGAAGTACCTCGGAAACCTCGAAAGCTCGCTGGTATTCCTTTGTTTCTAACCCATACCTACAAAGGTCTTTGTTCCCAAGCTCATACAAAAAACCATATTTTCAGTTAAATCGTTATTTCAGCCTAGTGTGAGTTTTCTTACTCTTAACCTTTTTTACCGGGAGAAAGTTTTCTAGTTAACATCTTCCCAATGACCTACGCTCTGAGCTTGTTAACTTGGCAACATTCTCACAATTTCTCTGAGTGTGTTGCTAAAGTTCCTACTTTAAAATCTACTACATTTTTCTATCTTCTGCATCCCTATTCCGAATTTCCTAATCCCTACACTGTCAACTTGACAGCTCAATTATTTTTCTTGAATGTCAACAAAACAACTAGTTTACTTCGAGCATTTTGTATATTTTATTTATACATCGAATAATTTATTTATTTCGTTATTACAAATGAAATCGGTTACAGGGCTATGCTGGTTTCTAACAATGAATTGTTGGAAACTATGCATACGAACCCACGAGTGTAAAATTTGTGTTCAATAAGTGGCATATTAACATTCAAGTGCGGCTAGCAAATAGTTTGGAACTACATCATTCTCTGACGCAAACTCGGTCGCCGTGTTTTTAGTCATTGACCAATGCCTAAATTAGAATTTACGTGGGAGTCGTACCTAACTCCCTGATGTCTCATGCCGGGCTACTATCAGATAAGTATTTTGTTATATGTATATTAGAAGTGATAAGACATTCTTTGTGAAAAGTTTGTTTTCTTTTTTTTTCAGGTTACTGCCGGATATCCTTAGAATGAAAAATCCCTATGGATTTTCCTTCTCTGGTTTCAAGTTCATACATACACGAACCAACGATTCTTTTAACTCTGGATTTCAGAAATTTGGGCAGCAATTTAGCATTGATGCCTTGCACAAATTTGCTTTGAGCAAAGTTGCGGTGGAACACTTCTTGCCCGTTTTTAGTTTTAATTTTGTGATGTGCTAGACTTACTTTAGCTTCTTTTGGTAAATACATTGTATCGTGATCGTTTAAGGAATTTAAATTCCGTAGAATTTTGTAAGTCGAGGCATGCGTAATCATATTTTGATTAAAAAGTACAAAATATGGTTGACACCCAATAGAATCGTGCACGTCCGACATTAATGCACACGCTATGCTTGACAATTGTAAGTCCCAGTCATTCTGTTACTTGGAAATGAGTATTCTTAGTTTACTGAGGATATTTCTATTCACTCTTTCCGAGTTATTCGCTTGCGGTTTATACAACGCGGTTTTCTGATGTTTGACCCCATAAGCGTTCAAGAAAATAGTGAATTCTTTCGAAACAAACTGTTGGCCGTTGTCAGAATGTAGTATTTCAGCTTTTCCGAACTGATGGAAGACATCACATTCTAAAAACTTAATTATTTTAGCCGAGGTAGCTACTGACAAAGCCGTTAAAAAGACAAATTTCGTAAAGTGGTCTAACACTATTAAGATGTAAATATTCCCCCGTTTTGTCCTTGGATAAGGGCCCAAAAGATCTATAAATAACCGCTGCATTGGTCTTTCCGTTATAGTCTGGTTTTGGATTGGAGCACGAAGAGTTACATAAGGAGCTTTTACAGTTTTACAAAGGTCACATTCATTGACATATCTTTTTATGTCCAAAATAATTTTTTAGCCAATAGTACTTGTCACGAATTCGTGCGTACGTTTTATTAAACCCACTGTGTAAAGTCAATCTAGTTTCATGCGACATCTATATGACCTGTTTAGTTAAGGAATCCGGGAGCCAAAGCTTCCACCGGGAATCCTCTTCTCCCCATTCTCCAGTTCTAAACCGAACGCGCCTATATACATACTTGCCCGATACGACCAGGTCCGGTAAGGACTCTTGGTTATCGGTGATGTTCTTTCTCAAACTGGAATATTGCTCCGAGTCAAAATCGTCAGCGTTCAAGTCTACTTCTTCTCCTATTACATTTGATGAGATCTCTTCACAGCTTACCTCGGATGGCTGAATCAGTATGCCTTCCATGTCTACTCTCGACAAGGCGTCAGGTACTACATTGAGTGAACCCTTTCTGTGCTCGATAGAGAAGTCGAACCCTTGTAGTTCAAGGCTCCACCGAGCTAACCTTCCACTCAAATCTTTGAGTGACATGAGCCACTTAAGACTTGAGTGATCGGTTATCACTTAGAAAGGTGATCCCTCAACATAGGCACGAAACTTCCTTATGCTCAAAACTGCCGCAAGGCATTCTAATTCAGTCACTGTGTAATTTTTTTGAGCTTTGTTGAGTTTCTTAGACATGAACGCGATTGGCCGTTCATTCTGACTCTCATCAAGTTGAAAAAGAACTCCACCGATTCCCTCTGACGAAGCGTCGCATTGAATGACGAAGGGCCTTTTGAAATCGGGTTGACTCAAAACCGGGGCTGAAGAGAGAGCTTCTTTTAACTGGTTGAAACTGTTAAGCGCTTCGGCACTAAATTCAAATTTCTTTTTCTTAAGGCAATCAGTAAGTGGTGCTGCTAATTCCGAATAGTTCCTTATAAAGCGACGATACCACCCCGTGAAACCTAAGAATCGTCGCACTTGCCTTTGTGAGTTAGGTGCAGGGAAATTTACCATCGCCTCGATTTTTTCTGGGTTCGTTTTCAACGTTCCTTGTCCCACTATGTACCCCAAGTATTTTATTTCCCGCATGCCGAATTTACTCTTATCGAGGTTTATGGTTAGGTTTGCCCGACGTAAGCATGATGCTACTTCTTTCAGGATACTAATATGACTTTCGAAGTCAGCGGTACATATTAAGAGGTCATCGAGGTATAGGAACAAATTTTCTCTCAGGCGCGATGGCAAGACTTTGTCGAGAGTACGGCATAAGGTTTGAGCAGCATTGCTTAGACCGAAAGGCATGACCTTAAATTGGTAGAGTGGTCTACCGGGAACCGCAAAAGCCGTTTTTGGTCGTGATTGTTCCTCCAAAGGAATTTGCCAATATGCGTCCTTGAGATCTATACCTGAGATAAAATGTGTATCCTTGATGCGACTTAAAAGACCGTCTACGTGTGGTATCGAGTAGGCGTCACCGCATTAACATTCCTAAAATCGAGACAGAGACGAACTTTGCCGGGCTTCCTAACCAAAACCAATGGGCAACACCACGGAGAGTTACTCTCATCGATAACGTCTAATTCCACCATGCGATCTAACTCTTCGTATACTTCTTCTTGCCGAACCGGAGACAAAGGGTAATGCCGCGACTTGATTGGCGTTGCGTCCCCTGTATCGACAACGTGAAGACCTAGGTGAGTTTTTCCTAAACCTAACTCAACAAAGTTGGGAAACATTCTTTTAACCGATTCTAACCTAGCTCTTTGTTCCGCAGATAACTCAACCAACTCTGCTTCTTCTTTGAAGTCCGATTCCTTCTCTTGATCTTGAACATCACAGGCGATTTCATTGATTTGCGGAACTAATTTGAACTCTCTCCAAAAATTCATTCCCAAGTAGACGTTTTGGGTTAAGCTCGGGATTAAATAGAAACAAAGAGTTTTTGAGAGACCATTGTATTTGGTGACAATATCACAATACCCGACAATGTCGTGTGAACTACCATCAGCCGTGCGGACCTGATTTCTATAAGGCTTAACCTTGGCCCCAATTTTTTCAACTAAGTCCCAACAATCTTTGCCCAAAGTTGAAATTGATGCACCGCTGTCTAACAGAGCGAAGTTAGATTCTTCGTTAAGAAGTACGTTAACGTACATCCTACCGTCGCACAGTGTGACAATTCGCAAATCTAGCGGGATTAAATTAATAGCGGTTACGATTTTTTCCTTTTGATAATTCTTTTTTTGCAGGATTAAATATAAATATGTGAATAATGAAATTTAACAACAATTATTAAAATATTTTGTTAATGTTTTTTTTACAGAGCTTTAAAATTACTCGTTTTTTGCAGTTTGATAGACTCTTCTTAGCAAATGAATTTCGCTCAGAAAAAAAGTTTATGCTTGATTTTTTTTGGTCATATTTATAACTAATAGATACCAATATGGAATTAAAATAGAATTTTATATATACTTGGCCAAATTTTTAATGAACGGAGTTCTGAAACTACGTGTTTTATGCACTTAGGTAAGCACATCAGGAACAATTAAATTACGCCGAAAAAAAACGTTTGTTCCTTTTTACTTATATCTTCTATATATATAAAAATGAATTGCTGTTCGTTAGTCTCACTAAAACTCGAGAACGGCTGAACGGATTTATCTTATCTTAGTCTTGAAATGTTCGTGGAGGTCTAGGGAAGGTTTAAAAGGCGAGAAAAAATCGAATTATTTCCGGGAAAACCCTAAAAACAGCCCTTTTCTATTTCCCATACAAACGTTTTCTAGAGTCAATTTGAACTTTATTGCTATTCGATAAAGTTCATATTAAATTATAATCACTCACTGTTGTCTAAGCAATTGAGGTGTGTTCCTAACGTCAAAGAGTCAATTTGCAATTTATTACCGCTGCATAAAGTTCAAATTCAATCATATCTATGAAAATAGTCTTCGCGTGCACTTTGGAGGATCTAATGTCGCGTTCCGAAAATAAACAAAAGTGAATCGCGAACGCGACAAAAAATGTAATAAACTATTAGTAGTACTGATTTGCAATTAATTTGGTCGGCTTCGCGAAACTTAATTTTATCTAACTTCAGTTGTAACTGTATGAGATTATTTTTGTAAGTTTGATAAATCTTAAGTTCTGTCACAAATTAAGTTTCTCAACACAACCATAATATTTGACATTAGATTTGACAACCAACTAATATGTCAATCATTCTGTCGCACTTCAGAACACGGAGATTTATGGCTTAAAGGTAAACTCCAAAAAAAAAAAAAAAAAAAAAAAAATCAGAACACGGAAAAAAGTATTACGATTGACGATATTGTGTTACGATCATGGTTACGATATTCTATGAGTGCATCCTTCTATCTTTGTGAGTGACGATTACCGCTACGTGCGCGAGAACTTTCTTTACTTTTGTGATCCTTTGTGATAGTGACATTCCAAGTAGTGTGCTCTTTTTTTGTTGATATTTTGTGATAGTGACACTTTACTGTTAAGTTACTTTTAAGTGGGCGAGAATTTTTCTCACTTTGATTAATTACGTTACGATGCCGAGGAGAAGACGACCTGACTTAGGTCGTCGCAGTGAATCAAATGTGCGAAGAGCTACCTCACGTGCTAACCGCACTGATGACCAGAGAAAGACAGATCAAGAAAATTGTCGTATTTCTATGTCAGAATTGCGTTATTTAGTGAGTGACAATGAAGTGCATAAGCTTAGAATGCAACGAGTTCGTGCACATCAAACACAACAACAGCGAGCACGACATAATGAAATTGAGCGAATCCGCAGACGCAGTGCTCCTGTGATTCTTGAACGAGCTGCATTCCACTATGATCCCGCAATTGATTATTGTGCCGACAAATCGGTAACAATTGGGGAAATGAAAATAATTTGTAAATATTGTAAGGCGTTAAAATACACTGGTGAATCTACTGGATTATGTTGTGCTGGAGGCAAAGTAAAATTGCCACAATTGGTCCCACCACCAAATCCTTTACACTCCTTAGTTTCTGGGATTGGAAATGATTCTAAGCACTTCTTGGCCAACATTCAGAAATATAGCAACTGTTTGCAGATGACATCATTTGGCGCTACACATATTATACACAATTTCATGCCCACTTTCAAGGTATTATACCAGAATATTTTTTTATAATATTCAAGTTTGTACTAAAATATATATACAGCGTGTAACGGAAGGGGGTATCAACCTTGAAGGAGGTGAATGTGCTCATGAAACTCAACAACTTTCCCCAAAGAACATAGGTCGAAATATGAAACAAAAATTTGGCCCTCCCATAGTAAATCAATCAGCTAATAGTCAGTTTTGTAAGGGAGGGCCAAATTTTTTTTTCATATTTGGACCTATGTATGTTCTTTGGGGAAAGTTGTTGAGTTTCATGAGCACATTCACCTCCTTCAGGGTTGATACCCCCCTTCCGTTACACGCTTTATATATAAAATAATGGACAAAATTTAAAATATTACAGATCGTTGTGCTCACAATCCAACAGTGAAGAGAACCATTGTCCAAGAATTACAAATGTTTCTTCATCAGAATAACAACTTAGTAAACATGTTCAAAAAAGCATTGGATCGGATGCCATCTGATAGCCATAATATTATCATTCGAGCTGACAAAACACCTGCCGGTGAACACACAAGGAGGTTTAATTCACCTACCATTGATGAAGTGGCTGTTGTCATTGTGGGAGAAAATTTACAATCTAGAGATATTGTGCTTCATCGTCGGAATAGTGATTTAAAACGTGTATCTAAAACACACAGGAGCTATGATGGATAAATGATGGAATATCCTTTGATCTTCTGGCAGGGGGAAGATGGATACCATTTAAATATCAAAATGGTAAATGAAGTAACAGGTAAATAAATTGAGCAGGATTAAATAATATTTTTAAATTCAATTCATCTAAGTAACATTTATCATTTTTGATTGCAGGTGCTGAAACCAACAACAAAGTTAGTGCTATGAATTTCTATTCATACAGACTCATGATCCGTCAAGGTGAAATAAATCATATTTGGATGTGTCAACGACTTTCTCATCAGTTTGCAGTTGACATGTATGTGAAAATTACAAAGGAGAGGACGTCTTGATCCCGCGAATACCGATGATTCCAACGGATTTACCATTCGATTTTAAACGCTTACAATTTCCAGTACGTCTGGCCTTTGCGATGACAATAAATAAATCGCAAGGACAGTCTTTAGAAGTTTACGGAATCAACTTGGAGTTTCCCTGTTTCGCGCATGGACAATTATACGTCGCGTATTCGCGCGTCGGAAAACCGTCTTCTTTGTTTATTTACGCACCACAAAACAAAACAAAAAATATAGTTTATGAAAAAGCTTTAAATTGATTAACAAACTGTATCATAACAGTGTGTGTCTGTTAATAAAAATTTAAACCTTATAAATAGCCAGTATTTCAGGAAAACTCTGTTTTTTTAAGTATGTAGGCAGTAAGCAACATGATGTGTCGAAAATAATAATAAAACTTCATGCTTCATTAAAAAAATGCTTTTTTATTCAATACGTTTTGTTTGTTTTGAAATTAATTTATATAAAAGTTAAGGTCTTTTATTTATCGATTGAGGAAGTACGAAGTCTGCCGGGTCAGCTATTTATTAATAAAAAACATAAAATACATAAATTAAAATAAACATTATTTATATTTTTCTACAAAAAAGACCGTAAAAACAAGGTTTTTATATTATTTAGTTGCATTTAAAAGGTCTAAGACTTCATGCTCGATAGCACTTTTTTTCCTTTTCGGAATGCACCTTATTCTGGCTATAAAAGGGTCCGATGTTATCAATAGCCTATTTAAAAGATCCGTTATTGTGTCCAACAGCGAAGTTTTTCTCGTAAATAGCTCACGATATTTGCTGTTTTCTTTGTTCCTAGCTTCTTGCGCTTCCTCCGAAAGTTGGCCAATCGGCAAAATCGGTGGATTAAACTAATAATAATTTAATTGATTTTAACTATTAAATTATCTACAATTCATGTTTATACACTTTGTACCATTGAAATGAAAAAGTTATAGTTAAAAACAGATTTTCAATAAAAATGTCTTTAAAAGTCCAAAATCGAGAAAACTTTTAAAATAACATTTATTTTGAAAATTGTTTTTTTTTTATTGTATTATAACTTTTTTATTTTTAGTTCTACATAAAAAGTTTATTTACATAAATTGTAGGGAATTTAATTATCTACAAGATAATATTAGTTTTTTTGTGAAAAATAACTATTTTCAAAATATCACGTAAAAATCTTATCACCCCTTTATAGAAGATGGCCCCTCAATAAGAAGAAGGGGGGGGGGGTGTGGTGGGTTGAGCTCAAAAAATCGAAAATTATACTCACACTAAACTCCCCTACACATACGCAAAAAAAATCTTATCAATGTAACACTTCATGGTAATATAAGTAAAAAAACTATTATTTTGACATTCATTTTTTGCTGAAGGCCAGTACGAAAATGAAAAAAAATGTATGGGCGTCGCACCTATGCGCAGCAACTTAAGCGGTTAATTATAGCAGACATATCAGGCTTTAAAATGCATATAGTCTCGCATCCGAATAACACTGAATAATTTAATTTTTTCTCTAATGAATGTACAAATTGTATAAAATTACGCTTTTTTTTGTACCCTATCCTCCAACAAATATATTTAAACACCATATTATTGACTCTACAATCAATTTACGGTAAGTCTTACGATTCTTGTATCGGTCTCTACACTTTTGAATGTTTCGGCTCACTAAAGTTTCTTTCTTTCCAACAATTTTTGCTCGGACTTTTGTATAATTTAATTTTCGTTCATGCAACGATTTATGTGAGAAATGGAGAACTGGGTGGCTAGAGATTTCTTGATTTTCAACATTTTTTAAAGTTTGGACCGGATCTGTGTTTGAAGTTTTTAACGATGATTCACTGACGCCGTCTTTTCCTAGGTGTTGCTTGGAATGCGACTCTTTTTCAGTGAGTTTACAATTATTATTATTTATTGTTTGGAAGGGCCTGCAAAACTTTTCGTGGGACGATTCTCCCCGCCCTTCTTTTCGTCCCGACGAAAGTTTTCCGAGTGCTTATTGTTGTAGTACCCGTGGCATGATGGTTACTGCGTTGGACTGTCATGCAAGAGGTCTTGGGTTCGATCCCTGCCTATGCCATCTAAAGTTTTTCACGGGTACTGCCTCTTGCGAGGAATTGACTAATTCTCCAAGAGTAATTCTTGTCATGAAAAGTGCTTTCTCAAATTTGCCGTTCGGATTCGGCTTAAAACTGTAGGTCCCTTCCATCCCTGACAACAGTACTCGCACACAGGAATGGTTGAGAGTTGTAAGTCACTAGGCCCTAGTTCTCAAACGGACTGTTGCGCCACCCAATTTATTGTTGCACTCAGGAGTGGAAACTCCCTTAGCCCCGCAAAGGAAACAAAATAAATTCCTCGTATGAGAAGGACAGTTATAAAAGGAATGCCCTTTATCGTCGCAGTTCCAGCAGCAAAAAGTGCTGCTTGATCTATTTCCGTGAAGGATAGCGGAAATGTCTTCATTATTAATTTCCGACTTATCGTCTTCTTCCAAGACTACCTCGTGTACTGCCTTGGGGCATCTTTTGGCTAGGAATTTTTGTACCTGTCTAGCTTTTAACCTTAGTTGCTCCAAAGTTTTGACATCCGAAGACAACAAAATTTCCCCAAGCTTATCCTTCGCGTTATTTCTGAGCACATCTAACAACTTTTTGCTGTCAAACGGCTCTTTCATACGGTCATTGATTGTGACGACTGCGTTGTAATACTCGTCGAAAGGTTCCTTAAAGCCTTGCTTCCGAGTGAGTAATCGCATGTAAATGTCGACGTCACCCTCAGGTCGACCAAACTCCCTACGCATCTCTGCGTTGACTTCCTCCAAACTAGCTTCAGTATTCTTTTTCAAGTATCTCCAATACCATTTATTGGCGTTGTCCTTTAAGAGAACATGCAAATTTGCAACGATTTGCTCGTCTGAATAGCCTGAAGACTTTTGCATGCGTTTAACTTTAAATAGGAACTCTCCAATGTTTGAAGACCCATCGTATTGGATATTTCAGCGATCTAGACGACATTTGTCTACGGCATTGGAATTGCTCACAGACAAATTAGCAAATTGTCTTTCTAACGGCGATCTACTGGTCTGTCTCTCGTGAGACGGAGAACCGCTTATCGGTGCGCCTGTAGTACCTTGTACATTATGAGATTTCTCAAAATTCTCTAAGCGTTTATTGACGCTTTCCATAAATTCTTTCATCTGCTGAAAAACTCGCATTTGATTGTCCAGCAAACTTCTATCTATCCTATCGAGTAGGTCTTCTTGATCCATCGTGCGGGCCCTATCTATATTTTCTTCTTAACGTCTATTTAGATTGTCATTATCCTGTAAGGCATTGTTTTCTTCTTCATTAGCGCCTTCATTCGCTACCCCTTGGACCGATTCCCTATTGTTTGACATTTCTGGACTATTATCTACGATTATCGTATTCAACTCCCGCGAAAAATCTAAGGAATGGTCTAAATTGAATCGGTCAATAGTAGTATTAAACCGCATTACAAAATCCTCGAAAGTTGCTTCTGATATAGCTCGAAGATTATTCCAACTACTAGCTACACTTGTTCTGGGATTTTCCTGGCTCATGCTTTTGAGCCTCCTCGTTTTCCAAAAAGACAAATTCAATTTTAAATGCTAATTCAAAAAAACTCGACTCTATTTTCCAAAATGTATTGTTCTCTCCAGCAGGCTTGCAAAACTTATTAAAAATTCAAAATAATTTTGTGTCGCTGTGCGATACAATTATGTTTTTTTTTTTTAAATTCATTTTTATTAATTCATTCTTAAGACTATCTTAAAGCTACACAAAAATTCATAAAACTAGCCTAATTATCCATAACTTACAACTAAATTACTGGTCCCATACGGACACTCTAAGTTAAACGATAATACTTAATTCTAATGCCTTTCGGCCCTAAGATCTATTTAACTTCAATTCAATTTTATTTATTTTTGTATTCATTAGAAAATTTAAAAAAAAAAACTAATATCAATATCCTTTTTTATTTTTACTTAAAACTACTTAAAATAAGGTCCTTAAAATAAAACTTAAACTAACTTAAACTACCTATTCTACCTATAAACTACTTAAAACTAGAACAACCACAGCAGCAAATCTAATTATCTAACATTTTTTGTTTTCATATTTTGTTGTCGTTTTTTTTTTTCTTATTCCATGTTTTTTTTTTTATATTTTTTTTTGTGTATTTTTTTTTGTGCCACCATGCCTATTCTACTTAAAACTTAATCCTAAAACTATAAAACAAGTATGTAAGCCGGCCAAGGCTTAAAACCCCATCCCGACTACCCACTATCAAATGCCGATTGAAGCCACCAAAACTGGTTCTCCTGCTTCACCCTATCAGTTCGGTCCCGTTCGGACACAGCCCTACTGAACCGAAGGAGCTCTGCTCCGTCTTGTGCCATGACGTCCCGATTGTACAGGAATCGCCTATCCACGGTTCGTCGTCTGACGTGGTAGATTAACGGAACTGCCAATCCATCCTGTATCATACCGCATCTATCTAAAAAGAGGAATGCCTCTGGTGGAATGAAGCCGCTCAAGCGTGCACTCTCAAAATACTCGTCGTTTGGATAGAACGCCCCGAAAATTTAATTGTTGGTCGAAGACATAGCCTTTGCAATGTGACCTCGAACGATTTTTATCACGAAATTGTCAATTCTGTTGATTCGGGCCCCGTTGTATAGGACCTCGTTGGAATAGTAATACACGAAAGAAGATTCGGCTGTTCGATATAAGCCAGTACAGCGTCGTAAACACTGCCGCTCGAACACCCGAAACTTCTCCATCTGGGAAGGGGCAACGCTGAACCACACAGGACAACCATAAACGATCATCGGCCGTATGAGGGCCATGTAGCAAATTACCTTCACTCTCGAGTCAAGCCGACTGCTAAAAAACAGCCGTTTCGTCACAGCGAAGGCTCCTCTGGCCCTGGTCAGAGCAGCATTTATATGTCTGTCGAAATATAAATACTGATCTAACCAGATACCGAGGTACTTCACTACACTTTTGCTCGCTAATCACTGCCCGTGAAGATCAACAATGACCATCTTGCGCCAATTCTTGCACGTATCCCTAGTGGCCCTAGCCAACGGAGTCCGGAACAGAATTGTCTCCGACTTCTGGACATTTATTTTCAGTTTCCAGTCGTCGCAATATCGCTGAATCTTGTCGAAATCACGCTGCAAGAGAATTCTAATAACCTCAACCTTTCGGACAACAAACTTTCTACCGTTAAGCATATCATTAAGTATATACAACAATGGTTTGCTTATGCCAAGCCTGCTCAGTTTTAGGTAAAGACCCTCTAACCATACGGTGTCAAAAGCCTTTTCCAAATCAACCAGAACAGCACATGTGCAGTGTTGTTTTGATTTATTCCATTGAATATCAGAAACGAGTTTAGACGCAGCATGAATTGTGTCATGACCCGCCTTACAACTATAGTTTAATCACTTGAATGATTATTAAATTAAACAACTTATTTTAAAAGTATTATCTATAAACAGATAATTTATTTGGATTTCTTTTTCAGAAACTTTCATAAAATTTAAAGAGATGAGTGTGACTTCACTATAAAAGATGTGTTGAAAGGACTTAGAGGACACCATTGTTCTACGAGCCAAAATGAAAACAAAATTTAAGTATTCTAGTGGTATGTATCTGAAACTACAAAAAAAATTAATACTCAGACAAAATCTCTTTCCCAGGACACCAACGGACGAACCTTTCATCTGCGATGACTCTGGCAAAAATGATTTATCCTAATTAAGTTTAAAATGAGTATTCTGTTGGAAGCGCTTTAGAGGACGCTTTCGCTATTCGGTCGTTTAAAAACCATTCTTTGATTTATCAAAGACTCGAACCTTAAGTTCCTTCTTGTGTTTTGTTTTTTTTGAAACTACCATATTAATTCAAACTTCCGGTGGCAACCGATACCAAAATGTACTTTCAAGTCATCGGGACTCACAAAAAATTTAAATTAAATGAAATGGCCTTTCAATTTGTTAAAAAAAATACTATTGTAAGTTAAAAGAAATGTTAATAAAATTGACTAAGAATTAAAGTATAAAAACTTGATGTGGCTCAAAAAAAAATGTCTCTAGCCTCGCTATCGCTGGTAGCGGCTACACGTTGTGGGCGCCATTTTGTAACGACTTTGCTAGGCTTAAGGTCGGTGCTGGTATGCTGGTATCACTGTAGCTCGTCGGTTGGGGTGGTTCTTTGACCTCCTAATCGTTACAAAAAATCATACCAGTCTAGGGTACCTATAGGTGTTAAAAGGTACGCGAGTAATACATCTTTACCCTCCCTTCCATTGTCGTCATACTCGCCTAGACGACCCTTCTCGCTGATGCCTCTTACCAACCTCTCTTCATCTTTTAAGTTCTGTCACACTCATCTCTTTATAAAAAAAAAAGTAAGTTATATTATATTCATCTCTTTACTTGAAAACTTAGGAAAAATTATTTCATAGATTTAAATAAAATTAGAGTAAAAGTTTAAAAAAAATGTATATAAAAAAAGTTTTATATTTTGTCCCGTATTTAAATTATATTATTGTGATAAAATAAGTATTAAATATATTCTTAAGCAATCCTGCGTAAGTTTATATTCTCTTATATAGTATATAATATAGTAAGTAAGACTCACCGGAACAAAGTAGAAGTGGCCACTGCTTCTTGTCTATCGGCGTTGACGTCGTTGTAGTTATAGATTGTATTTCTTTCTTTTTTTCTTCACTCCCGCAAGATTACTTCGAACACTCTTTTTTTTTATTTGAAGACACTATAATCTTTTTTTTTCTTTTTACGTTCGTTTTAAGCTTTTACTTTAATTTGCACAATTAAAAAAATTTGAAAAAAAGTTAAACGATGAAAATTAAAAATATATATATATATATAAAAAAATGGAACTGCAGCCAGCTGGACTTGAACTGGAGACCCCGAACTCGTTGAACCTTCAAACAGCGTGCTAACCAATTCAGCTATCTTTTTTTTTTTTTTTTTTTTTCAATTCATTTTTATTAATTCAATCTTAAATCTATCTTAAAGCTAGACAAAAATTCATAAAACTAGCCTAATTAACCATAACTTACAACTAACTTACTGGTCCCATACGGACACTCTAAGTTAAACAATAATACTTAATGCTAATGCCTTTCAGCCCTGAGATCTATTTTAACTTCAATTCAATTTTATTTATTTTTGTATTCATTAGAAAATTTAAAAAAAACTAATGTCAATATCCTTTTTTATTTTTACTTAAAAACTACTTAAAATAAGGTCCTTAATATAAAACTTAAAGCTAACTAAAACTACCTATTCTACCTATACCCTACTTAAAACTAGAACAACCACAGCAGCAAATCTAACTATCTAACGTTTTTTGTTTTTCATATTTTGTCTTTTTTTTTTGTATTTTTTTTTTTATTATTCCATGTTTTTTTTATTTTTTATTTTTTTATTTTTTTTTTGTATTTTTTGTATTTTTTTTTGTATGTTTTTTTTTTTGTGCCACCATGCCTATTCTACTTAAAACTAAACCCTAAAACTATAAAACAAGTATGTAAGCCGGCCAAGGCTTAAAACCCCATCCCGACTACTCACTATCAAGTGCCGATTGAAGCCACCAGAACTGGTTCTCCTGCTTCACCCTATCAGTTCGGTCCCGTTCGGACACAGCCCTACTGAACCGAAGGAGCTCTGCTCCGCCTTGTGCCATGACGTCCCGATTGTACAGGAGTCGCCTATCCACGGTTCGTCGTCTGACGTGATAGATTAACGGAACTGCCAATCTATCCTGTATCAGACCGCATCTATCTAAAAAGAGGAATGCCTCTGGTGGAATGAAGCCGCTCAAGCGTGCACTTTCAAAATATTCGTCGTTCGGGTAGAACGCCCCGAAAATTAAATTGTTGGTCGAAGACATAGCTCTTGCAATGTGACCTCGAACGAGTTTTATCACGAAATTGTCAATTCTGTTGATTTGAGCCCCGTTGTATAGGACCTCGTTGGAATAATAGTGCACGTAAGAAGATTCGGCTGTTCGATATAAGCCGGTACAGCGTCGTAAACACTGCCGCTCGAACACCCGAAACCTCTTCATCTGGGAAGGGGCAACGTTGAACCACACAGGACAACCATAAACGATCATCGGCCGTATGAGGGCCATGTAGCAAATTACCTTCACTCTGGGGTCAAGCCGACTGCTAAAAAACAGCCGTTTCGTCAGAGCGAAGGCTCCTCTGGCCCTGGTCAGAGCAGCATTTATATGTCTGTCGAAATATAAATACTGATCTAACCAGATACCGAGGTACTTCACTACACTTTTGCTCGCTAATGGCTGCCCGTGAAGATCAACGATAACCATCTTGCGCCAATTCTTGCACGTATCCCTCGTGGCCATAGCCAACGGAGTCCGGAACAGAATTGTCTCCGACTTATGGACATTTATTTTCAGTTTCCAGTCGTCGCAATATCGCTGAATCTTGTCGAAATCACGCTGCAAGAGAATTCTAATAACCTCAACCTTTCGGGCCGTTCTGTACGCAATAAGATCGTCGGCGTACGCAATTGCCTTTGTAAGACTACCTATCAGATCGCTGGTGTAAATGCTGAAGAGAATCGGCGAATTCACCGCTCCCTGTTGAAGACCATTTTTAATTAAGAATGTTTTGGTAGAAGTTACATTGCCACTTTTGACAACAAACTTTCTACCGTTAAGCATATCATAAAGTATATACAACAATGGCTTGCTTATGCCAAGCCTGCTCAGTTTTAGGTAAAGACCCTCTAACCATACGGTGTCAAAGGCCTTTTCCAAATCAACCAGAACAGCACCTGTGCATTGTTGTTTTGATTTGTTCCATTGGATATCAGAAACGAGTTTAGACGCAGCATGAATTGTGTCATGACCCGCCTTGAACCCGAACTGTTTATCCGGAATTATTTTGTTGTCCACAGCCCACTTAGTCAGAGCCCTATTAATGATTTTTTCGAAAACTTTGCTGATGCTCGGAAGAAGACTTATCGACCGAAGATTTGACGGGTTGGAGTTGTCCTTTCCCTTTTTCGGGAGAGGATGAACCACAGCGGTCTTCCAATGCACTGGATAATATGCATTATTCAGTGCATTATTGAAGAGTGTGGTGTAAATGTCAATTGCCTCCATCGGTAAATGTCTTAGTACAACGTTGGATATACCATCGACACCTGTTGACTTTTTATTTTTTATTGAGTTGAAGATGAGCTGAAGCTCAATCTTCGTCACTAACAGGGGACTTGGTCCCGTTTGCTCGGCGATTATGGCATTTGCCAAGGAATCGTCATCGAACCGCATAAAACCGCGGTTCTCAGATCGACAATGTGTTATATCATTTCGAAGGTAAAAGTGATTAAGTAGGGCTCTGTTTTCCAGGTCGTGGTTGGGGCGAATGCTAACATTCACCTTGTATATTGCTGGAAAGCAGCTCCCACCGCCTCCACTTTTTCCTTCGGATCTTCAATTATATAAAAGTCATCGTCAAAGATGGCTTCTTCTGGATCTATTTGCGCTGTCATGAGTACGTCTCTGTTTTCTTCAGTTCTTTGGAGTTTCAGACACGGAAGGTCATGGTCGTTCTTTTTCCTAAATATCTTGTTGATTTTAGGGAACATACCAGGGTCACTGGAATTAACTGACCGGATCTTGCGGTCCCAGTACTTGTTAATTGATAACCTGTAGTTCTCCTTAATCAACAGATTGACATTTTTTATTGACGACTTCAGTGTCCTAACCTCCAAGTCGTGTGAGTCTGTAAGTCGTCTGTACAAGTTTTTGAGTCTTGTCAGTAAGCCACTCTTGTGCTTACGTAGTGCGTCAATAGTCGAGTTTCTGTAAGCGTCCATTTGGTCCCGTTCTTTGTAATTTGGTATTGTCCGTTCCATTGTTCGTTTTATTGTTTCATTCATCTGTTGTAAATGTTGGTCAATTTCTGTATTTGTCAGGTTTCTGTTGTTTGGTGGGGCTATGTCACTCGAACGAAGTTCTCTCGCTAGGGCGTTGGTGAAACGAGGCCAGCGCATCTTACTGTAATTGTAAGAATGCGTTGCAACGTATTCCTCCAACTCCACGCGTTCGTTCGGAATCTGCATTACAGCAGCCAGTCCGCAGTGATCACTGTCGTACTCGACTGTCTGTAAGCAGTTTCGAGGGTGATTACCCACTTTGTCTGTAACTGTCAGTCTGGTGTCGTACAGCAAAAGATCCAGAAAGGAGCCGGTTCTTGGATACGATGGCTTTTCAGTAGCCAGCAGGTCGACGCCATATTCAACGCTGTAAAGATTCATCAAATTAAAAAGATGGTTACCTCTGGGATTACTATATTGATTTCCCCAATCTTCATGTTTTGCGTTCAAATCACCGGCCAAGATGAAATAGTTTTCTTCCAAGCTCAGTTTCAGTTCCCTAAAAAGAATCTCGAGTTCTGAAGCAAAGTAAGTAACCTGCGGAGCTCCAGCCGCATAAGCCGCAATCATATACATCCGCTTCCCTTGAGTGAGAGAGATGCATACAACGCAAACTTCTAGCGTCTTGAGCTTTCGCAATTCATTGTTGTATATGACTTTATAATTAATGCCTTTTCGTATAAAGAGAGCGACACCGCCCCCTTGAGTGGAGTCGGGCAGGTCTCTTCTTACGATATTGTAATTTTTATGAGTCAATTTGTGTTTGTGGTTTAGCTTAGTTTCGCTAGCCATAAACACATCGGGACTGTAGTCTTTCAACAATTGGAACATACTGGCTCTTCGTTCAATCCTAATCAGTGAATTTACATTCACAGCTAGGACTTTTAGGCGCGTCTCCGGCAGCGCGCCCATTATGGTCTAAATTGCGCCAGGCCAGGCAACAAAGAGTAGAGATGGTCTACCCTTTTGCCTTGCTCCTTTATCTGACTTTGCAGTCCTGTAAGTTGACCTTGAATGTTCAACAACAAGGCTACAATGTCAGGCTGCACCTCTGGTGCCTTAGGCACAGGGGCCTTTGGGGCAACCGTTGGTGGAGCCTGTCTCGTGTTCCCATTCCCTGACACCATTTGGGCGTAGGAAAATTTGGGATCCACGAATTTTTGTGTAGGAGCCTGTCGAACTGTTCGACTTTCTTCGGCTTTTTGACTGGCCTGTTTTTGTTTGATTTGTTGGACCTTAGGGCAACCCCTATAGCTAGCCGGGTGCCCTTGGTTTCCACAAAGGACACACTTGAGCTGGGTTAGATCCTCAACCCGCTCATTCCCCAGCTTGCACTCTCCCTTGATGTGGGTTTCGGAGCACCTGACGCAGCGCAACTGCATATTGCAGTTGGCTCCGGCATGGCCGAACCTCTGGCACTTCGTACATTGTAAAATGTCGTCGTGCCTTTTTAATGTCTCCCAGTGTATGGCTTGATAGTCGAGGCATTTGATTTCCCTCAGACTCTCAAGCCTACTTTGGGGCGATAATGTTACGAGGAACATTGGCAGCCTGTAACCCCCTCGCCTGGACTTCACCGTAGTGAAAGGCTTGACCCCGATGAAATCGAGATCTTCGATGGCTTTTTGGCGGAGCTCAGCTAAGAGCGCCTCCGGTTCCGTGCAGGAACTTATGCCCTTCAGTAGGACCGTCTTTAATTTTTCACTTTTAGGCGTGAAGCTGAAGAACTCAGCGGTGGCCTGCTTAAGCACTTCTTTCAGTAGCTTGTATTCGGCCAGTGAGAAGCACTGTACCGAATACCGCTTTTCTTTTTCATTCAAAATATTTATTACAAAATTGCCCTTAGTGGCCGACTTACATACCTGTTTCAAGTCCTGCAGGTCAACCCGGTAGGTCCTAATCGGTGGCACCTTCTCCTTCTGAGGCTGTGGTTGTTTCTGATGTTGCTGCTGCTGCTGTTTTTGCTGCTGCTGTATCTGCTGTTTCTGCTGTTTCTGCTGCTGTTGTTGCTGCTGCTGTTGTTGCTGCTGCATTACTTTAGTTGAGGTCGATGGGCCCTCAACATTTGGGCCTGTCACTGCTGATGGCGGTTTTTTCTTTTGCTCCGCTCCTGTGTTTTTGGGAGCGGGCTTGGGTTGTGGTTGTTTTTGCTGCTGTGGTTGTTGTTGCTGTTGTTTTTGCTGCAGTTGTTTTTGCTGCTGTTGTTTTTGTTCCAGCTGCCGTTGCGCTGCCTCTTGTTGTCGGCGCGCCTCTTGTTTTAATTTCAGCTGACTGAGGAGGGGCTCCATTTCCTCCTTGAGCTTTCTGAGGTCTTCCTCGTATTGGCTGATTTTTGCTTGTTGGGCATTCAGGGCCTTTACAAGTGCTGTCTCATCTTGGAGGTCCGCCTCTACCTCCAAAGCCTTCGTTGTCGGCGGGATTGGCTCTGGCTCGGATATGATTACATCCATATTTGGAGGCCTGAAGAGCCCCTCTCCACCTTCGGAAATGTATTCCGTTTTCTCAGACTCATCGTAGTCTGAGAACTCACTCTCGGTGGTAATTCCTACCTTACCACCCTCCATTGCCTTGCGCATATCACGCCGCTTAGCGGCGTTAGCTCTCTCTACCTTGTTAGGGCTATGCTTCTTGAGCTTCCTCTTTTTATTAGCTGTCGCTGCCGCTATGCCCTGGTCTGATGCCTGACCAGATGTTGTTGGTGTTTTCGATACCGCTGCTGGCACCACCGTAATATCACCTGATTTGTCGGCAGAGGTATCTTTCGATACCCCCGCTTTCTTCTCCTTTACCATTTGCTGCTCTTCCCAATCGATGAAATCAGCAATTTCTCGATTGTGAAAAAAAGCAATAATATTTTTTGTCGACTCCGCACGGGATTCGAACCCACGACCTCTGGATTCGTCTGCAGACGCCACTTTTTTTTTTTTTTCCAAATTCATTTTTATTAATTCATTCTTAAGACTATCTTAAAGCTAGACAAAAATTCATAAAACTAGCCTAATTATCTATAACTTACAACTAACTTACTGGTCCCATACGGACACTCTAAGTTAAACAATAATACTTAATGCTAATGCCTTTCGGCCCTAAGATCTATTTAACTTCAATTAATTTTATTTATTTGTGTATTCATTAGAAAATTTAGCAAAAACTAATGTCAATATCCTTTTTTATTTTTACTTAAAAACTACTTAAAATAAGGTCCTTAATATAAAACTTAAAGCTAACTAAAACTACCTATTCTACCTATAAACTACTTAAAACTAGAACAACCACAGCAGCAAATCTAACTATCTAAGGTTTTTTGTTTTTCATATTTTGTCTTTTTTTTCTTTTTATTTTTTTGATTATTCCATGATTTTTTTTTTAATTTTTTGTTTTTTTTTTTTTTTGTATTTTTTTTTGTATTTTTCTTTTTTGTATTTTTTGTATTTTTTTTTGTATGTTTTTTTTTGTGCCACCATGCCTATTCTACTTAAAACTAAACCCTAAAACTATAAAACAAGTATGTAAGCCGGCCAAGGCTTAAAACCCCATCCCGACTACTCACTATCAAGTGCCGATTGAAGCCACCAAAACTGGCTCTCCTGCTTCACCCTATCAGTTCGGTCCCTTTCGGACACAGCCCTACTGAACCGAAGGAGCTCTGCTCCGCCTTGTGCCATGACGTCCCGATTGTACAGGAGTCGCCTATCCACGGTTCGTCGTCTAACGTGGTAGATTAACGGAACTGCCAATCTATCCTGTATCAGACCGCATCTGTCTAAAAAGAGGAATGCCTCTGGTGGAATGAAGCCGCTCAAGCGTGCACTCTCAAAATACTCGTCGTTCGGATAGAACGCCCCGAAAATTAAATTGTTGGTCGAAGACATAGCTCTTGCAATGTGACCTCGAACGAGTTTTATCACGAAATTGTCAATTCTGTTGATTCGAGCCCCGTTGTATAGGACCTCGTTGGAATAGTAGTGCACGTAAGAAGATTCGGCTGTTCGATATAAGCCGGTACAGCGTCGTAAACACTGCCGCTCGAACACCCGAAACTTCTCCATCTGGGAAGGGGCAACGTTGAACCACACAGGACAACCATAAACGATCATCGGCCGTATAAGGGCCATGTAGCAAATTACCTTCACTCTGGGGTCAAGCCGACTGCTAAAAAACAGCCGTTTCGTCAGAGCGAAGGCTCCTCTGGCCCTGGTCAGAGCAGCATTTATATGTCTGTCGAAATATAAATACTGATCTAACCAGATACCGAGGTACTTCACTACACTTTTGCTCGCTAATGGCTGTCCGTGAAGATCAACGATAACCATCTTGCGCCAATTCTTGCACGTATCCCTCGTGGCCCTAGCCAACGGAGTCCGGAACAGAATTGTCTCCGACTTATGGACATTTATTTTCAGTTTCCAGTCGTCGCAATATCGCTGAATCTTGTCGAAATCACGCTGCAAGAGAATTCTAATAACCTCAACCTTTCGGGCCGTTCTGTACGCAATAAGATCGTCGGCGTACGCAATTGCCTTTGTAAGACTACCTATCAGATCGCTGGTGTAAATGCTGAAGAGAATCGGCGAATTCACCGCTCCCTGTTGAAGACCATTTTTAATTAAGAATGTTTTGGTAGAAGTTACATTGCCACTTTTGACAACAAACTTTCTACCGTTAAGCATATCATAAAGTATATACAACAATGGCTTGCTTATGCCAAGCCTGCTCAGTTTTAGGTAAAGACCCTCTAACCATACGGTGTCAAAGGCCTTTTCCAAATCAACCAGAACAGCACCTGTGCATTGTTGTTTTGTTTTATTCCATTGGATATCAGAAACGAGTTTAGACGCAGCATGAATTGTGTCATGACCCGCCTTGAACCCGAACTGTTTATCCGGAATTATTTTGTTGTCCGCAGCCCACTTAGTCAGAGCCCTATTAATGATTTTTTCGAAAACTTTGCTGATGCTCGGAAGAAGACTTATCGACCGAAGATTTGACGGGTTGGAGTTGTCCTTTCCCTTTTTCGGGAGAGGATGAACCACAGCGGTCTTCCAATGCACTGGATAATATGCATTATTCAGTGCATTATTGAAGAGTGTGGTGTAAATGTCAATTGCCTCCATCGGTAAATGTCTTAGTACAACGTTGGATATACCATCGACACCTGCTGACTTTTTATTTTTTATTGAGTTGAAGATGAGCTGAAGCTCAATCTTCGTCACTAACAGGGGACATGGTCCCGTTTGCTCGGCGATTATGGCATTTGCCAAGGAATCGTCATCGAACCGCATAAAACCGCGGTTCTCAGATCGCCAATGTGTTATATCATTTCGAAGGTAAAAGTGATTAAGTAGGGCTCTGTTTTCCAGGTCGTGGTTGGGGCGAATGCTAACATTCACCTTGTACACTTGCTGGAAAGCAGCTCCCACCGCCTCCACTTTTTCCTTCGGATCTTCAATTATATAAAAGTCATCGTCAAAGATGGCTTCTTCTGGATCTATTTGCGCTGTCATGAGTACGTCTCTGTTCTCTTCAGTTCTTTGGAGTTTCAGACACGGAAGGTCATTGTCGTTCTTTTTCCTGAATATCTTGTTGATTTTAGGGAACATACTAGGGTCACTGGAATTAACTGACCGGATCTTACGGTCCCAGTACTTGTTAATTGATAACCTGTAGTTCTCCTTAATCAACAGACATTTTTTATTTATTATTTATTATTTTACTTAAGTTTTTTTTCTAAAGTGTTAATTTCGGTAAGGGAGTGTTTTTTGATTTTTTTTATTAAATACGAGTACATAACAAGCATAAATTCGTTGTTTTTCTTTGAACAATGAACATGAACAAACTCTTTTTTTTTTCAAGTGTGAAATCTAATTAGATACGGTACGTATATACATATAAACTAAAATTAATATTATTGTAGAAAATATGCTCAGTCCCATTGAGAAATTTTTTCATATGCTAATACTAATATTCAAAAAATGTTCGTGGTTACAATTTGCGAAGCAACGCGAGCACGGGTCGGCTAGTATAATATATAATATAGTAAGTAAGAGTCACCGGAACAAAGTAGAAGTGGCCACTGCTTCTTGTCTATCGGCGTTGACGTCGTTGTAGTTATAGATTGTATTTCTTTCTTTTTTTCTTAACTCCCGCAAGATAACTTCGAACACTCTTTTTTTTTTTAATTTAAGACACTATAATCTTTTTTTTTTTACGTTCTTTTTAAGCTTTTACTTTAATTTGCACAGATTTAAGATAGGTTAGCCGCAACAGTAACTCCTAGCGGTAAGCCCTTATTCACTGGCAAGCTTACTTTTTCATAAACTTGCTGTCCCTTGACATTGCTTTGACGCTTAGTTTTTGAAACTCACTTAAAGTGATTTCATAAGAGTTACCCCACTCTTTAAACAAGTACCTTCGAGTGAGTTCCTCTTTCTAAGCTTCCAAGACCTAACAAATGCCTTCCTCATTTGTTAACCTTTGGTCATGGTTTTTTCTATCATAATTTGATTTTTCTAGGGTACGAAGAACCAAACCCTAAGCATTATAGGATAAACCACAGCCACCACGAAACTCCCACTACGGGGGCCGTCCCATATATGATCATGATGCCTTGCATCATGGGGCTGTATCATATCCCGTGGTGCCGTTTATAGCCCGGTCCGGCTCACCATCTTTCGAATCTTTGATAGGACGGATCTAGGGAAGATAACCCTAGGGTGACCGCTCGGCTTCATGATTGGGACCTCAATCCACCAGCTTTATCTACATTTAACATCATTCTTTTTTAAAAAATGATTTTTACTGGAGTCACTCCGAACTTTTAAACTTATCTTAAACATCGACTTTCACGGAAGAGGTCGATTTTCGTTTTTTACTGACTTGTATGTGTGTTTTTTTATGATTTTGTCAGTAAGTCAGCCTCAGAACCCATTGAGGCAGGACGACGGTCCCTCGTTCCGCCGATCTTAAGATTTTTCAATCTCAAGATGGGAGAAACAATAACTTCTTGCGTCCGTTCACAAGTAGAGACCTTTGTCAGTGCAATTTTTTAATTTTAATTTGCACAATTAAAAAAAATTGAAAAAAAGTTAAACGATGAAAATTAAAAAAAAAATATATATATAGTATATATAAAAAAATGGAACTGCAGCCAGCTGGACTTGAACTGGAGACCCCGAGCGCGTTGAACCTTCAAACAGCGTGCTAACCAATTCAGCTATCTTCTCTATCGAGAAACAGTCGATTATTAATTTACCAGAATTCTACCAGGTTACTTAATAACCTGGTAATCCTGTTTAAAGATAATTAGACACCAACTAATTTTCTGAGCGCCTGCTATGGATTGGTCACTTCAAGTCCCTAAGGACTTATAGAGGGAATTTTAGGCTTTCCAAGTTGTCCGAGAGAAAATGCCTCACTTTCTTTTTTTTTATAATTATTCTTTACAGTATATATGTATATGATGGACGTATACCGTCTTTTCTTTCTTTTTTTAATTTTAAATTCAATTTGCATTTTAAACTTCTATATATGTATATAAGTATATGTATAGATTTCCAAAATTTTAACTTTAAGAACTGAGTAAACTTTTCGTTGCTATGGTCCAAAGGTAAAAAACTTAACCAGACTTTTGAACAATGGAAGTACCTCGGAAACCTCGAAAGCTCGCTGGTATTCCTTTGTTTCTAACCCATACTTTTCTTTTTAGTTAACATCTTCCCAATGACCTACGCTCTGAGCTTGTTAACTTGGCAACATTCTCACAATTTCTCTGAGTGTGTTGCTAAAGTTCCTACTTTAAAATCTACTACATTTTTCTATCTTCTGCATCCCTATTCCGAATTTCCTAATCCCTACACTGTCAACTTGACAGCTCAATTATTTTTCTTGAATGTCAACAAAACAACTAGTTTACTTCGAGCATTTTGTATATTTTATTTATACATCGAATAATTTATTTATTTCGTTATTACAAATGAAATCGGTTACAGGGCTATGCTGGTTTCTAACAATGAATTGTTGGAAACTATGCATACGAACCCACGAGTGTAAAATTTGTGTTCAATAAGTGGCATATTAACATTCAAGTGCGGCTAGCAAATAGTTTGGAACTACATCATTCTCTGACGCAAACTCGGTCGCCGTGTTTTTAGTCATTGACCAATGCCTAAATTAGAATTTACGTGGGAGCCGTACCTAACTCCCTGATGTCTCATGCCGGGCTACTATCAGATAAGTATTTTGTTATATGTATATTAGAAGTGATAAGACATTCTTTGTGAAAAGTTTGTTTTCTTTTTTTTTTTCAGGTTACTGCCGGATATCCTTAGAATGAAAAATCCCTATGGGTTTTCCTTCTCCGGTTTCAAGTTCATACATACACGAACCATCGATTCTTTTAACTCTGGATTTCAGAAATTTGGGCAGCAATTTAGCATTGATGCCTTGCACAAATTTGCTTTGAGCAAAGTTGCGGTGGAACACTTCTTGACCGACCTTAAACAGAACAGGCTTTGCTCGTAAATGGTATGTATTTTTGGATTCTAGATATGCTCTATCTAAATTAGTTTTAATTTTGTGATGTGCTAGACTTACTTTAGCTTCTTTTGGTAAATACATTGTATCGTGATCTTTTAAGGAATTTAAATTCCGTAGAATTTTGTAAGTCGAGGCATGCGTAATCATATTTTGATTAAAAAGTGCAAAATATGGTTGACACCCAATAGAATCGTGCACGTCCGACCTTAATGCACACGCTATGCTTGACAATTGTAAGTCCCAGTCATTCTGTTCCTTGGAAATGAGTATCCTTAGTTTACTGAGGATATTTCTATTCACTCTTTCCGAGTTATTCGCTTGCGGTGAATACAACGCGGTTTTCTGATGTTTGACCCCATAAGCGTTCAAAAAATTAGTAAATTCTTTCAAAACAAACTGTCGGCCGTTGTTAGAATGTAGTATTTCAGGTGTTCCGAACTGATGGAAGACATCACATTCTAAAAACTTAATTATCTTAGGCGAGGTAGCTACTGACAAGGCCGTTAAAAAGACAAATTTCGTAAAGTGGTCTAACACTATTAAGATGTAAAATTCCCCCGTTTTGTCCTTGGATAAGGGCCCAAAAGATCTATAATTAACCGCTGCATCGGTCTTTCCGTTATAGTCTGGTTTTGGATTGAAGCACGAAGAGTTACATTAGGAGCTTTTACAGTTTTACAAAGGTCACATTCATTGACATATCTTTTTATGTCCAAAATCATTTTTGACCAATAGTACTTGTCACGAATTCGTGTGTACGTTTTACTAAATCCACTATGTAAAGTCAATCTAGTTTCATGCGACATCTGTATGACCTGTTTAGTTAAGGAATCCGGGAGCCAAAGCTTCCACCGGGAATCCTCTTCTCCCCATTCTCCAGTTCTAAACCGAACGCGCCTATATACATACTTGCCCGATACGACCAGGTCCGGTAAGGACTCTTGGTTATCGGTGATGTTCTTTCTCAAACTGGAATATTGCTCCGAGTCAAAATCGTCAGCGTTTAATTCTACTTCTTCTCCTATTACATTTGCTGAGATCTCTTCACAGCTTACCTCGGATGGCTGAATCAGTATGCCTTCCATGTCTACTCTCTACAAGGCGTCAGGTACTACATTGAGTGAACCCTTTCTGTGCTCGATAGAGAAGTCAAACCCTTGTAGTTCAAGGCTCCACCGAGCTAACCTTCCACTCAAATCTTTGAGTGACCTGAGCCACTTAAGACTTGAGTGATCGGTTATCACTTTGAAAGGTGATCCCTCAACATAGGCACGAAACTTCCTTATGCTCAAGACTGCCGCAAGGCATTCTAATTCAGTCACTGTGTAATTTTTTTGAGCTTTGAGTTTCTTAGACATGAACGCGATCGGCCGTTCATTCTGACTCTCATCAAGTTGAAAAAGAACTCCACCGATTCCCTCTGACGAAGCGTCGCATTGAATGACGAAGGGCCTTTTGAAATCGGGTTGACTCAAAACCGGGGCTGAAGAGAGAGCTTCTTTTAACTGGTTGAAACTGTTAAGCGCTTCGGCACTAAATTCAAATTTCTTTTTCTTAAGGCAATCAGTAAGTGGTGCTGCTAATTCCGAATAGTTCCTTATAAAGCGACGATACCACCCCGTGAAACCTAAGAATCGTCGCACTTGCCTTTGTGAGTTAGGTGCAGGGAAATTTACCATCGCCTCGATTTTTTCTGGGTTCGTTTTCAACGTTCCTTGTCCCACTATGTACCCCAAGTATTTTATTTCCCGCATGCCGAATTTACTCTTATCGAGGTTTATGGTTAGGTTTGCCCGACGAAAGCATGATGCTACTTCTTTCAGGATACTAATATGACTTTCGAAGTCAGCGGTACATATTAAGAGGTTATCGAAGTATAGGAACACATTTTCTCTCAGGCGCGATGGCAAGACTTTGTCGAGAGTGCGGCATAAGGTTTGAGCAGCATTGCTTAGACCGAAAGGTATGACCTTAAATTGGTAGAGTGGTCTACCGGGAACCGCAAAAGCCGTTTTTGGTGGTGATTGTTCCTCCAAAGGAATTTGCCAATACGCGTCCTTGAGATCTATACCTGAGATAAAATGTGTATCCTTGATGCGACTTAAAAGACCGTCTACGTGTGGCATCGGGTAGGCGTCCTTAACAGTCACCGCATTAACTTTCCTAAGATCGAGACATAGACGAACTTTGCCGGGCTTCCTAACCAAAACCAATGGGCAACACCACGGAGTTACTCTCCTCGATAACGTCTAATTCCAGCATGCGATCTAACTCTTTGTATACTTCTTCTTGCCGAACCGGAGACAAAGGGTAATGCCGCGACTTGATTGGCGTTGCGTCCCCTGTATCGACAACGTGAAGACCTAGGTGAGTTTTTCCTAAACCTAACTCAACAAAGTTGGGAAACATTCTTTTAACCGATTCTAACCTAGCTCTTTGTTCCGCAGATAACTCAACCAACTCTGCTTCTTCTTTGAAGTCGGATTCCTTCTCTTGATCTTGAACATCACAGGCAATTTCATTGATTTGCGGAACTAATTTGAACTCTCTCCAAAAATTCATTTCCAAGTAGACGTTTTGGGTTAAGTTCGGGATTAAATAGAAACAAAGAGTTTTTGAGAGACCATTGTATTTGGTGACAATATCACAATACCCGACAATGTCGTGTGAACTACCATCAGCCGTGCGGACCTGATTTCTATAAGGCTTAACCTTAGCCCCAATTCTTTCAACTAAGTCCCAACAATCTTTGCCCAAAGCTGAAATTGATGCACCGCTGTCTAACAGAGCGAAGTTAGATTCTTCGTGAAGATGTACGTTAACGTACATACATGCAACATTTATGTGAGAAATGGAGAACTGGGTGGCTAGAGATTTCTTGATTTTCAACATTTTTTAAAGTTTGGACCGGATCTGTGTTTGAAGTTTTTAACGATGATTCACTGACGCCGTCTTCTCCTAGGTGTTGCTTGGAATGCGACTCTTTTTCAGTGAGTATACAATTATTGTTATTTATTGTTTGGAAGGGCCTGCAAAACTTTTCATGGGACGATTCTCCCCGCCCTTCTTTTCGTCCCGACGAAAGTTTTCCGAGTGCTTCCGAGTGGAAACTCCCTTAGCCCCGCAAAGGAAACAAAATAAATTCCTCGTATGAGAAGGACAGTTATAAAAGGAATGCCCTTTATCATCGCAGTTCCAGCAGCAAAAAGTGCTGCTTGATCTATTTCCGTGAAGGATAGCGGAAATGTCTTCATTATTAATTTCCGACTTATCGTCTTCTTCCAAGACTACCTCGTGTACTGCCTTGGGGCATCTTTTGGCTAGGAATTTTTGTACCTGTCTAGCTTTTAACCTTAGTTGCTCCAAAGTTTTGACATCCGAAGACAACAAAATTTCCCCAAGCTTATCCTTCGCGTTATTTCTGAGCACATCTAACAACTTTTTGCTGTCAAACGGCTCTTTCATACGGTCATTGATTGTGACGACTGCGTTGTAATACTCGTCGAAAGGTTCCTTAAAGCCTTGCTTCCGAGTGAGTAATCGCATGTAAATGTCGACGTCACCCTCAGGTCGACCAAACTCCCTACGCATCTCTGCTTTGACTTCCTCCAAACTAGCTTCAGTATTCTTTTTCAAGTATCTCCAATACCATTTATTGGCGTTGTCCTTTAAGAGAACATGCAAATTTGCAACGATTTGCTCGTCTGAATAGCCTGAAGACTTTTGCATGCGTTTAACTTTAAATAGGAACTCTCCAATGTTTGAAGACCCATCGTATTGGATATTCCAGCGATCTAGACGACATTTGTCTACGGCATTGGAATTGCTCACAGAAAAATTAGCAAATTGTCTTTCTAACGGCGATCTACTGGTCTGTCTCTAGTGAGACGGAGAACCGCTTATCGGTGCGCCTATAGTACCTTGTACATTATGAGATTTCTTAAAATTCTCTAAGCGTTTATTGACGCTTTCCATAAATTCTTTCATCTGCTGGAAAACTCGCATTTGATTGTCCAGCAAACTTCTATCTATCCTATCGAGTAGGTCTTCTTGATCCATCGTGCGGGCCCTATCTATATTTTCTTCTTAACGTCTATTTAGATTGTCATTATCCTGTAAGGCATTGTTTTCTTCTTCATTAGCGCCTTCATTCGCTACCCCTTGGACCGATTCCCTATTGTTTGACATTTCTGGACTATTATCTACGATTATCGTATTCAACTCCCGCGAAAAATCTAAGGAATGGTCTAAATTGAATCGGTCAATAGTAGTATTAAACCGCATTACAAAATCCTCGAAAGTTGCTTCTGATATAGCTCGAAGATTATTCCAACTACTAGCTACACTTGTTCTGGGATTTTCCTGGCTCATGCTTTTGAGCCTCCTCGTTTTCCAAAAAGACAAATTCAATTTTAAATACTAATTCAAAAAAACTCGACTCTATTTTCCAAAATGTATTGTTCTCTCCAGCAGGCTTGCAAAACTTATTAAAAATTCAAAATAATTTTGTGTCGCTGTGCGATACAATTATGTTTTTTTTTTTTTTAAATTCATTTTTATTAATTCATTCTTAAGACTATCTTAAAGCTACACAAAAATTCATAAAACTAGCCTAATTATCCATAACTTACAACTAAATTACTGGTCCCATACGGACACTCTAAGTTAAACGATAATACTTAATTCTAATGCCTTTCGGCCCTAAGATCTATTTAACTTCAATTCAATTTTATTTATTTTTGTATTCATTAGAAAATTTAAAAAAAAAAACTAATATCAATATCCTTTTTTATTTTTACTTAAAACTACTTAAAATAAGGTCCTTAAAATAAAACTTAAACTAACTTAAACTACCTATTCTACCTATAAACTACTTAAAACTAGAACAACCACAGCAGCAAATCTAATTATCTAACATTTTTTGTTTTCATATTTTGTTGTCGTTTTTTTTTCTTATTCCATGTTTTTTTTTTTATATTTTTTTTTGTGTATTTTTTTTTTGTGCCACCATGCCTATTCTACTTAAAACTTAATCCTAAAACTATAAAACAAGTATGTAAGCCGGCCAAGGCTTAAAACCCCATCCCGACTACCCACTATCAAATGCCGATTGAAGCCACCAAAACTGGTTCTCCTGCTTCACCCTATCAGTTCGGTCCCGTTCGGACACAGCCCTACTGAACCGAAGGAGCTCTGCTCCGTCTTGTGCCATGACGTCCCGATTGTACAGGAATCGCCTATCCACGGTTCGTCGTCTGACGTGGTAGATTAACGGAACTGCCAATCCATCCTGTATCATACCGCATCTATCTAAAAAGAGGAATGCCTCTGGTGGAATGAAGCCGCTCAAGCGTGCACTCTCAAAATACTCGTCGTTTGGATAGAACGCCCCGAAAATTTAATTGTTGGTCGAAGACATAGCCTTTGCAATGTGACCTCGAACGATTTTTATCACGAAATTGTCAATTCTGTTGATTCGGGCCCCGTTGTATAGGACCTCGTTGGAATAGTAATACACGAAAGAAGATTCGGCTGTTCGATATAAGCCAGTACAGCGTCGTAAACACTGCCGCTCGAACACCCGAAACTTCTCCATCTGGGAAGGGGCAACGCTGAACCACACAGGACAACCATAAACGATCATCGGCCGTATGAGGGCCATGTAGCAAATTACCTTCACTCTCGAGTCAAGCCGACTGCTAAAAAACAGCCGTTTCGTCACAGCGAAGGCTCCTCTGGCCCTGGTCAGAGCAGCATTTATATGTCTGTCGAAATATAAATACTGATCTAACCAGATACCGAGGTACTTCACTACACTTTTGCTCGCTAATCACTGCCCGTGAAGATCAACAATGACCATCTTGCGCCAATTCTTGCACGTATCCCTAGTGGCCCTAGCCAACGGAGTCCGGAACAGAATTGTCTCCGACTTCTGGACATTTATTTTCAGTTTCCAGTCGTCGCAATATCGCTGAATCTTGTCGAAATCACGCTGCAAGAGAATTCTAATAACCTCAACCTTTCGGACAACAAACTTTCTACCGTTAAGCATATCATTAAGTATATACAACAATGGTTTGCTTATGCCAAGCCTGCTCAGTTTTAGGTAAAGACTTTCTAACCATACGGTGTCAAAAGCCTTTTCCAAATCAACCAGAACAGCACATGTGCAGTGTTGTTTTGATTTATTCCATTGAATATCAGAAACGAGTTTAGACGCAGCATGAATTGTGTCATGACCCGCCTTACAACTATAGTTTAATCACTTGAATGATTATTAAATTAAACAACTTATTTTAAAAGTATTATCTATAAACAGATAATTTATTTGGATTTCTTTTTCAGAAACTTTCATAAAATTTAAAGAGATGAGTGTGACTTCACTATAAAAGATGTGTTGAAAGGACTTAGAGGACACCATTGTTCTACGAGCCAAAATGAAAACAAAATTTAAGTATTCTAGTGGTATGTATCTGAAACTACAAAAAAAATTAATACTCAGACAAAATCTCTTTCCCAGGACACCAACGGACGAACCTTTCATCTGCGATGACTCTGGCAAAAATGATTTATCCTAATTAAGTTTAAAATGAGTATTCTGTTGGAAGCGCTTTAGAGGACGCTTTCGCTATTCGGTCGTTTAAAAACCATTCTTTGATTTATCAAAGACTCGAACCTTAAGTTCCTTCTTGTGTTTTGTTTTTTTGAAACTACCATATTAATTCAAACTTCCGGTGGCAACCGATACCAAAATGTACTTTCAAGTCATCGGGACTCACAAAAAATTTAAATTAAATGAAATGGCCTTTCAATTTGTTAAAAAAAATACTATTGTAAGTTAAAAGAAATGTTAATAAAATTGACTAAGAATTAAAGTATAAAAACTTGATGTGGCTCAAAAAAAAAATGTCTCTAGCCTCGCTATCGCTGGTAGCGGCTACACGTTGTGGGCGCCATTTTGTAACGACTTTGCTAGGCTTAAGGTCGGTGCTGGTATGCTGGTATGTAGCTCGTCGGTTGGGGTGGTTCTTTGACCTCCTAATCGTTACAAAAAAATCATACCAGTCTAGGGTACCTATAGGTGTTAAAAGGTACGCGAGTAATACATCTTTACCCTCCCTTCCATTGTCGTCATACTCGCCTAGACGACCCTTCTCGCTGATGCCTCTTACCAACCTCTCTTCATCTTTTAAGTTCTGTCACACTCATCTCTTTATAAAAAAAAAGTAAGTTATATTATATTCATCTCTTTACTTTAAAACTTAGGAAAAATTATTTCATAGATTTAAATAAAATTAGAGTAAAAGTTTAAAAAAAATGTATATAAAAAAAGTTTTATATTTTGTCCCGTATTTAAATTATATTATTGTGATAAAATAAGTATTAAATATATTCTTAAGCAATCCTGCGTAAGTTTATATTCTCTTATATAGTATATAATATAGTAAGTAAGACTCACCGGAACAAAGTAGAAGTGGCCACTGCTTCTTGTCTATCGGCGTTGACGTCGTTGTAGTTATAGATTGTATTTCTTTCTTTTTTTCTTCACTCCCGCAAGATTACTTCGAACACTCTTTTTTTTTATTTGAAGACACTATAATCTTTTTTTTTCTTTTTACGTTCGTTTTAAGCTTTTACTTTAATTTGCACAATTAAAAAAATTTGAAAAAAAGTTAAACGATGAAAATTAAAAATATATATATATATACTGGAGACCCCGAACTCGTTGAACCTTCAAACAGCGTGCTAACCAATTCAGCTATCTTCTCTATCGAGAAACAGTCGATTATTAATTTACCAGAATTCTACCAGGTTACTTAATAACCTGGTAATCCTGTTTAAAGATAATTAGACACCAACTAATTTTCTGAGCGTCTGCTATGGATTGGTCACTTCAAGTCCCTAAGGACTTATAGAGGGAATTTTAGGCTTTCCAAGTTGTCCGAGAGAAAATGCCTCACTTTTTTTTTTATAATTATTCTTTACAGTATATATGTATATGATGGACGTATACCGTCTTTTCTTTCTTTTTTTAATTTTAAATTCAATTTGCATTTTAAACTTCTATATATGTATATAAGTATATGTATAGATTTCCAAAATTTTAACTTTAATAACTGAGTAAACTTTTCGTTGCTATGGTCCAAAGGTAAAAAACTTAACCAGACTTTTGAACAATGGAAGTACCTCGGAAACCTCGAAAGCTCGCTGGTATTCCTTTGTTTCTAACCCATACCTACAAAGGTCTTTGTTCCCAAGCTCATACAAAAAACCATATTTTCAGTTAAATCGTTATTTCAGCCTAGTGTGAGTTTTCTTACTCTTAACCTTTTTTACCGGGAGAAAGTTTTCTAGTTAACATCTTCCCAATGACCTACGCTCTGAGCTTGTTAACTTGGCAACATTCTCACAATTTCTCTGAGTGTGTTGCTAAAGTTCCTACTTTAAAATCTACTACATTTTTCTATCTTCTGCATCCCTATTCCGAATTTCCTAATCCCTACACTGTCAACTTGACAGCTCAATTATTTTTCTTGAATGTCAACAAAACAACTAGTTTACTTCGAGCATTTTGTATATTTTATTTATACATCGAATAATTTATTTATTTCGTTATTACAAATGAAATCGGTTACAGGGCTATGCTGGTTTTTAACAATGAATTGTTGGAAACTATGCATACGAACCCACGAGTGTAAAATTTGTGTTCAATAAGTGGCATATTAACATTCAAGTGCGGCTAGCAAATAGTTTGGAACTACATCATTCTCTGACGCAAACTCGGTCGCCGTGTTTTTAGTCATTGACCAATGCCTAAATTAGAATTTACGTGGGAGCCGTACCTAACTCCCTGATGTCTCATGCCGGGCTACTATCAGATAAGTATTTTGTTATATGTATATTAGAAGTGATAAGACATTCTTTGTGAAAAGTTTGTTTTCTTTTTTTTTTTCAGGTTACTGCCGGATATCCTTAGAATGAAAAATCCTTATGGGTTTTCCTTCTCCGGTTTCAAGTTCATACATACACGAACCATCGATTTTTTTAACTCTGGATTTCAGAAATTTGGGCAGCAATTTAGCATTGATGCCTTGCACAAATTTGCTTTGAGCAAAGTTGCGGTGGAACACTTCTTGACCGACCTTAAACAGAACAGGCTTTGCTCGTAAATGGTATGTATTTTTGGATTTTAGATATGCTCTATCTAAATTAGTTTTAATTTTGTGATGTGCTAGACTTACTTTAGCTTCTTTTGGTAAATACATTGTATCGTGATCTTTTAAGGAATTTAAATTCCGTAGAATTTTGTAAGTCGAGGCATGCGTAATCATATTTTGATTAAAAAGTGCAAAATATGGTTGACACCCAATAGAATCGTGCACGTCCGACCTTAATGCACACGCTATGCTTGACAATTGTAAGTCCCAGTCATTCTGTTCCTTGGAAATGAGTATCCTTAGTTTACTGAGGATATTTCTATTCACTCTTTCCGAGTTATTCGCTTGCGGTGAATACAACGCGGTTTTCTGATGTTTGACCCCATAAGCGTTCAAAAAATTAGTAAATTCTTTCAAAACAAACTGTCGGCCGTTGTTAGAATGTAGTATTTCAGGTGTTCCGAACTGATGGAAGACATCACATTCTAAAAACTTAATTATTTTAGGCGAGGTAGCTACTGACAAGGCCGTTAAAAAGACAAATTTCGTAAAGTGGTCTAACACTATTAAGATGTAAAATTCCCCCGTTTTGTCCTTGGATAAGGCCCAAAAGATCTATAATTAACCGCTGCATCGGTCTTTCCGTTATAGTCTGGTTTTGGATTGAAGCACGAAGAGTTACATTAGGAGCTTTTACAGTTTTACAAAGGTCACATTCATTGACATATCTTTTTATGTCCAAAATAATTTTTGACCAATAGTACTTGTCACGAATTCGTGTGTACGTTTTACTAAATCCACTGTGTAAAGTCAATCTAGTTTCATGCGACATCTGTATGACCTGTTTAGTTAAGGAATCCGGGAGCCAAAGCTTCCACCGGGAATCCTCTTCTCCCCATTCTCCAGTTCTAAACCGAACGCGCCTATATACATACTTGCCCGATACGACCAGGTCCGGTAAGGACTCTTGGTTATCGGTGATGTTCTTTCTCAAACTGGAATATTGCTCCGAGTCAAAATCGTCAGCGTTTAATTCTACTTCTTCTCCTATTACATTTGCTGAGATCTCTTCACAGCTTACCTCGGATGGCTGAATCAGTATGCCTTCCATGTCTACTCTCTACAAGGCGTCAGGTACTACATTGAGTGAACCCTTTCTGTGCTCGATAGAGAAGTCAAACCCTTGTAGTTCAAGGCTCCACCGAGCTAACCTTCCACTCAAATCTTTGAGTGACCTGAGCCACTTAAGACTTGAGTGATCGGTTATCACTTTGAAAGGTGATCCCTCAACATAGGCACGAAACTTCCTTATGCTCAAGACTGCCGCAAGGCATTCTAATTCAGTCACTGTGTAATTTTTTTGAGCTTTGTTGAGTTTCTTAGACATGAACGCGATCGGCCGTTCATTCTGACTCTCATCAAGTTGAAAAAGAACTCCACCGATTCCCTCTGACGAAGCGTCGCATTGAATGACGAAGGGCCTTTTGAAATCGGGTTGACTCAAAACCGGGGCTGAAGAGAGAGCTTCTTTTAACTGGTTGAAACTGTTAAGCGCTTCGGCACTAAATTCAAATTTCTTTTTCTTAAGGCAATCAGTAAGTGGTGCTGCTAATTCCGAATAGTTCCTTATAAAGCGACGATACCACCCCGTGAAACCTAAGAATCGTCGCACTTGCCTTTGTGAGTTAGGTGCAGGGAAATTTACCATCGCCTCGATTTTTTCTGGGTTCGTTTTCAACGTTCCTTGTCCCACTATGTACCCCAAGTATTTTATTTCCCGCATGCCGAATTTACTCTTATCGAGGTTTATGGTTAGGTTTGCCCGACGAAAGCATGATGCTACTTCTTTCAGGATACTAATATGACTTTCGAAGTCAGCGGTACATATTAAGAGGTCATCGAAGTATAGGAACACATTTTCTCTCAGGCGCGATGGCAAGACTTTGTCGAGAGTGCGGCATAAGGTTTGAGCAGCATTGCTTAGACCGAAAGGTATGACCTTAAATTGGTAGAGTGGTCTACCGGGAACCGCAAAAGCCGTTTTTGGTGGTGATTGTTCCTCCAAAGGAATTTGCCAATACGCGTCCTTGATATCTATACCTGAGATAAAATGTGTATCCTTGATGCGACTTAAAAGACCGTCTACGTGTGGCATCGGGTAGGCGTCCTTAACAGTCACCGCATTAACTTTCCTAAGATCGAGACATAGACGAACTTTGCCGGGCTTCCTAACCAAAACCAATGGGCAACACCACGGAGTTACTCTCCTCGATAACGTCTAATTCCAGCATGCGATCTAACTCTTTGTATACTTCTTCTTGCCGAACCGGAGACAAAGGGTAATGCCGCGACTTGATTGGCGTTGCGTCCCCTGTATCGACAACGTGAAGACCTAGGTGAGTTTTTCCTAAACCTAACTCAACAAAGTTGGGAAACATTCTTTTAACCGATTCTAACCTAGCTCTTTGTTCCGCAGATAACTCAACCAACTCTGCTTCTTCTTTGAAGTCGGATTCCTTCTCTTGATCTTGAACATCACAGGCAATTTCATTGATTTGCGGAACTAATTTGAACTCTCTCCAAAAATTCATTTCCAAGTAGACGTTTTGGGTTAAGTTCGGGATTAAATAGAAACAAAGAGTTTTTGAGAGACCATTGTATTTGGTGACAATATCACAATACCCGACAATGTCGTGTGAACTACCATCAGCCGTGCGGACCTGATTTCTATAAGGCTTAACCTTAGCCCCAATTCTTTCAACTAAGTCCCAACAATCTTTGCCCAAAGCTGAAATTGATGCACCGCTGTCTAACAGAGCGAAGTTAGATTCTTCGTGAAGATGTACGTTAACGTACATACATGCAACATTTATGTGAGAAATGGAGAACTGGGTGGCTAGAGATTTCTTGATTTTCAACATTTTTTAAAGTTTGGACCGGATCTGTGTTTGAAGTTTTTAACGATGATTCACTGACGCCGTCTTCTCCTAGGTGTTGCTTGGAATGCGACTCTTTTTCAGTGAGTATACAATTATTGTTATTTATTGTTTGGAAGGGCCTGCAAAACTTTTCATGGGACGATTCTCCCCGCCCTTCTTTTCGTCCCGACGAAAGTTTTCCGAGTGCTTCCGAGTGGAAACTCCCTTAGCCCCGCAAAGGAAACAAAATAAATTCCTCGTATGAGAAGGACAGTTATAAAAGGAATGCCCTTTATCATCGCAGTTCCAGCAGCAAAAAGTGCTGCTTGATCTATTTCCGTGAAGGATAGCGGAAATGTCTTCATTATTAATTTCCGACTTATCGTCTTCTTCCAAGACTACCTCGTGTACTGCCTTGGGGCATCTTTTGGCTAGGAATTTTTGTACCTGTCTAGCTTTTAACCTTAGTTGCTCCAAAGTTTTGACATCCGAAGACAACAAAATTTCCCCAAGCTTATCCTTCGCGTTATTTCTGAGCACATCTAACAACTTTTTGCTGTCAAACGGCTCTTTCATACGGTCATTGATTGTGACGACTGCGTTGTAATACTCGTCGAAAGGTTCCTTAAAGCCTTGCTTCCGAGTGAGTAATCGCATGTAAATGTCGACGTCACCCTCAGGTCGACCAAACTCCCTACGCATCTCTGCTTTGACTTCCTCCAAACTAGCTTCAGTATTCTTTTTCAAGTATCTCCAATACCATTTATTGGCGTTGTCCTTTAAGAGAACATGCAAATTTGCAACGATTTGCTCGTCTGAATAGCCTGAAGACTTTTGCATGCGTTTAACTTTAAATAGGAACTCTCCAATGTTTGAAGACCCATCGTATTGGATATTCCAGCGATCTAGACGACATTTGTCTACGGCATTGGAATTGCTCACAGAAAAATTAGCAAATTGTCTTTCTAACGGCGATCTACTGGTCTGTCTCTAGTGAGACGGAGAACCGCTTATCGGTGCGCCTATAGTACCTTGTACATTATGAGATTTCTTAAAATTCTCTAAGCGTTTATTGACGCTTTCCATAAATTCTTTCATCTGCTGGAAAACTCGCATTTGATTGTCCAGCAAACTTCTATCTATCCTATCGAGTAGGTCTTCTTGATCCATCGTGCGGGCCCTATCTATATTTTCTTCTTAACGTCTATTTAGATTGTCATTATCCTGTAAGGCATTGTTTTCTTCTTCATTAGCGCCTTCATTCGCTACCCCTTGGACCGATTCCCTATTGTTTGACATTTCTGGACTATTATCTACGATTATCGTATTCAACTCCCGCGAAAAATCTAAGGAATGGTCTAAATTGAATCGGTCAATAGTAGTATTAAACCGCATTACAAAATCCTCGAAAGTTGCTTCTGATATAGCTCGAAGATTATTCCAACTACTAGCTACACTTGTTCTGGGATTTTCCTGGCTCATGCTTTTGAGCCTCCTCGTTTTCCAAAAAGACAAATTCAATTTTAAATACTAATTCAAAAAAACTCGACTCTATTTTCCAAAATGTATTGTTCTCTCCAGCAGGCTTGCAAAACTTATTAAAAATTCAAAATAATTTTGTGTCGCTGTGCGATACAATTATGTTTTTTTTTTTTTTAAATTCATTTTTATTAATTCATTCTTAAGACTATCTTAAAGCTACACAAAAATTCATAAAACTAGCCTAATTATCCATAACTTACAACTAAATTACTGGTCCCATACGGACACTCTAAGTTAAACGATAATACTTAATTCTAATGCCTTTCGGCCCTAAGATCTATTTAACTTCAATTCAATTTTATTTATTTTTGTATTCATTAGAAAATTTAAAAAAAAAAACTAATATCAATATCCTTTTTTATTTTTACTTAAAACTACTTAAAATAAGGTCCTTAAAATAAAACTTAAACTAACTTAAACTACCTATTCTACCTATAAACTACTTAAAACTAGAACAACCACAGCAGCAAATCTAATTATCTAACATTTTTTGTTTTCATATTTTGTTGTCGTTTTTTTTTCTTATTCCATGTTTTTTTTTTTATATTTTTTTTTGTGTATTTTTTTTTTGTGCCACCATGCCTATTCTACTTAAAACTTAATCCTAAAACTATAAAACAAGTATGTAAGCCGGCCAAGGCTTAAAACCCCATCCCGACTACCCACTATCAAATGCCGATTGAAGCCACCAAAACTGGTTCTCCTGCTTCACCCTATCAGTTCGGTCCCGTTCGGACACAGCCCTACTGAACCGAAGGAGCTCTGCTCCGTCTTGTGCCATGACGTCCCGATTGTACAGGAATCGCCTATCCACGGTTCGTCGTCTGACGTGGTAGATTAACGGAACTGCCAATCCATCCTGTATCATACCGCATCTATCTAAAAAGAGGAATGCCTCTGGTGGAATGAAGCCGCTCAAGCGTGCACTCTCAAAATACTCGTCGTTTGGATAGAACGCCCCGAAAATTTAATTGTTGGTCGAAGACATAGCCTTTGCAATGTGACCTCGAACGATTTTTATCACGAAATTGTCAATTCTGTTGATTCGGGCCCCGTTGTATAGGACCTCGTTGGAATAGTAATACACGAAAGAAGATTCGGCTGTTCGATATAAGCCAGTACAGCGTCGTAAACACTGCCGCTCGAACACCCGAAACTTCTCCATCTGGGAAGGGGCAACGCTGAACCACACAGGACAACCATAAACGATCATCGGCCGTATGAGGGCCATGTAGCAAATTACCTTCACTCTCGAGTCAAGCCGACTGCTAAAAAACAGCCGTTTCGTCACAGCGAAGGCTCCTCTGGCCCTGGTCAGAGCAGCATTTATATGTCTGTCGAAATATAAATACTGATCTAACCAGATACCGAGGTACTTCACTACACTTTTGCTCGCTAATCACTGCCCGTGAAGATCAACAATGACCATCTTGCGCCAATTCTTGCACGTATCCCTAGTGGCCCTAGCCAACGGAGTCCGGAACAGAATTGTCTCCGACTTCTGGACATTTATTTTCAGTTTCCAGTCGTCGCAATATCGCTGAATCTTGTCGAAATCACGCTGCAAGAGAATTCTAATAACCTCAACCTTTCGGACAACAAACTTTCTACCGTTAAGCATATCATTAAGTATATACAACAATGGTTTGCTTATGCCAAGCCTGCTCAGTTTTAGGTAAAGACTTTCTAACCATACGGTGTCAAAAGCCTTTTCCAAATCAACCAGAACAGCACATGTGCAGTGTTGTTTTGATTTATTCCATTGAATATCAGAAACGAGTTTAGACGCAGCATGAATTGTGTCATGACCCGCCTTACAACTATAGTTTAATCACTTGAATGATTATTAAATTAAACAACTTATTTTAAAAGTATTATCTATAAACAGATAATTTATTTGGATTTATTTTTCAGAAACTTTCATAAAATTTAAAGAGATGAGTGTGACTTCACTATAAAAGATGTGTTGAAAGGACTTAGAGGACACCATTGTTCTACGAGCCAAAATGAAAACAAAATTTAAGTATTCTAGTGGTATGTATCTGAAACTACAAAAAAAATTAATACTCAGACAAAATCTCTTTCCCAGGACACCAACGGACGAACCTTTCATCTGCGATGACTCTGGCAAAAATGATTTATCCTAATTAAGTTTAAAATGAGTATTCTGTTGGAAGCGCTTTAGAGGACGCTTTCGCTATTCGGTCGTTTAAAAACCATTCTTTGATTTATCAAAGACTCGAACCTTAAGTTCCTTCTTGTGTTTTGTTTTTTTGAAACTACCATATTAATTCAAACTTCCGGTGGCAACCGATACCAAAATGTACTTTCAAGTCATCGGGACTCACAAAAAATTTAAATTAAATGAAATGGCCTTTCAATTTGTTAAAAAAAATACTATTGTAAGTTAAAAGAAATGTTAATAAAATTGACTAAGAATTAAAGTATAAAAACTTGATGTGGCTCAAAAAAAAAATGTCTCTAGCCTCGCTATCGCTGGTAGCGGCTACACGTTGTGGGCGCCATTTTGTAACGACTTTGCTAGGCTTAAGGTCGGTGCTGGTATGCTGGTATGTAGCTCGTCGGTTGGGGTGGTTCTTTGACCTCCTAATCGTTACAAAAAAATCATACCAGTCTAGGGTACCTATAGGTGTTAAAAGGTACGCAAGTAATACATCTTTACCCTCCCTTCCATTGTCGTCATACTCGCCTAGACGACCCTTCTCGCTGATGCCTCTTACCAACCTCTCTTCATCTTTTAAGTTCTGTCACACTCATCTCTTTACAAAAAAAAAAAGATACCACTTTATTTCAATTTTAAAATTATACATTAGGTTTTTATTAACTTTCATTTCTAGTTTTTTTATAAGTTATATTATATTCATCTCTTTACTTTAAAACTTAGGAAAAATTATTTCATAGATTTAAATAAAATTAGAGTAAAAGTTTAAAAAAAATGTAAAAGTAAAAAGTAAAAGTTTTAAAAAAAGTTTTATATTTTGTCCCGTACTTAAATTATTCGGGATGTGATAAAATAAGTATTAAATATATTCTTAAGCAATCCTGCGTAAGTTTATATTATCTTATATAATATATAATATAGTAAGTAAGAGTCACCGGAACAAAGTAGAAGTGGCCACTGCTTCTTGTCTATCGGCGTTGACGTCGTTGTAGTTATAGATTGTATTTCTTTCTTTTTTTCTTCACTCCCGCAAGATTACTTCGAACACTCTTTTTTTTATTTTAAGACACTATAATCTTTTTTTTTTCTTTTTACGTTCTTTTCAAGCTTTTACTTTAATTTGCACAATTAAAAAAAGTTGAAAAAAAGTTAAACGATGAAAATTAAAAAAAATATCTTAATATATATAATTCTTCTGTGAGTGTGTATGTCACTGAACTTCTCTTAAACGACTGGACCGATTTTGATGAAATTTTTTGTGTGTGTTCAAGGGAATCTGAGAATGGTTTAGATTCACAATTTTGTCCGCTGGACAATGTTTTTTTAATTAATTTTTAATTTATTAGTAGTTGTTGATTTTGGAATGTTTTACATTGGATCCGACAGACGGTGCTACCATCGCAGTGTCAAATATTAAATAATATTCAATTTTAAAATATATATATAAAAATCAATGCCACTTTTCGTTGTAATATTATAACTCAACAATGCCTTTACTGATTTGGCTAATTTTGGTCTTGAACTATTCGTGAAAGTCCAGAGAAGGTTTGTACGTAGAGAAAAGTTCTATTCTCAAAAGCTTACAGATACTTTTGAAAACCTGGTGTTCAGACAAGAAATGTCACCGCATGTGACCGCCCCGCCCATCAACATTATCACGTGCGCAAGCGGCCTTATGCTCGCTCTCTTTGAATTTTATATTTCAAAGTTGGTACCCTGGGTTTTTCACGATGACACCGGCCATCTTGTAACCTCGTCATTTCTCATTCCTTCTTTTCTTTTCGAACTGCCGACTTCATCGGAACACATTATAACTTAAAATTAGATAAAACTTAGAAGCAAATTAAAACTTAAAATTAGATAAAACTCAAAATCAAATAAAACTTAAAACAAAGTAAAACTAAAAGCACAGATAAGAAACTATACATATGTATGTCTCATCCCCATAGAAGAAAATGTCCCATATTTTTTTCACTACTCCTTGGCTATCAACTGACAAAAAGCTTTTTGTCAGTTGATCTTCAAGCACAAAAAGCTGTTTTTGATTGCACATATTGGCTTGCCAGTATGCCTGTTCAAAGCTATGTGTATAACTATAAAAAATTCTAAAGTTGTTTTTTCTCTCAAGTCAACGTCCATAGAGACAAAGAAAAAAAGAAACTGTTTTGGTTTCGATGATGTTTTGGTGCCGATGATGTAACCATATTTCAGTTGCTATTGTTCAAGCGATGTAGGTATTTTATGCTATTTATTATTGAATATGAAAATAAAAACCATAGTTATTAATTTTTCCATGTTATATTTTACTATATCAAATAAAACAATATACATATATGTTGAAAATACATTTAAGAAAGGAAGAGAAGATGAGTTAGGTGCAAGACATTTTAAAAATAATTTGTATGGATTCCTATGGTAACACTGATGCAAATGTACGTGCGCCGCTGGTGAGCGTATGAGCAAAGACCATATAACAAGAAAAATTGTATTAGTAAGTAAGTATGCAAAAATATACATTTAAGCTGTTTTCTGTGGAAATAGATGTATCGAAAAGTTAAATTAATATATTTTGAAAGAAGTTTGGTTTCTCTCAAATAAACATTGTCTTAAATTGTTACAAAACATTAACAACAATATTTCTATGGGATGAAACAACTTTAAAGTCAATATCTTTCTTTATTCAATCTAATTTATAAATTCAATTAGGTTAATCATTTTTTATTTTTTTTTTTGCTTAAGTTTTTTAGTTTTCTGTAAAATAAAAAATTGTTGTTAATAACAACAATTTGTAAAATTTTTTTCTTTCTTTTTTCTTTCTCCTTTACCCGATATTTCAGTTTAAGAATCAATTTCACGTTTTTTTAGTACTTTTTTTTAGGTTTAAATTAAAGGAAAAAACTATCGGTTGATTAACTTTTTATTTCTTCGAAGACATACACAACTTCTAAGTTTTTCTCTCAATTCACTTTCCATATAGAGAGAGAAATACAAAAGCAACTGATTGCATTTGATGAAACAGTTAGCTTCTTGTATGTAACTATGGTAAAGAAAACCGCCAAAACTATCGTTTGCTTTTACGGACAAGCCAAAGACAATATTAGTTGCAATTTCAAGTGATTGAAGTGATAGTGCGGATACGATTTGTCTTTTTCAAGATTAAATTAACTATGGCGATAGTGGGTGGGGCATAGGGGAGGTCAGGGGTTTGGAGGAGATGGGTCTTGCTTGGGGGGGCTTTGAGTGGAGGGTTACAAGAAGTGTTGGTGTTTCAAAGTAGTTCGGGGGGTTTATTCGAAGGTTGGAGATTCAATAGGGTTTGGTTGGAACATCCTTTATGGTTTGATCCAATTTACTTATTTATTATTGCTATTATTATTATTATTATTATCAGCGTCATCATCATCATCATCATCATCATCATCATCATCATCATCATCATCATCATCATCATCATCATCATCATCATCATCATCATCATCATCATCATCATCATCATCATCATCATCATCATCATCATCATCATCATCATCATCATCATCATCATCATCATCATCATCATCATCATCATCATCATCATCATCATCATCATCATCATCATCATCATCATCATCATCATCATCATCATCATCATCATCATCATCATCATCATCATCATCATCATCATCATCATCATCATCATCATCATCATCATCATCATCATCATCATCATCATCATCATCATCATCATCATCATCATCATCATCATCATCATCATCATCATCATCATCATCATCATCATCATCATCATCATCATCATCATCATCATCATCATCATCATCATCATCATCATCATCATCATCATCATCATCATCATCATCATCATCATCATCATCATCATCATCATCATCATCATCATCATCATCATCATCATCATCATCATCATCATCATCATCATCATCATCATCATCATCATCATCATCATCATCATCATCATCATCATCATCATCATCATCATCATCATCATCATCATCATCATCATCATCATCATCATCATCATCATCATCATCATCATCATCATCATCATCATCATCATCATCATCATCATCATCATCATCATCATCATCATCATCATCATCATCATCATCATCATCATCATCATCATCATCATCATCATCATCATCATCATCATCATCATCATCATCATCATCATCATCATCATCATCATCATCATCATCATCATCATCATCATCATC